>CM060181.1:17675375-18061898 GCA_030549775.1 Tamarix chinensis | reverse complement strand
AAAAAAAGAAGAAGCCATGTATCCGTTAGTCTCATAATAATAGTTCTAGGTTTCTATTTTGATTTGTCTTAAAATATAGTCTTTGTTTCTTTTTTTAATTTTGTTTATTCTTAATACCCTTAATTAACGTATAATGGAAACATAATTCGCTAAAAGAATTAATGTCACCAATTTCTAGTGTGGGGCTAAATATGAAAAATAGACGATAAAATGTACTGCAGATATGCCATTAATTATGCTTTCTTAATATGTATAGAAATCTAATTGAGAGCCTATTATTTATAAGACGGAGGGTAGGCTAGATGTGTTTCTTGTGTTGTTCGGATATTAAATAAAAGCACAACTATGTATTGAAGCATGAATTTTTTTTTTGGCAAGGCTTTTTGGAGAGAGAACTATCTCATTCTTCCTCTGGCCATCGACAATCCCATAGTAGTTCATCATTTTTTGAGTATAGTTTGGTACACTAGGAGAAGGGGGATGCCTTGGAAATTAGGGGAAGGGGGTGCTTGGTGCTTGGGTGGGGATCGAACCCAAGATCGCCAACTTATCACAATTGGTGCTTGATGGAAGATCCCCACTTTAATTCAGGATTATAATGTAAATTTTAATTGTCATCAAACACACCTTTTTTTCCCATATAAGAAAAGAAGGAAATAAGAAAAGCAACTTAAAACACAACTTGAGATGTCTTTGAAGAAACACTTGTTTAAGGTCATGAGAGCTACCCCTATACGCTCAAGAAGATAATGGATAGGGAATGGCAAGAATGCCCATGGTGAGCAAACAATGATAATCTTTACCCATTGACTTTGAAAGCGCTTGTTGCATGACTCGATACTTTGTCGCACCAAATGGATAAACCTTATGAACATGAAATGATCCTGACCATCTTGAGCGAATCTTGCTCGAAAAAAAAACTTAAGTCAAGAGTTGAATAGAAGTACTAAATCACCTTCTCTAAATTCTCTATGGAGATGTTGATCATCCAACGTTTTTATCTGCTCTCTATAAATCTTGGTATTTTCATATATGTCCAAACACGCTCATTAAGTTGGAGTTTTCTCCATCAAAATGAATAGTTCTAATAGCCTAATGTGCTCTATGTTCCATATCAATCGTCAAATGACATGATTTCCATAGATAAGTTGAAATAGCGTCATACTAAAAGGGGTCTTATGAGTGGTGTGACAAGCCCTAAGAACATCATCCAACTTAAGAGGCCAATCCTTTCTTGAAGAGGACCTCGTCTTTTCTAAAAATCACTTGATTTCTGATATCCGCTTAGTCACTCGTGATATGATGAAGCCATCTTGCGATTTACACCATACTTCATAAAAAACATGCTTAAAACTCTATTAGCAAAATGAGATTCTTTAACAGTAATAAATTCTCTTAAGACATCAAACCGAGGGAAAATGATTTTCTGAAACAACTTTACCATCATTGTTACATCATTGTGTTAGAGAAGCTAATGGCTCAACCCGTTTGAAAATGTAATCCTCTGCTGCAAAGATGTACGTGGTGTTGCATAATGAAGGAAAAATCCCATGAAGTCGATTACTCACACATCAAAGAGTTCAACTTAAAAAATGTTGTTTAAAGGCATCTCATTCCTTCTTGATTTGTTCCCCACTCTTCACCAACCATCACAACGGAGCGCAAATTACCTTAGGAGTAGTATTGGAGGTACTTGCATGACATCTGTATGTGATGAATGACAACGTTAAATGACTTCAATGAATTCCTGATCCGGAAAACATCTTCTAATTACCTTTGTAAAGGAGTTATAGTTGTCATTTCACATTGTCATTCATCACCATATGGATGTCATGCAAGTACCTCCAAGACTACTACTAAGGTCTGAGGTTTCTTGTGTTGTTGATATGATAAATTGGGCCCCTCTAGCTAAATAATTGTCAAAGTCTGTGAACCAAGATGCTTGTAAACTTGTAATAGCAAACAAGTTGTCATCCGAAAATGAAATGGCTTCTCATCACCTTTACCATGATCTATCTCTTGTCTTAGTTTAGGAAGATGATATGCCACTACATTGTTTGTACCCATATTTTCCTTTATCTCAATATAAAATTTGTGTGGCAAAAGGATCCACTTAATCAACCATGGCTTTGCATCCATTTTAGCAAAAAGATATTTTAGTGTTGCTTGACTTGTGAAGACTATAACCTTCGACCCAACTAGAGATGTTAGAAATTTATTAAAGGCAAGCAAACTGCTAAGAGTTACTTCTCTTAGCATAATTCATTTAAGCATCATCTAGTGTCTTACTCGCGTAGTATATAACATAGACTTTTCCGTCATTTCTTTGCCCAAGAACCACCCTATTTCATAATCATTTATCACACATTACCTCAAATGGAACACTCCAATCAGGTGGTCGCATAACTGGAGCAGTTGTCAAAACTTCTTTTATACCAAACATCTTTTACCATTAAATGGGATAAGGGTTAAGCTCTTTTGGAAAAATCTTTTATAAAATGCCTCCAGAAACCAGGATGGCAAAGGAAACTCTAAACTCCTTTCACGTTGTTTGGGGGACGCATCTTTGCATTAATATCAATTTTTGCGTTATCAACCTCAGTACGCCGGCTAGAAACCAAATGACCTAGAACAACCCTCTTGTGCAACATGAAATGGCACTTCTCCTAATTATGCACAAGGTTCACTTCTTTATTGTTTTAAAACCCTAGAAAGACTACTTAGTAGTAGGAAAAATCACCTCCATAATAGTTTAAATAAAATTAGAAAATATGGCTATTGTGCATAGCTAGAAAGTGGCCGGAGCATTACAAAAGTTAAACGACATCCTCCTAGAGGCGAAGGTACCATATGAACAATTGAATCTCTTAGTTGCTAGAGTGAATGGGAGTTTGGTGGAATCCCTAATATCCATCCAAATAATAAAAATGAGAATGACTAAGCAACCATTCCAACATTTGATGGATACATAAGAGGGGAAAATGATATTTTTAGGTGGCTTTATTAGCTTTCAATATGTCCATTCTAGTCGGAATGAGTTTATTCCTCTCATTTTTAGCCACAGTCATGCCTCCCTTCTTAGCACCACTTGTACTTAGCTCACCCATGCACTATGTGAGATAGGATAGTTGATTCTCGTAGTAATTTCAATAAATAAACTTTCATCAAACACGAACATGGTAGCATAAGCAACTACCTCATCATCATTGCCATTGGGTGTTCCGTGCTTTACTAAACATTTCTCAAGTGGATCGCTTGAGACATACCTTGCATTGTCCTCTCTGGAAACAAAATGAGTCGAATCAATATTGTAACAAGTATTGGAAATTTTATAGCAGAAGTCAAATCAAAATTCACTTTCTCATCCGCTATATTAAGGGAGAGCTTCATATTCTTTACATCATCGACCACCATTGGTAACTAGGAAAGGTCTCCTAATATGATAGGAATTTGATAATCCTCCTTTATCTTGCGAATAACATAATTGACAAGTATGTAAAACATACTAACATAGATAGGTACGTCTTTAATATACATACCATACCTTTTGCAGATCTAGGGAGGTAATAGTGAGCTTTTGTCTTACATCTGCAACTTGTTACATATAGATAGAGACATCAAACTAACGTAATCACCAAGATCATGGTTAATAAAAACATTAGTAATGATGCAAGAAATAGGGAATGAAGTAGGATCCTTAAGCATAGGAGGAGATAACCTATTTTGAATGATTTCATTAGATTCCTGAGTAAGGGCTACAGACACTTACTTCTCTTATTAGATTGGATCTTCTAAAAAACCTTTACTTGTAGGGGGCACTTGAAAGATTGTTTTAATAAAAGGGATTTTAATGTGCAATTTTTTCACAATTTTGAGAAACTTTCTAAATTGTTTTCTAACTTAACCTTAGCTAGCCTTTGGAAAAAGGGTAGTGGAGGCTTATAAGGTACAATTGCAACATATCTCTCAATTTTCTCCCCTTTTTCATTGTTGTGTTTCTTCTCAAGTATCACTCATCATTCTCTTGTTTCACGTCCTCCCTGTCATTTTTTTAGCCTACTCTTTTCCACTCATAATGTTGACAACATTAATTGATCCCTTGGTATAGGGTTAGTTTTGGGCTGTCTGGAACCATAATTAATGTTGGACTACTAAGTGATTTTGTTTTATATCCCCTTTGTGTGAGTAACTAAGGAGTCTACCTCAAAATCTAGATTCTTGATTCCATCACTCATTATCTATTTTTATTTTTTAAAATCTTCTTTCTATTTGTTGTAATGTCACAAAATTCTCCATCAAAGTTTCATGATTAGAGTTCTGGAGAGAAGGATAAGGAAATTTAGGGGCTTCAAAGCCACAAGGTCTAAAGTTAGCCTGAGGGATAAGGTTCTAGGGCGGATTCTTATATAAGAAATTAGGATGAGTTTTCCACCCTATATTAGTGTTAGAAAAATGACCCCTTTTTGATTAAAATTGTTAATATGGTTAACAACATCTACCAAACAAACATAGGGGATGGGGGATTTTCAATATAACATTAAGTGGCAACATGTCTCACAAGTCACAACTAGAACTAGGTGCTAAAGCATTAATGCTCATTTTATCTAATTTTAGAAAAAGTGCATTTATCTTAAAAGCTATGTGATCTACTTCTTCGTTCTTGCCCTTTTTAGCAAAGAGTGCTCACTTGACCATGGGAAGTGGTTTTGAGCCATATCTTCCATGCGTTGATGGTCTACTCTACATTATTTTTCATCAATGCCGCAACATCAACAGTCATTTTGGTATTAGAGAATGTGTGGAATATCAATCAATCTTACATGTTGCGTTGAGAACATAAGCTCAATAATTCCTTAAACCTCTCTAGGGCTGACCCTAAAAAGTTTTGGGGCCCTATATTATTTATAATGTAAAAGTAAAAATACTATTATCGCATTACTCAAAATTGTTAATGGTAAGAATTGGACTCATGGCTTCAATATTATTAGTTCAATACTGTACCACCAAAACTACCTTCTTTTATTGTTTACTTTAATATTTTTATTTATATAATGTGTACATGTTTATCAAAATTTGGGATAACTCTTTTTTGGGTCGTGGCACCAAGGGTTGGTTTTGAACCTCTCCCAAGCCTCGCACACAAATCTTCCCTCCTTTTGGTTGAAACTTGTGGTTTGATTCCTTGATTCTGCTATCTTGCTTGGAGTAAAATCCTTGGTGAGAAAAGCTTTGGAGAGTGGATCCCATGTGGTGGTAGATTTGGATTGTAGGAATGCAGCTCAGCTCTTGCTTTATCCTTTAATTAGAGTGGAATAACCTTGACAGCTTCATCTAACACCCCATTTAGTTTCAACTTGTTGCAATACTCAAACAAGATTGAAAAAAGTAAATTAGGGTCTTCGGTTGGATTGCCTCCAGATTGGTTTGTTGCACCATAGAGAATAATGATTAGTTCAAGATTGTTTGCTGCGATGTGATTGCTGGTCTTGTGATATTTGATTGGGTGTCGTGTGTTAGGAGATGCACATTGCTTTAAGGATTGATTTTGGTTTTCAGGATCAGTCATGATGGGTTGGAGATTCAAACTACCCCATGTTTCTCTTATCCACTTCATTATGGCGCGCAAAGTCTTTATGATCTTGGGGTCACATTCTATGGGCTTCTCTAGTTGTAAGGACCATGACATATAAGAATACCTGAAATAGAGAACAAATGTCAAAAGTTTAAAAAAAAGACCATAAAAAGTCTAGTCTACTCAAAGAATGAAAATATTTAATAATAACAAGCTGAATTCATTGGGAACGATACCAAAAACTTGATGTTCCTAATCCACAAATGCACGGATTCATTGTAGCATATGTAGGTCGTATTCCACAAAGACTTGCTGATTTCATTATATATGACTATCTAAACTAAACAAATTAATGAACATGTGATGAGGGTGTAAACAATTGGAATGCTAGTTAATACTAAAGAAGATGTCAAAAGGCCTAAAAGTGAATTTAGTCGTGAGTCCGGGATGTAGTAGTTGAATAAACTAATTTTCAAAGGATTACTGGAATTTGTAAGAATAAATTGGATAAATTAGCCAAATCTTTCAAGGTCTAGAAACCACATTTAATTCAATCTAATAACCTATTTTTATGGTATTAAGTTGGATTAAACTCATTAAGTTCTAGCAAATGCAATCAATATTAAAAACTCTAGTCTACTTTTGTGGCTCGACATTTTTTGTTTGATAGCTAAGTCCAGTATAAATTATTTCCTTTAAGTTTAAGTTAACAATCTATGTTGATTAAATTGTTGATGAGACAATTTAATCTATTTTAAAGTTCTAGCAATTGAATGATGAAATTGGGTGATCGACAAAGATAATCAAATTAATCCATCAGTTTGTTACCGGATTAGACGTAATTTAATTATTGATTAAGAAATTACTCAAACATAATTGAAATAAGAAGCATAATATTATAAATAAGCATGAATACAATAGAAATAGAAATAGATTAGAAAATAAAACTAGTGTCTTGACATATACAAGTGCCGATTGCCGAATCTGAATAATTACAATCTTCAATCTAGAAATCTAATACTAAAATGGTGTTTTGGATACAAGGTTTGATAGAAAACATAGAGAGAAAACTTTCATATGAATTGTGTGAGGAACCAACGAAATCTTGCGTGTGTTAGCTTGTTTTTAATTTTAGGTAACCATCGTGGGAGGGATCTATTATGAAAGAGCATACGTGTACTAAGCATTTTTTTATCCGGGAAAAAACATGGGTGTGTTTTTTGCTAAATTGGAAGTCTGCAAACTTCTTTATACTGTTATTTTTCATGGTTGTATTCCTAAGCAAAGCTAAGTTGTGTACCGAGCTAGGCCCTTCATCTGTCTTGCTTTAAGGCTCTGTTTTAATCCCACTTTGATCCATTTT
This sequence comes from Tamarix chinensis, assembly GCA_030549775.1. NCBI lineage: Eukaryota > Viridiplantae > Streptophyta > Magnoliopsida > Caryophyllales > Tamaricaceae > Tamarix > Tamarix chinensis. The sequence continues at coordinate 18,054,963 of CM060181.1, read as the reverse complement.
TACATCCTTTTGTTCAAGATGATGTGCCGACGAAGGAAATCAAAAACAAACGATTATCCAGACAAATACAACTAATTCTAATCCAAAAGACATTGAAATGCAAGCAAACTAATAACATTATGAACTAAAAAAAAAAGGTATGCGATAGACTCGTTTATTATATATGTGCTTATGAGGTTATGTATATATTAGCTCACATGACCTCTTCTTAGCTTTCGATAAGTTTCTGCTTGTAAAGCTGCCATGAAAGAGGAACACTGGTTGAATGATATAGTTCTAAGTTTTCTTTTTGCATTTGTACATTTTGACTGCAGCGTGGATGCATTTATCAAGTATCTTCTTTGAATGAACAGCTAGTTATCCATAAATGAGTATACATAATAATAAGTTTTAAGGTTTAATTAGTGTTTTCCTGCTCCCTAAAAATAAAAGATCAGGCAATGCAAAATGGATTGCATATTGTTTTGTGAAGACTATGCATGCTGCCCACTAACTTAGGGTGCAGGAACTCTGTGTGCCTTCAATTCTTTTACGCTTGTATATTTGTTTAGTGCTCTTCTTTGTTTCTCTGCCTTGTATCTTTCTCTTTCATTTAACCTTTTCACGTTATCTTGATTGCATATCATGGTTTTTATTGCTATCATGTGTCATATGAATGAGCCTTCTCTCTAAAGACCTGGGAACACACTTTATGAATTTCATCTTTGTTGGGTCTCTGAGGATGTATGCAGCTCACCTCTGCTGATTTTTGCGGAACACCACGGATACTGCTTAAGGGGGGATTTGAACCTGAGATGAGACATGCAATACTTGTCTAGATCCCTTAGACTTAGTCACTAGACTAAAACTGCTTTGGATGATTAACCTTTCTCTATGAAGTAATGAATGATTTGTTCCCTTTTCTTTCCTGCTGTCTTTGAAATGTTGCTTTGTTTCTGGTATTTTTATTGGATATTCTTGGAAATAACCGGGGGATTATAAATGAGGAGATTAAACAGAGGTAAGGAATGAAGAAGGATTGGACTTACAAGACATGCCACTAATTTTACAGGTTACTTGGCATCCTGTGAGAACTGTGGTTAATCTAGAATCTTATGTCAGCAATGCCCCATCGACAGTTTTTTGTAGAATTTTAGATATTTTTGGAGTGCCTTTGTGGATTTAAGAACGCCCTTGGTATGCATCCGGTGAATTGATAATTCGATATGTTTAACTTGCATAACCTGACAGTATGCTACAGCTTTTTTTTTTTAGGCCATTGGAAGGGTATCAGGTGCTGCTGAAGTTGCAGCAATGCCAGTATAGAATTTTTTTTTTGGGGGGGGGGGCTAAAATAAGTATTATGAGGTGGAGAGTGGACAATATCTCCTTTTCATTAAATTCTTTTCCAACCGATGAGCACATCTATTTGAATTCAGTTGCATTTCTTGTTGCTTTATTGTTTCATACTCCCTTCATCTCCACATCATTTGCATGTTATTCCTTTTTGAAGTTGTTCCATCCTATTTCTTCGAATGAGAATGCTCTATTCAACTATTTTCCTGTTTTAGCTTTATCGTACCATTCTGTAATAATATACGTATTCCTTGACCTACTGATGCAATTCTTATTTATTATTCTCTGAGTTATGTTGTTCTATTTTATTCTGACTCTTTACATGCACAGATCACGGTATTGGTTGGTGAGACTGGTTCTGGAAAGAGTACTCAATTGGTACAGTTCCTTGCCGATTCTGGAATATCTGCTCATGGGTCCATTATCTGCACTCAACCACGAAAGATTGCTGCCATTTCATTAGCTCAGAGAGTTGGAGAAGAAGCTGCTGGGTGCTATGGGCATAATGAAATTGGTTGGCGTTCATCATATTCGTCTGATCAGCTATTTGGCAGGAAGGTTATGTTTATGACAGATCATTGTTTGCTGCAACACTGTATGAATGATCATAATTTGTCTGGAATCTCTTGCATCCTTGTGGATGAAGCTCATGAAAGAAGTCTAAATACGGATCTTCTTCTGGCACTTATCAGAAACTTACTTTGCCAGAGGCATGATCTGAGACTTATCATAATGTCTGCAACTGCTGACACTGACCAACTGTCAGAATACTTCTTTGGCTGTGCAATCTTTAGAGTATTGGGTAGAAGCTATCCAGTTGACGTGAAATATGTCCCTAATGTACCTCTGGGAACATCTCACAGTCTGACTGCTCCTCCTGGCAATATAGCTCCATTTGCATTTGATGTTGTTAGGATGGCAAGAGAGGTTCACATATCAGAAAAAGAAGGGGCGATTCTTGCATTTCTAACTTCTCAGGTGGAAGTTGAATGGGCTTGTGAAAGCTTTAAAACTCCCTGTGCAGTTCCAATTGCTTTACATGGTAAACTTTCACATGAAGGGCAAAGACTTGTGTTCCAGAATTATCCTGGAAAAAGAAAGGTCATCTTTGCCACAAATGTTGCTGAGACATCATTGACCATCCCAGGGGTAAAGTATGTCATTGATTCTGGAATGGTCAAGGAGAGAAGGTTTGATCCAACCTCTGGCACGAACGTCCTCAGAGTCTGCTGGATAAGCAAGAGTTCAGCTAATCAACGAGCTGGTCGTGCTGGGAGAACAGAGTCTGGACATTGTTACAGATTATATTCACAATGTGATTATGATAGGATGCCTGCCCATCAGGAGCCTGAGATTCGTAGAGTTCATCTTGGTCTTGCTGTACTGAAAATACTTGCTTTGGGCATAAAAAATGTGCAAGAGTTTGATTTCATAGATGCACCAAGTTCTGACGCTATTGACAGGGCCACTCGAAATCTTGTGCAGCTGGGAGCTGTAACACTGAAAAGTAGCTTGGTTGAGTTGACAGAGGAAGGTCGGATATTAGTGAAATTGGGCATTGAGCCTCGGCTGGGTAAGTTGATTCTTGGTTGCTGCCGTGAGCACTTGGGCAGAGAGGGTCTTGTTCTTGCAGCTGTTATGGCTAATGCCAGTAGTATATTTTGTCGTATTGGCAATGATATCGATAAAAAGAAGTCTGATTGTATGAAGGTGCCCTTTTGTCACCTCAATGGTGATCTATTTACTTTGCTCTCTGTTTACAGGGAGTGGGAGAGCGTGTCTCCAGACAAGAGAAATAAGTGGTGCTGGGATAATAGTATCAATGCCAAATCCATGCGTAGGTGTCAGGATGTTGTCCTGGAATTGGAGTACTGTCTCCAGTCTGAACTTCATATTATAGTTCCTAATTATTGGGTTTGGAGTCCTGGTGTGCACACAAAGCATGATGTGAACCTTAAACGGCTTATCCTTGCTTCTCTTGTTGAAAACGTAGCCATGTACACAGGATATGATCGTCTGGGTTATCAAGTGGCATCGACTGGACAACATGTTCAACTTCATCCATCTTGCTGTCTCCTAATGTTCAGTCAGAAGCCTAATTGGGTTGTATTTGCAGACATTTTATCCTCTCATAATCAGTATTTGGTTTGTGTAACTGCCTTTGATGTGGAATCATTGTCCACTCTCAACCTTTCTCCACTGTTTGATGTGTCTCAGATGGAAAGCCAGAGGCTGCAAATGAGGATTATATCTGGTTTTGGGGAGATTCTCCTGAAGAAATTTTGTGGTAAGAATAATGGTGGAGTGCTTGGCCTTCTATCACGCCTTCGGGCAACTTGTAAGGATGAGAGATTGGGCATCGACATTGATGCTGACAACAATGAGATTCAGTTGTTTGCCTCATCACAAGACATGGAGGTGGCTCTTGACCTTGTGAATAATGCTTTGGAGTGTGAAACTAGATTTTTACAGAATGAGTGTCTTGAAAAATGCTTGTATCACGGGGGACCTGGTATGTCGCCACCTGTTGCATTGTTTGGGGCAGGTGCTGAAACCAAACATTTGGAGCTTGATAAGAGATCCTTGACTGTTGACGTGTTTCATGCTAGTGTCAGTTCCGTTAATGATAAAGAGCTTGTGTTTTTCATCGAAAACTATGCAAATGGGATCTGTGCTGTTCGCAGATTCGCAAGTTATGGTTCAAAAAGAGCAGACAAGGAAAGATGGGGCAGCATAACGTTTGTTTCTCCGGAAGCTGCGAAAAGGGCTTGTGAGCTGGACAACGTTGATTTCAATGGTTCATTGCTTAATGTGAAACTTTCTGGTGCAACCTTTGGGGTTGATCATGACTTTTCATTTCCAGCTGTGTCATCAAAAATCTTCTGGCCGCGTAGGTACAGTAAGGGCATTGCATTTGTTAAGTGCAATGCTGGTGATGTTGATTTTATGGTGAAAGATTTCACTACCCAGATAATTCAGGGAAGGTATCTTCGATGCAAACGTAGTAAGAAGTATGTTGATAGTGTTATGATATGCGGAATCGATACGGAAGCTTCTGAACATGAAATACGTGAAGCCTTGGAGAATGCCACAAACCGGAGAATTATAGACGTTTTCTTGGTGCGAGGTGATGCTGTGGATAACCCACCATGCTGTGCTTGTGAGGAAGCACTTTTTAGAGAAATTTCTGCTTCCTTGCCAAAAGGCTGCCTCCACACAAACTGTTGCAGAGTGCAGGTATTTCCTCCTGAGCCGAAGGATTTTGTTATGAAAGCTCAGGTAACTTTTGATGGGAGGTTACATTTGGAAGCTGCAAAAGCCTTGGAGCAAATTGAAGGAAAAGTACTGCCTGGCTGTCGTTCCTGGCAGAAAATAAAGTGCCAGCAGATATTTAACAGCTCTGTAACCTGTACGTCGGCTGTCTACTCAGTTATCAGGAATCAACTGGACTCTTTAATTGCTGACTTGCGCCAAGAGGGTATGCGTATTGTGATAATGCATTGTATTATTTTCGTTTTTCATTCTTCTTATTCTCAGTTTTCTCTTCTGTTTGTTAGTGCATATCCTTGTATCTGCTACCTTGCCCAATTTTAGATGATCTGCTAATCAATCATGTCTAGAAGTTGGTGGATATTTTGTTTCACATTTCGCTGCCAATATTGAATCAGAATTTTACAGACTGTAAGAGAATATATGAAGAGCTACCGGATCGACTGACACGTGCAGCGTGATATGTTGGTGCTTGCATTTTTTTTTCCACTGTACTGGCTTCATCCTCTAAATGTCTATCGATATCCTCTCTTGATAGGAAGACGTTCTTTTTATTTCCTTTACTTTGTTTATTTATATCCTCTCTTCATTCATGTATATATTCTATTGAACTCATTGTTTCCTGTTCACGTTCGTTAGCCTGTTCCGGAGCTCAAGTATAGTTGGGTCCTAACAATCCCATTAGTTGGGTTTTCCACATGAAGGGCTTCTTGGAGAATGCTAAAAATAAACTTGGTCTTACAGTGTCAGCTCTTTCTGTTATCAGGTAAAGATTGCATGGTAGATAGGACTTTCACTGGTTCTTTTCGAGTCAAGATATCTGCCAATGGGACAAAAACTGTGGCTGAGATAAGACGACGATTAGAACCGCTCATGAAAGGAAAAACCATCACTCATGCCAGCCTCAGTCGAACTATTTTACAGCATCTGTTCTCTAGGGATGGCATTTCACTCATGAAGTCAATACAGCAAGAGACAAGAACTTACATATCTTTTGACAGGCATAACTTTACTGTGAGGGTTTTTGGTCCTCCTGAGAAGGTTGGTTTGGCAGAGGAGAGATTCATTCAATGCTTGGTGAACCTCCATGAAAGCAAGCAAATGGAGATCCATCTGCGTGGGTCTACGTTACCGAATGACCTGATGAAGGAAGTTGTAAGACAACTTGGCCCAGGACTAGATGGGCTGAAAAAGAGAGTCCCTGAATCTGAATACTCTCTAGACACCCGGCACCATGTACTCTCAGTTCACGGTAGTAGGGATTCCAAGCAAAAGGTTGAGGAGATCATTACTGAGATTGCACGCACAACCACCGAGCATCCAGTTGAGTCTTCTAATGTTGAAACTACCTGCTCCATATGCTTGTGCGAAGTGGAGGAAGAATACCAGCTGCAGAGCTGTATGCATTCCTTCTGTAGGGCCTGCTTATTGGAGCAGTGTGACTCTGCAATCAGAAACTATGATAGTTTTCCCATTCGCTGTGCCCACAAAGGCTGCGGTAATCCTATTTGGGTAACAGATCTGAGACTACTTCTGTCTAGCGAAAAGCTGGAGGAGCTCTTGAGGGCTTCACTAAGGGCATTTGTGGCTTCAAGTGATGGTGCTTATAGGTATTGCCCCTCACCCGACTGCCCTTCCATCTATCGGGTTGCAGCACCTGATCAGCCCGGACTACCATTCTTCTGCGGGGCATGCCATGCTGAAACATGCACGAGATGCCATTTGGAGTGCCACCCATTTGTGTCATGCGAAACGTACCTCACGTTTAAGGAACACCCAGATGCATCCTTGAAGGAGTGGTCGAGGGGAAAGGACAACGTGAAACGATGCCCGAGCTGCGGGTTTATTATTGAGAAGGCGGAAGGTTGCAATCACGTTGGGTGCAAGTGTGGGAAGCATATTTGCTGGGTTTGCTTGGAGTGCTACCCCAGTAGTGAGGAATGCTATGACCATCTTACAGCAGTACACAAGGCCATTATTTGAAAAGGGGGAGCTGTGGATGTTATGCTTAATTTTACTTATTATGCTACGAAGTCTGTAAATAGCTTTAGCTTTTAAACTTATGGAGTCAGTTGAAGTCAGTCTGTACATATACCGTGTTCCGGCCTCAGTGGTTTCTTGCAGGTTTTAGTCTCCGGTTAAACTCGCTTCTTCTACCGGGCATGACACTCGCTTAATGCTTGAAATAAATAACGGTGTTGGCGAAAAGTAGTTGCTGATGACTCTGTATTTGTACATATACACGTTTTTAGTCACTCAACAGCAGTTTAATTCATCCCCACATTCTATTCTTCACCTACCAAAACAGAAAGCCTGCGAGAGATGCTTTACTTGAGTAATCTAGAGTTGCTGAAGATGCTAAAATAAAAAAGTGAGACTCATCTCTAGCAGCACATGAAACCATGGAATGGCATTCCTAATTAAATGAGTTGATTAGCAAAAAATTACAATGTGAAGATAGGTAAATTGATTAAGGACTAAAGGTTTTTGAGTGGACTGATTGCATGTCAATGCTAATGGTATGTTATAGGAACCAATTATAAAGCATATATAGTACTTAATCAAAAAAGGCTTTAGGTATGCTCTAATATATATACGTAAGATACTTATCTGCATATTATATTATAATAGAGATCATGTTACACGTGCTAAAGGAGATAATTATGTTTTCTCTCATGTTTATATTGACTTGATCTTCGGTACTAATTATTAGTAGAGGTGATGATTGGCACATTCATAACTTGACTAAAAATTAAAAATCTCACATTGTAAAAGACATTTATTATATTAATTCATTTTATATGTTTGCTATTGGGAACCAAAACATAACTAATTTGAGTTAGACTTTGTTATATGATTCAAAACCAATACAAATATCAGAAAAGTATACATTAGTTCATTTTTTGGTTTCATTATTTATTAAGTGTTAAAAATATATATATAGTTCATTTTAGGTCATTTTTTTTAAAAAATACATTTTTTATTCCATTATTTGAGTTGTAACATACAAAAAATTTCCTTGATTAGCCAACTAAAATAATTCTATATTATTTGTAGGATTGCATATATTTCAAAAGATGATATTACCGCCATAAATATTATAGCTCAAAAAATTATGATTTTTTTACAAAAAACATTTGGCTAATTAATAAACTATCAACGTATAAAATTACACTATTGATATTAAATAATAATACTCTAATTTAAAAGTATGTAGTTAGGATCACTAATATATTATTAATGTTTAATGATGATATTCTTATAGTGTATTAAAAATTTAACCTTTCAAATTTATATTTTATTGTCAAATAGTGACGTTATTCAAGAAAATTAATATACTACAGATATACGTATTTATATTATTGTAATTTATTAAAACTATCTATTTGAAAAGTATGTACTCTAGCATGTGTTATCTATGTTAGACTCTTTTGAAATATCAATTACTAATAAAATCATTAAATCTCAGTTTATATAATTTTATCGTTAAGATATATCCTAGGATATACTTTTGTTATCCAAATAAGCATTTTTAGAATTTAAATGTTGTATTTATTTTCATGCTCTATTATTTATCTACATATGCATATGATATATTATGGTATTGAGATACATTAATATGCAATTAATTAATATGAATGATATTTTGTGTCAATATCTGGATGGTTGTCCATCTCAGATTACAAATAAAAAATAAACTTGTTTAACATGGTATATTGATTGATAGTACAAGTGCCTTATGTTCTTAGCATGAAGAAATAACTGCACATATATTCTTTTCATGTCCTTTTTCCCTTGAGATCTAGACCCCATTTTACAAAAAATGGGGTGCCATAAAACCCTACATAAACGAGGTGATGTGATCAAATGGTGCATAAATGGTGGTTGGGGATCCAAAGAGAAGAATTTATTGATTCGGGCTATTTTTGCTATAACTCTCTACTTAATGTCTAGAGAAAGAAATAATAGAATTTTCTCAAATTCTCCACAAACACCACAAGTTTGAAGATTAATTTTAAATGATATAGCAACTCGGCCCATGGTGTTCCCACACTATAAACCTTTCTATAAGTTCATGTGCTATATAGATCTAGTAGAAGGTCTTTAATAGTCTCATTTTCGTGTCTTCAGCATCGACTTGTTGGGACTAGTCTCCCTCATAGCCTGCTATGTTTTGATTTGTAATTTCTCCTCAATTTTGAGACATTTTCAATGAAAGATTATACATTAATTATATAAAAAAGAATCTTAGGTTGGAATATCTATTTCATATTCAAATTGACCAAACTTATACAAAAATATATTATGAACCTAAATTGATATACAACTTAAAAGAAACCTAAACCATAATTCTTCCAAGTGAAAAAAAAATATAAAAAAACTATGAGTTTTGGAGAAATATACGAAACAACTCCGAGTTTCTAAAAAATCATTAGATAATCCTAAATTTTGAGAAATACATACCAAGTAACCCTCTAGTATCATAAGGGCATAACAATGTCAATTTTCACACAAAATTCCCTATTTACTTTTATCCTCCTTTAGCTACCCTTAGGAGAAAAAAGCTTCAAGACAATAATTACACAAATAAAAAAGACAAATTCAGTCATTTGAATACATTCATTTCTCTCCCTCACTCCCTTCGAATTTTTCTCCCTCTACCTCATTGTCGTCAACTCTCTATGAATAATGTCAACCATCCTCTTTGATTTCACCACTAATTTAGAAAACATATGTGTTACATATAATAACTCCTGACTATACTGTTGTTTCTTCCATTATTGGTCACACATGAAGGGTCAAAAAATCAAGTGACGGTATACTACAACGTATGATGCTGGTAGTTTCTTTATTTTCTTAAAATCCTTCTAAAATGTTGGGTTTTAAACTATTTTTCATTATTTAGCTTGTTATAATACATAATTTGAGTCTTTCATTCTAAAATAGTACTTGAATATGGGTTAATGTTAGTGAATATTTAAAGTTTGTCTTTGAACATTATAATTTAGTGGGCAAGATTGAAAAAATACATAAAAATAATAAAATATTTACTTGCATTTGCCTAAAAAAATAGGGGACATGTTTAAAAAATGGACTCTATTAGCATTTTTTTTTGTGATTGGCATTAGTGGTTTGTTTAATATACATAAAATAGTGATTTTGATGGGTGCAATATACGTCCCTAGATTGAATGATAATAGATTTTTTTTTACTTCACTTAGTCTATGTTGGTTGTTTTTTGCTGAATAACCTAAGGTTGTATGTAAGATTGTTCTTTCTTTTTACGTAAAAAAGGGTTTATAGTTGTATATGAGTGTTTTAGATTGAGTGTCATGGGCAATAAATGGTTGATCATCCATTATAAGGATGTTGTCTATGATATGAGGGTGAAAAAAATTGAAATGTACAATCTCATGGAGTTTATTATTAATTTAGGTGATTGTGTTGATAATAAAACTATATGTGCCCTATAAATCTAGTTCATGAGTATAAAACAAAGAATAAGGGCTTGTGAGTGGAGATAGCGGATGATGCTTCCCTTTGTGTTATGTGTATATGATGGAGGAAGAAGTACATATATTTGTGCATGATAGTGAAAGGCCAAGGCCCATAGTGTTGGATGCTAGGATATTGGTTGAATAAGAGAAAGAGAGGGAAATGAAGAAGGAAGAGATAGTGAGAAAATCAAAAAGTATTACATGAAAGAGAAAAAGATGAAGAGAGAGAAATATAAGAAAAAATAAGAAGAGTGAAAGAAATAGGACAATGAATTTTGTAAAAAATTCTACAATCTACATGTTGATCATATTATCATCTTTGACATCCCTCCTTATAGTATAGTATACCTGATGAGTTCATATTTTGAAATATTTTATATCCATTTTATCTTAATTTTTAGTATTAAAATACTCCAAAACCCTAATTTAGAAAATTATGATAAAATAGGGATTTATTAGAAAAATTAATTAAATATATTATTTTATTAAGATAAGGGGAGTATTTAAGACAAAAATAAGAGGAAAATAATAAATAATTTAATTAGGGAAGATTAGGGTATTTTACTAACTAAAATAGAATTTAGGAAAAATTACCCAAAATATCCTAAATTAATATAAAAAGAAATTTAATTATTATTTAACTAATTTTTTATTATCTTGAAATATTTAAAAATATCAAAATATTCTAAATACCCCAACCAATATATTTTTCTATTTTCCTTTTTTTCCTTTTTCCCTTTTTCCTTCATCTTTCCTCTTTTCCTCCTTTCTCCTTTTCTTTTTTTCCTTCCTCCCTAGTTTGGGCTTGTACCCCTCACAACCCAACCCCTACTTACAAAATGAATTCATATTTATTAATAACTGATAACTCATATAGGAGGTCATAAAATTTTTAACGCAACAAAAAGTAATAAAATCTAAAATATGAAATAATTCTTACATAATATATATGTCCACACTCATAGTTGACATCCATTTATGATTATAAATGTCACTTATATCAACTGTCGATACCATATAAGTAGCTTCGTCCCTCCCAACAAACTTAACTATCAATTAAAATATAATTGTTACCAAGGTAGTTTTGGGCATAGAAATACAACAAAGCCAGAGCCAGTGGTGGTTGGTTCTTCTCTAAAGATGAAATCTTTTGTGGGGCAACTATTTTTTTTCTTTTCTGATTTAGCTTTATTTCCTTTAGCAACATCCTCTTTTGTGTTACCTCTCTTCACTTTACTCCTAGTAGAATTCTTCTTTTTGATTTCTTAATTCATAATAATTCACAAAATATAATGAGAATATATATATATATATATATATATATAAATAAGGTATAAATAATGTAAGTAACAAATATGGTCTAATAATGATGTTGAATGTCATTACCTCTTCCATGAGCTTCTAGCATTGTGGCTGCATCATCGCCTTCTTTATAACAACGTAAAGGCACATTACCAATGATTGGAGTATTAATACTTACTATCTTATATTTAGGGCTAATTTGTACCCATGGACTAAAATGCCCCGAAAATTATAGTTAAATAAGATTTTATTAGAAAGAAATTAATTAAATAAATTATTTTTATTAAAATAAAAGGAAATTAATTAGGGCAAATTAAGAATAAATTTATAAGTATTTTTATTAGAAAAAATTGGGTATTTTAGCTAATTAAGGATTTTATTTTAGTAATTAATTAAATAAATTATTTTATTTAAAATAAGAAGGAGAAAATAGTTCCAAATTAATATGAATTTTATAAATAATTTAATTGGAGAAAATTAGGGTATTTTGCTAATTAAAATGGAATTTATAAAAAACCTTTCAAAAACCCCAAATTATCCTAAAAAGGGATTTAAATATTATTATTTTTAAATATCCCAATTAATTAACCTAACCCATTATTTTTTCTTTTTCCCTTTTCCTTTTCTTTCTTCATTTTTCTTTCTTCTTCTTTTCTTTTTCTTTTTCTCCTCCCCGACTTGGGCCAGCCCAGCAGCCCAGTCCCCCCTCCATCCTTCCTTTCCTTCGGCGCGACCCGGCCCGCGCAGCCGTCGCCCTTCTTCCGTCCCTCTCTGCGCTGCACTTCATCCCTTATTTCCCCAGAATGCTGCGTTTTGCTCCCGGTTTTAATGATCGTCGCCCGACTGGCTCCCTCTTCTTTTGTTTCTTTCTTTTCTGCCCGAACCATCGGTCCGCCCCCACCTTTCTTCCTTCTTTCTTCTTCCTCCTTTCCTTCCCCAACGCCGACCTGCACAGCAGCCACCAGCCGAAAATTTCGCTGCCAACTTCGTCGTTGATTCGACTAATCTTTCTTCTCTCTCCCTCACTGATTCAACAGCCTCATCGACCCAACCAGATCTCCCCCTTCTCGCGCGATCCCCTCCCTTTTTCCCGCGCATACCCCTGCCCTGAAATTTGCATCCACCGGCGACCCTAACCCTACTTTCATTATTCCCACACCGACCCACAGAACCCTACCCTCTCTTTTAAAGTCTATAAATACCCCCGGATTGAGCTCTGTATTGAGCTTTGGTTATTTTCCCTAGAAAACCTACCTTGCCACCGCCGCCCCTTCAGATGTCATTTTCACCGCCTCTAGCCAACACCGCCGCCCGTTCTGGCCACCCGAGTACTCCCTGCACCGCCCTCTAACTACCTAAACCTCCCTCATCCCTCGATTTTCCCTGCACAAGCCACCCCGGCTGTGTAAAGTTTGCTTCCCAACCAGCCCTTCCTTTCATCTCCGCCGCGCTTCGCACCACCATTAGCCACCTCTTCCGCCGTTGTCGCCACTTCTTTCACCTCCCAAATTATTTTGTAGACCCTTCTCTACCTTCCCCTACCTTTCTTTTCCTCTTTTTCCCTCTCCTCCTCTCTGTCTTTTCTTCTTCCCCATTCGGCCACCACCACCGCCGCTGTGAGCCGCCACCTTTGGCTGCACCGCCACCCTCATTCTGTCCCTCTCCTTCTAGGAAACCATAATCACCCTTATTTCTACCCTCCTTCTTCTTATTTTGGTCCCAGCCTTCAACTTTTTCCTTTTTCTTCTCTTTTTCTAGCCACTGCCGCCGCTGCCGTGCACCACTGTCGGTGCCGCCCATCCCCGCTAGTCTAAGGTTGAACCCTAGACCCTCTCAACCCTTTTACCCTATTTTTACAAGCCTTAATCTATTTTATTTCATTTATTTGAAATATATTACTATTACTATTATTATTATTATTATTTCTATTATTCTTGTTATTATTATTATTATTAATGTTTTCATTATTATTTATATTGAGGGCCGAGGCCCTATTATATTTTTATTTCAATTTTATTATTATTATTCTTATTATTGCTATTATCTTTATTAATTAATATTAATATGTTATTATTATTATTATAATTATTATGTATTATTATTATTACTATTAGGTTCAATATTATTAGTATTAATATTTCTTATTAGGGCTGACCCTATTTGGATAAGTAGATTATTAGTATTAGTATTATTATTATTATTAGTATTATTATGAGTTTTTATTTTATTTATTATTGTTTTTATTATCATCATCATCATCATCATCATTATTGTTGTTATTATTTTCATTGTTGGTATTATTATTCTATATATGGCTGAAATCCTATTGTACCTATTTTGAATTGTAGTAGTGGTATTATAAATATTAAGTCTTATTACTATTAATATTATCATTATTTTTATCATTAGCATTTATTATTATTATTATTATTATTATTATTATTATTATTATTATTTAATAAGTTTATTATTATTCAATGTGGGGTCAAAACCCTACTTCATTTTATCTTCGATTATTATCCTTACTATTATTACCATTATGATTATTATCATTTTTGTAATATTATTATGGTTTTTATCATTATCATTATTATTATTTCATTATTATTATTATTACCAATTTTTTAATTTATTTTACTAATGTTATTATTAGTATTATTTTGGTAAAGGGGCCGAAGCCCTTATTTCACTATGTTTTTGAGTAATGCCCTTTTTTTTATTATTGTTTCTATTATTATTCTTATTCTTATTAATATTAACATTCTTATTATTTTTAGTATCTTTTTTATTATTATTTTTAATATCATTATTATTATTAGGGTAAAGTCTTCAACCTTATATTATCAACTTTTATGATATTACTATTAATTCTTATACTTTTAGCAAAATTTAGTATTTAGTTAATGGTTATTATTATTAATATTTTATTATTTTATCAAAAGCCTAGTCTTAGAATAAGTTAGCATTTAATAGTATTTTTGGTAGGAGAGAATCTAATTTTAGCTTTTCCCTCATATAGGTGAGACCAGTCAAAGCCCTAAGGAGGCGTAGGAGCGTGCTCCAAGACCGGTGTCATTTTAGGTAAGGGTGTTACTAAGGCCTTATGTGTGTTTATGTGCATTATATGCTTCGTATGCTATGTATTCTATGATTATCATTATAATTATTTCGTATGTGGTATGACATGGAGTTGAAGTACGTTTTTGTGTATTTACATGGCATGTGTACTATATGTGATGAAATATTATGGTATGTGATGTTATGTGTTGTGACCCTATAAGACATGCATGTGAGGATGTATAAAAGTGGTATTGTGTGGGAGAAAGGTTGAAAAAGGAAAATGGGAAAATAAGTTGACCAAGGGATGTGAGTTGACCTAAGTATTTTAATGATCCATGAGTGGAAGAATAAAATGGGGATTTTAAATAAAATAAAAGAGTGGGAGAATCTATGGTTGTGCATGGGAGAGTCTAATTTATGATTTTGTGTGGGAGAATCTAATCTATGGTTTTATATGGGAGAATCTAATTTATGATTTTGTATGGGAGAATCTAATTTATGGTTTTGTATGGAAAAATTTAATCTATGGTTGCATATGGGAGAATCTAATTTATGTTTTGTATGGGAGAAACCTTGGGTTTTGTGTGGATTGAATTTAGGGTTTTGTATGGATGGATCTAGGGTTTTGCATGGAAGATTTTATGATGTTGCATGGGAGAATCTAATCTTGAGTCTTGTATGGATGGATTTGAGGATTGAAAGGGTGAATCTAGGGTTGCATGGGAGCTTAGGGTTTTGCATGAAAAAGTTCGAAGGTTTGCATGGGGAGGTTAGCATCTGCATGGGAGTAAAGTTTGCGTATGAAAAGTTGACTTAGGATGTAAGGAAGGTAATAGAAGAGTTATTTGGGTGTTTGGGAGTTTTGGGTGAAAAATAGTACGTAGGACATTATAAGGGTATGGAGGAGACTGAATTAGGGTTTGGAGTGATTAACTATGGGTTATTGTGATTAACTAAGGTTGGAGTGGCTAATTGTGGTTTGTTATAATTAACTAGGGTTTGGAATGGTTAATTATGGTTTGTTGTGGTTAATTAGGGTTTAGAGTGGTTAACTAGGGTTTTGATATGGCTAACTAGGGTTCGGTGGTAACATGTGTGTTCTTAGGGAATAAAGTATGATGATGAATATGGGATCGATGGTTGTGAAAAATGGGGTGTCAAAATGATTTAGGTTGTGTGAGGTGGAGTAGGATGGGCCACTTAGGCCTAAATTAGGCTTTCTAGGAAGTTAGAAGGTGCAGGGTTCTCATGATATGATACGAGTTAGTTGGAGGATAAGTGTAATGGGAGTGATTTATGCATGTCTAGGGTGAAAGCTTCTGAATAAGATACTTAAGACATTAATCACTTAAAGTGAAAGATTATTGAGCTGGGTCCAAACCAATCCACCGATTAGAAATAGTGGTGTGGACCTGATGTCCCACAAGTAACCAATCCACCAGCGAAAAATAGTGGTGTGGACTTTTATCCCGCAAGTGACCAGCCCACCGGCAATAATAGTGGGGTGACCTCAAGCTCAATAAACACAAACTAGAGTTTGTTAAGACACTTAAAAGATACTAATTACTTACAGTGGAATACTATGTGAGTAGGAACCAAACCAATCCACCGGTTAGAAATAGTGGTGTGGACTATTGTCCCGCAAGTGACCGATCCATCGGCGAAAAATAGTGGTGTGGACTATCGTCCCGCAAGTGACCGGCCCATCGGCTAAAATAGTGGGGTGTTCTTATACTTGGATTTGATAAAAGGCATGGCGTGTTACATGGACTGTTTGTGTTTGGGTAATATGATTGATACATACCCTTCCTTTTGCCAAAAGATTTGAAAAGTCATTTACTAACAAGTCACATTTATGCAAACTCTGAAATAAAATATTACACATTGTTAATTATTTATGACACTAAATATATTTAATGACAATTTATAGTTTGTAATGCTTACCTCAAGAAGAGAGGAAATCCATGCGTTAGCTTCGCAACTGTCTCTAACGCTATTTACATTGGGTATGTGAAGCTGATCATGGTCAATTGAATTGGATGGCTTACACCCTTGAGATTTTATAAATGATAACTCTTGCTCCATTGTTGTCATATGTTCAAATGCCATGTTTAATTTCTAGGTGAGGATAGCCACTTGCTCATTGGTGCTATAAGAACTATGAGATCGACCACACACAGTCGTTCTTGTAACCCCTAATCTAAGACCTCTGTGTCTTTTGGGGAGTTCTACAATTCCTGTAGCTTGTGACACAATGTTATATTAGTCCACACCCTCCATAGAATTTGATGCTTCAAGTTCGTCCTGTAATGTATGCAATATATTTGAATTTAACTTATAGTAATGAACATAATATAATAGTTTTTTAAAGATAACTAAGTAGGGTTTGGGATATCTATAAACTTACAATTTTTTTGGCAGCAACTTCTACATCTTCATTAAGATATCCATCTTTTGTTATTCTAACCTTCTTCCATAATGTACCAATATTGATGGACAAAGTACATGGATCCAAGTCCTGGGCTATGAGCTATAAATCAAAAATTAATCTTACAATAAGAATATTATTATAACATTAGAACTTTACATTTAAATAGATAAATCAAAATCTCATGCCAACTCTTCTTTAAGACTTGCATAGCATTTGTGAGCCATATTATGTCAGTACTTATTTTGCTTAGCAATCTCTTTATTTTGGCACGTTTTTCCTATGTTACATGCTAAAATATAAGTACATGGTTATTTAAATATTAATAAAATATCTTTAATCAATAAGTTTAATTGTTATCTAACAAATACCTTAAAATCCTCTGAAAGAAGATATGCAATAAATTTGTTCCAACTATCTTGATCAATGAAACCATAACGTTTGGGTGGGTTCTGACGTAGAGAGTCGTCCCTCTTTCTATACATTTTTTCTACTTTCCCAGTACGCCCTAAATGTTCTTAAACACTCACCACAATGTCTAAGAAGTCATTTTTTCCTCGTCTTTGGGACATTAAAGATTCTTTGTAAAATAAGACATACATATGTATACCGATGTTAATATATTAAAATTAATAACATTTGAAATATAAAAATAATTAAATAAAATAATATATTTACCATGACTTCCTGCCAAATATGCTCCTTGTGATCCTTCAGAACCTATTTCCAATTATTATAGGAAATAGGAATACGATTATGTGTGATGAATGAAATGTATGTTAGAAATATGTCTGCATATGTGCCAATAGGAAGATTATAATTATTCCATCCTAACTCGATTTATCCTCCTCTATTCTGCATGTCAGAGATGATTCTCATAATATTAGGTCCTTCTTCCCTTCTTCATCACTACTATCCCTATCAACTTTTTTATTGGCCATATTTCTACGAAATATCAATAAATAAATTATATTAGAATGTTATGTATTGTACCACTAAATTATTTTTTAGCACAATACATATTTAATGAGGAAGGTTGAGATATACATTTAAAAAAACAAGCACACATATCATATATTATAATGTGATACATACTACTTCACGATGATCATCCCTTATATATATTTCCTCCTCCTTAATGTTATTGTTATCATTGTTCAATGATTGAGTTGTTTGCACAACTGAGACACACTTTTTTTTAAATCCCAATTGGCATCATTTTCATCATCACATTCATTGACATTTCTTTTCTTTTTAGATAGTACCACAGACCATCTGCTATCAGCAGGATTAGTGATAAAGAATACTTGTGTTGCTTGTGATGCCAATATGAATGGGTCTTGTCTATGCCCTACCCTATTGAGATCTACTGTAATCTCCCAAAATTTTAGAAAGCCTATAATTTAATAAATAGCTTTTATTTGAAATAAAATTACTTTTAAAGTTATTTAGTTTAATTATTTTATGGATTTTTGAGTATATAAATTTGGATAGGATTATTTAATAAATTAAAAATAAATATTTTGTTATTTTATCATATTATTTTTATTTAAATAATTTTCCAAACTAATGTTTTACTAAAATTATCCTTTTTGAACCAATATATTAAATTATATTGAATTAAATTATTAAATTAAATAATTTATCAAAAATATTATATTTTATTATTTTATAAATTAAATTAAATTATTTTCCCTATTTTCCCATTTCCCTTTTTCTTTCTCCCTTTTTCTCCTTTTTCTTCTTTCTTTTCTTTTCCTTTTTTTTTTCTCGTTCGGGCCACCCGCCAAGCCAGCTTGCCTTCTCCCTCCCCTTGTGCGCTTGGGCCACTGGCCCGCTCTCCCTCTCCCCCGCTCGCACCGGCTAGCCCAGCTTTCCCCCCTCTTTTCTTTCTTTCCTTTTCTCCCCCTACCTGGGCCGACCCAACTCCCTTTTTTTCCCCTGCGTCGGCTTGCTCCTCTTCCTTTCTTCCTCCTTCTTCTATGCCTCAACCCAGCTCCCTCGACCTGTCATCGTCGACCAAGTCTACCCCCTAGGGCATGCCGGCCACCGCCCCGCTGCCACCTTCTACCACCACTGCAACCCTCTCTCTCCCCGTCCTTTTTTTCACAAATTTGGACCCAACTGGCCATGCACCCCCATCACGCATGGCCTCCCTTACCCTTCTTCCCCTCCCTCTCCCTCTCCCTACCACCCTACCACCTCCCTGCCACCCTAAACACTACCACCAACCGGCCACCTATCCCCCTATCCTCCCTCTTCTTTTTCTTCTCCTCTTCAACCCTTTTTCCTACCCCATTTTTCGAGCCCCATACCTTCCCTGACCTCCCTCTTCTCCCTTTTCTTTTCCTTCCATTTTCACCTCGGTTTTGGCTCTGCCGCCTCCTTCTGTCGCTTCCTCCGCCTCACCAACCACCTAAACCACCTTCTGCACCTTTCTACTCCCACCTTGCATTTCCACAACACCACCCAAGCCACCCCGCAGCTCCTTCTTTCTCCCCCATATTTTCCTCCCTATTTTTCTCCCTTATCGGTAGCCCCTTGCAACCCCACCGTTCGCCTCCGTCCGGCCACCTATGCTGCCACCCAAACCACCAATCCACTCCCTGCAACCTTCTCTACCATCCCCATACCTTGTTTGTCCAAAACAAGCCCCCTCACCCCTCCATTTTTGCCCTCTCTTTTCCTTCCTTCTCAGTCCGGTCCACCTCTGCAACCCACTTCGCCGCCTCCGCCGCCCTTGGCCTCCAACAACCCATCACCAGCCGCCACCTACACCCCCTCTTCTCTCCTGCACCCTTCCCTTGCCTCTAATCCTCCCCCATCTACCTTCTTTCCTATCCTAAAGACCCCAACCCGAAAATAGCCATTATTCCTCTCCTTCACCCCCTTCGAGCCTTCCTTCTTTTTATTTCTACATGTAGCTCATGCTGCATGAGCAGCATGAGTTGCTGCATTCTTGGTTTATTTTGGTTAATAATTTTAAGGTAAAATAATATTTAAGTTAAGTATTTCATTAATTAAGTTTTATAAAGTCTTATATCTTTGGTTTCCTCATTTCTAATGTGAGAAATATTGGTATTATTTTTAGGTGCTGATTTTGCTAATTAAAGCTTGAATCTTTAACCGAGATACCAGTAAGGTTCGATTTTTATGGGATATAAGGTAATCTTTAAACCCCACTTAAACGCATGGATAAACATATGTTAGCACATTAGGATTTTTAATATGTTATTATGCTTGATATTTGTGGTTTATAATATATATATTTGCTTGTATTGATTGATAAAAAGGAAAGTATGCTAGTTTATATGCCATGTGTGGAAATGTTGCTTAAGGGAAGGGTTTGATTATTAATGAAAGTGTTAAGTACTTATCTATGTCATATTATGTTATTGTGACCATTTATGCATGAATAATATTATTGTGAGCCCAAAGGGTATTTTAGTAATATTTCTGGTGCAAGAATGTGGCCTAATATGTGTGGGTGCTAATAAGTATTATATTAAAATATAATAGTTGGTGGAGTTGGATATTGTTAATGGAGTATTAATATTATTATTCCATGTGGTAATGTTAATTTAATAAAAGTGGTGTAACAAAGGTGGTAAAGTTGTAATTTTGGAGTCAAAAGGGTAATATGGTAATTTTATAAGTAAATGGCAAAATGGTAATTTTATAAGTAAAGGGGTATGATGGTAATTTTGGGAGAAAAGGGTAAAGTGGTAATTTTGGAAGTAAGGGGTAAAATGGTAATTTTGAAGAGAAGGGCAAAATGGTAATTTTGTAAGAAAGGGGTAAAATGGTAATTTTGGATGTAAAAGGGTATTATGGTAATTTAGACAACATAAGGGTAATTTGGTAATTTTGATAATGGATAAGGGCAATTTGGTAATTTAACTGACTAAGGGGTAAATTGGTAATTATTTAACCAACTAAAGGGAAAAATTGGTAATCATGATAATGAAGAAGGATAATTTGGTAATTTATCCAACCTAAGGGCAATTTAGTAATTATAACAAAGGAGAAGGGCAATTCAGTAATCTAACCAACCAAATGGGAAATATGATAAGTGTAGCAATTATGAGGGGTGAATGGTGATCTAAAAAGCATAGGAGATAACTTGGTAACCTAAACCGAGTAAGGGGTAATTTGGTAATTATGCAACCTAAAGGGTGATATGGTAAATTGGCAAGTAAGGAAGGGATGGCTTAACATCTATACAAGTAAGGGATAAATCAGTAATTCATAGCTAACATGTTGATAGGACACTGGTGGTTCGTAATAAGACTCAAGTAACACTTAATAATAAGGTAAGAGTATTTGATAATTAGTAAGTATCATGAGAATAAATCCTAAATCAGAATTGGATGAGATTATAATGGCCTTAATGATTTCTCTATGTTATCTTGGATAACCGTCTGAATAAGAAATGGCTAATGATATCAGAACGATTGAAAGTGAATAAGTATCTGATTATTGTAGTTTTTCGTGATCACCTTAATTAAGACACTAATACTTAAAGTGAAAGACCTCGAGATCGGGAATGGTGGCTCTTTAGGGGTCGCTACCTTAAAGACGTGGTTTAGCCCACAATTATTCTGGTATTTGCTGGTGTGCCTTTGTGCCCCAGCCATGCCCTAAATCTTACTCTATCTAGCTCTACGGACCTATTTAGAGGGTATGCATACTTATGGATTAGGTGTCCTTGTCGGTAGGGTACCGAGTAGCTTTATGCACTAGTATGACCAGGGTACCTTTGCGCCCTTGGGTTGATGGTTGAAGGGTGCTGAGTAGCTTATATGCACCAGTACGACCAGTGTACCTTTGTGTCCCGGGTTCTTGATCTCCCGTCCGAGGCAAATAAATGGAATTGTTGTGCTAATTAAAAAAAGGAAAAACACTAATCACAAAAGTGAAAGATTAATGAGTTGGGCCCAGTTGAATTATGATACTGAGTACCAATCCACCGGTTATAATAGTGGCCCAGGAGCGTGTTGCCCTGGCAGATGATTATGAGTACCGATCCACCGGATATAATAGTGGCCTAGGAGCGTGTTGCCCTGGCAGATGATTATGAGTATGAAATGCCCCAAAAATTTCTAATTTTATAAATTATATTTAAATGAGGTTTTATTAGAAAAATTATTTAAATAAATTATTTTTAATAAAATAAAAGGATATTTAACTAGGGAAATTCAAGAAGAAATTTATAAGTATTTTTATTTGAAGAGAATTTGGGTATTTTAGCTAATTAAGCATTTTATTTTAAAAATTAATTAATTAAATTAATTTATTTAAAATAATAAGGAGAAAATATTTTCAAATTAATATTAATTTTATAAGTAATTTAATTGGAGAAAATTAGAGTGTTTTGCTAATTAAAAAGGAATTTGTGGAAAATCTTTTAAAAATCCTAATTTAGAGTAAAAAGGGATTTAAATATTATTTTATTTAAATATTATCATTTTTTTAAATATCCTAAATATTCTAATTAATTTAATTGAGCCAACCCACTATTTTTATTTTTCCCTTTTTCCTTTTTCCTTTTCTTTTTCTTTTTTTCTTCTTTTCTTTTTCTTTTCCTTCTTCTCCCCGAACTGGGCCAGCCCGGCGGCCCAGTCTTCTCCTGTTCTTTTCCTTCGGTCCAGCCCGCGCCTGCGCGACTTTGCCTCCTTCTGCCGCCCCTCGATGTGCCGCATTTTACTTCTTTTCCAACTTAAACTCAGCGTTCCATTTAAACCTCCTCCTCCGTCGCACCCAGACCGGCCCGGTCTTCCCTCTTTTCTTTTCTCTTCTTTCCTCCGCGAACCGCCCGGTCCGACCCTTTCTTCTTCTTCCTCCTTCGCGCCTGCCAGCCCGTCGACCAGCACCTGCACCGCCGCTCACCCCCTGGTTTTTTGCCGCCAGTTACGGTCGTTTTGACCGGCGATTTTTATTCCTATCTCTTCCCCCTGAATCGCCGACCCTCTTGACCCAACCAAATCTCCCTCTTCTCGCGCCATCCTCTCTCTCTCTCTCCTGTGCACACCCATACCCGTTTTGCTGCCGCCGGCCAACCCTCACCTCCGGTAAGCCTGATCCCTACTTCCTTATACCCTCACCGACCTAAATAACCCTAACCTCTCATCTAAGTCTATAAATACCCTCACAATATACCCTGGTTCGAGTTTGGATTTCCTAACCCAGAAATCCTTCCTTGCCGCCGCCACTCCTTTAGACGCCTCGTCCTCCGCCTACGGCCAACTTCGCCGCCCGTTCTGGCCACCCGTTTCATCCTTACACTTCCCTCTAGCTAACCAAATCTATCTCAACCTTCGATTCTTCCTGCACAAGCCGCCCCAGCTGTGCGAAGTTCTCTTCCCAATCAACCCTGTTTTCTGCCTCCGTCACCTTGGTGCCGCCATTAGCCACCTCCTCCGCCGCTAAGGCCGCTTCTTTCACCTCCCAAACTGTGCTGCAGACCCTTCCCTACCTTCCCATACCTTTAGTTTCCTTTTTCTCGTTCTCCTCCCCTCTCTTTCTTCATCTCCTCCATTCGGCCACCACCGCCGCTGCCTTGCGCCTCCACCTTTGGCTGCGCCACCACCTTCATTCCAATCCTCTCCCTCTTGGCATCCTTAAACAGCCCAACTTCCACCACCATTCTCTCTATCTTATTCCCAGCATGCAACTTTCCCCTCTTTCTTTCCTTTTTCCGGCCACCGCCGCCACCGCCGGTGCCGCCTATCCCCACCAACATTTGGTTGAACCCTAGACCCTCTCAGCTATTTTCCCTATTTTTATAACCCTTAAATTATTTTATTTCAATTATTTACATATAAATACTATTATTATTATTCTTAATATTTATATTTTAATATGCATTATTATTATTATTATTAGTATTAATATTTTATTATTATTTATGTTGATGGCTGAAGCCTAATATATTTTAATTCGATTTTATTATTATTCTTCTTACTATTTCTATATTTACTATTATTAATATTAAAATGTTATAAGTATAATAATAATAATAATTATTTTCTATTTCGAATTTCCATTATTCTTATTTATTATTATTAATACAAATATTTTAACATTAGTGTGGTTAATAATGTTACTATTATTATTATTATTATTATTATTATTATTATTATTATTATTATTATTATTATTATTTCTGAATTGGGTTATTTAGTTTACAATAATCTTTTTAGTATGATTTTGGTAAAGGGTCTGAATCCCTTATTTTACTTTATTTTTGAGTAATGCCTTTTTATTATTATTTCTACTATTATATTATTCTTAGTAATATTAATATTGATATTATTTTGGTATTTTTTTTATTATTATTTTATAAAAAAAAACTAGTCTTATATTAAATTAGTGTTTAATATTATTTTGATAGGAAAGAGTCTAATTTTAGCTTTTCTCTCATAATAGGTAAAACCAATCAAAACCCTAAGGAGGCGTAGGAGCGTGCTCCAAGACCGGTGTCGTTTTAGGTAAGGAGTGCTAAGGCCTTTTATGTGCTTATGTGTATTATGTGTTTCGCATGTTATGTATCTAATGTTTATTATAATTAAATATTTTATATGTGGTATGACTTGGAGTTGAAGTATGTTGTGCATGGTATGTGTATTAATTATGTATGATGATATGTGTTGTGTATGTGAGGAATTCGATGTGGTTTGTGTGAGAGGAAGGATGAAAAAGGAGGATGGGGAAAGAATTTGATTAAGGGAAGTGAGTTAACCTAATTTTGTGGTTTTATAAGGAATAATCTAATTTATGATGTTTCATGGGAGATTCGAATTTATGGTTGTTTGGGAGAATTTAAATTAGGATGTTAATTGAGAGAAGGTAATTTATGAGGTTATATGGAATAATCGAATTTATGGTTGTTTGGGATAATCTATTTTTTTTTTATGTTATTTGGGAAAATGTAATTTATGATATTATATGGGGGAATCTAATTTATGATTTTCTTGGGGGAATTCAATTTATGGTTTTGCTTGGGAGATTCTAATTTATGATTTTATGTGGAAGAATCTAACTTATGGTCTTGTATGGGAGAATCTAATTTGTGGTTATGGAAGGGGAGATTCTAATCAATTGTATTATGAGGACAAATCTTTGGGTTTTATATGATTGAATCTTTGGGTCTTATATGGTTTGAATTTAGGGTTTTGTATGACGGAATCTAGCGTGTACCTGGTGGTATTAATGGATGTATGTTGGTATTAGGGTTTGTATGATGATATTAAGGTTTGTATGGTGGTAATTATAGTTGTATGGTGGTATTAGGATTTATATGGTGATATTGATGGTTGTATGGTGGTATTAGGGTTTGCATGGTTGAATGTAGGGCTTCACATGGAATTTTAGGGTTTACATGAAAAAGGTTCGAAGGTTTGCATGGAAAGATTAGTGTTTGCATGGAAGTGAAATTACGTGTGAAAAGTTAATTTGGGATGTAAGGAAGGTAATGTAAGTGTTGTTTGGGTGTTTGAGCACTTGGGATGGAAAATAGCACGTGGAGCAAATTAAGGGTACGGAGGACACTGAATTAGGGTTTGGAGTGGTTAACTATGGATTTTGAGGCTGCTTAGAGTTTTGGGTTATCATGTGTATTTGGTAATTAAAGTGTAATTATGGAATTTTATGATTTGTGATGTGTGGTGATTTATGCATGTTTGGTGAAAGCCTTTGAATAAAACACTTAAGACATTAATCATTTAAAGTGGAAGATTGTTGAGCCGAGTCCAGACTGATCCACCGGTCAGAAATAGTGGTTAGGACATGATGTCCTATGTGTAACCGATCCACCGGTAATAATAGAGGTGAGGACTTTGTCCCGCAAGTGACCGGCCCACCGGCAATAATAGTGGGGTGACTCGAGCTCAATAAAAACAAACCAGAGTTACAAATGGTTAAAAGATACTAATTACTTACAGTGGAACACCATGTGAGCAGGAACCAGACCGATCCACCGGTCAGGAATAGTGGTGTGGACTTTGTCCCGCAAGTGTCCGATCCACCGGCAAATAATAGTGGTGTGGACTTTGTCCCGCAAGTGACCGGCCCACCGACAATAATAGTGGGGTGTTCCTGTACTTACATGGATTTGATAAAAAGCATGGTATGTATCGACTTCTGATAAAAGATTAATTAAGTAATTAATTCAGATTATTCATGGGCCTTTGTACGTACTTTTACCTGGTTGATCATATGCATTTATGATTGTGTTCTTCTATTGTTCTGCATGATTTATGTGTTTGTGTGTTAACCTTAGTGATCAAGTCACCTTACTCAGTACTGGACCCGTACTGATACTACCTTGGTTGATGAGTCCTGTGATGATCCACCGATGGTGGGGAGCAGACCTCTTGTGCAGGTTTAAGATTAGAGACTGTTTTGGGATGGCAGGCCTGACTTGAGTGAGTAGGCAATCCGGAATTTGACCCATCGGGTTTTATCTTGTTTAAATTTATTTCTATTTGGAAGTTACAAGTGTTATTTGAAACTTCAAGGGTATTGTAATTAACTCTTAATTTCTCGTACTCTGATTTTGTGTATGATCTTTGAATCCTTTTATGAATTGTTAATTTGAATTTAACGTAAATCTTTTCTTTAGCCTTAGCACTTGGTACTGGAACGGTTTGAGAGAACCGGTCTGGTACTAAGTGTGGCGGTAACATTCCCAGAATTCACAGGTTTTAAGTATTTCTATTTTAATTGCTTCCGCTTTTCAAAAAAAAGTAGTGAATTTTGGGGTGTTACAGAGTACCGATCCACCGGATATAATAGTGGCCCAGGAGCGTATTGCCCTGGAAGATGATTACGAGTACTAATCCATCGGATATAATAGTGGCCCATAAGCGTGTTGCCCTCGATGATGTTGATATATATTCTGATCCACCGATAATAATAGCGGGGGTCTTGAGCTTAATAAAACTAGTCATGGATGTGGATAAAGTTATGGAAAAATACTAATCACTTATAGTGGAACACCATGTGAGTCGGGGCCAAATTGGTCCACCGGCGAATAATAGTGGCCAGGAGCATTTTACCCTGTATGACCGGTCCAGCGGTGAATAATAGTGGCCAGGAGCATTTTGCTCTGCATGACCGGTCCACCGGCGAATAATAGTGGGGTTCCTGCACTCACATGGATATAAAATCTGAGAGATGATTGAATAATGATGGACTAACGTCTTAAGGCCTGAACGTATCGATTTTGCATTATGACTTATTAATAAGTGATGGTGTGGTTACGTGTGTGATTGTGGTGCATGTATTTCTTATTATATAAGTATATAGCTTTGTTTCATGTGTTGAATTATGGGCCTGCTTTTAAGTGTGTTTTTAAAGGGTTACTCAGTACCATAGTACTGAAGGGTTCCATTCGTGGGGCCCTGCCTATTCAATGGGCAGTGTCCCTTACATGTCTTTTTCAGGTGCTACTCAAGTGGGCAACAGGAAAGAGCGTAAGGATTGTTCAAAATTTGATAGGGCTTTACTAATTCCCTTTTTAACTCTTGGTTTGAATGTAATCTTCATTCTTGTAACCACCATTGGTGGACTTTAATCTTGCAAGATGTTTATTTGCGCTACTATGATTTTAAATATGATTTGAATTTCTAGCAATTGATATTTCATTCCTTAGCCTTAGCACTTGGTACTGGAACGGTATGAGTGAACCGGTCTGGTACTAAGTGTGGCAGTAATATCCCCAGAATTCATAGTTTTGTTATTTAGCTTCCGCTAACTTCTTTTTAAAACGAAAATTTTCAGTATTGAATTTTGGGGGTGTTACATCTACTAATGTTAATTCATCTTCATATCTAACCCTATAGCTATTATCAACCCATTTGCAGCTGAATATAGGGATTTTAAATACAGTGTAATCTAACTCCCATATCTATTTAATCAAACTATAATACTTTATATCTGCATAGGTTGGATTCTTTTCCTTCGCACTAGAAACATGCATTGCCTCAGCCACTAAAGTCACCCCACTATTCTGCATTGTACTCTTCTCATCTTATTGTTTCATATAAAAAGTGTAAATGTTGATGACAAAATTGGTATATGAGAAAAATTCATAACGGGATTTTTGAGACAACCAATGCAGGATTTCAAAAATTGAAGCCGAAAAATATCCAATGAGTGGAATGATGCAATTTCTTAGCTAATCGATAAAGGAAAGATTATGTTTATCGATTATCCATTTATCAATCTTTGATTTATTTTCAATTCTTAAAGAAATCATATGTTCTTCAATATATGGTTGAACATCATCACTATTGTGTAATACATATAGATGTGCTTTATGGAATATGTGAGGGTCTACACGCCCAAATTATTTGCCCTTAATACCCTGTCCTTTGATTTTCCTTGTATGTCAAGACTTAGAAATACCAAGAGCTTCATCATTTGATAAGTACTTCGTGCAAAATTCAATTATCTCTTCTATAAGGTAACTCTCAACAATTCATCCTTCTAGCCGATATCGATTCTTCACGTAACCTTTTATAAACTTTATAAACCACTCAAAGGAGTAAATCTAGTGCCCATGAACATGTCCTAGCATTTTTATCTCATAAACTAAATGAACAGTTAGATGTACCATAATTTCAAAGAATGAGGGTGGAAAGTACATTTCAAGCTATCACAAAGTAATCATAATCCCTCTTTATAAGGCATCCAAACTATTAGGATGTATGACCTTGGAGCAGACTGTATTAAAGAACCAACAAAGCCTCGTGATAGTAACTCAAGCACGCTTTGACAAAATTCCATGTATCACTATCGGTAACAAGTGCTACATCAAAATATGACAATCATGAGACTTCATGTTAATTAGTTTTAACTCTTTCATCAACATGAGCCTTCTAACATTTGAAGAATACCCTTCTAGAACCTTGACATTCTTAAAGAATTTGTAAAATATAATTTTCTCTTTTTTAGAGAGTGTATGACACGTTGGTGGTAAATATGATCTTCTTCCATTGTCTCACGGTGTCAATTCTTTTCTAATACCCATTTCTTCCATATCCATTCGAGCATTGATACCATCTTTAGTCTTTCGTAGAACATTAAGTAATGTACTAACAAGAATGTCACATATATTTTTCTCGATATGCATCACATCAAAGGCATATCTTACGTACAGAGATTCCCAATAAGGAAGTCAAAGAATATAGATATATTCTCCCATCTAATGGATGAAGGCCTATCTTTATTCTTCTTCCCAAACTTGACACTCAAATATTTCATCTTCAAATACACTTATTGACCCATCAACAGGATTGGTGCTTGCCCTTCTTCCGGGAAGCTATTGAAAGCTTTCCTTTACCTATGATAATGATGATTCTTGTGTAAAAATCTACAATGCCCAAAAAAAAAAGGTCTTCCAGCCATTTGTTAGCTGAACAAATGAAGTATTCTCCTCACATATTGGGTATGCATAATGACCTTTCACACTATAACCTGAGAAGTTACCATATACTAGAAAATTATTTATAGTATAGAATAACATTACTCTCAAAGTGAAATTTTCTTCACTATATACATCAAATACTTCAACACCCATACCTTACAAGAACCTTAAATCATAAATCAAATGTGCCAAATAAACATTAATATTAGTCACCGGTTGGTTTGACCCCAAAATGAGTAAAGACAATATCATATAATTGTGTTGTATGTAGAGCCACAGAGGTAGATTGTATATAACCAAAATCATAGGCCATATACTGTAGGTGACTTGATTGTGTGGATTCATTCCATCCGTAGAAAGCAAAAAATGCATGTTTCTTGCTACTTTACCAATTTCAGAGAACAAGCCATCAATCGTCATTTATTGTGGAGAGTCAGATGGATGTATAAGAAGCCCATCATTTATCTTTTCATCAGTATGTCATCTCAAGTTCTTGCCATTTTGGACATTATTAAACATCCGCCTACATCATAGTATTATAGAAAAAATACCATAACACCTTAGCTGGCACCTTTTTCTTCTTATATTGTGGTGCTTTGCATTCAGGATTAGGACAACTATCCAAAGATGCATTCTGATTACAAAATAATATACAATCATTAGGGTATGCTTGTATCTTCTCATAGCTCATACCCATAGATGAAAGAATCTTCTTTGTTCATATGTACGATCGGGTAGACCATTATCTTTAGGAAGCATATCCTTTACAAGTGTCAACAATTCTGTGAAGCTTTTATCACTTCATCCGTTACATGTTTTTAAGTTTTATAACCTTAAAGTAGCGGATACTTGAGTAAATGTCTTACAATCACTGTACAAAGGTTTTTCTGAGTCACTCAATAACTTCTAGAATATTTTTGGACAATCCTGAATACTTTCCTCAATCTTTTGATTCATCTTCTCTAATGAATCTCCCTCATAGTTCTCAAATGATGATCTACTACTTTCCCTCATAACTTCCTCATTATCATATTTAAACTCTATCTCACCATGCCATATCCAACGAGTGTAACTTGTATCAATTCCATACACAAGTAGATGCTATCTCAAATCATCAGGATTGACACGTTGAATATAAGTATAGTTCAAACAAGGACAAACTATTCTACTAGAGTCTCGAGCATGTTCAATGGCAAACTTGATGAAAAACTCCACTTCTTCGTTATATTCTCTAGAAAAATGATTTGTAGATAACTATTTTCAATCCATAGTTTTTTAATCTAGATGCATCCCACAGAAAATTAATTATTACAAATCAATTCAATTATAAAAAGTAATCCACAAACCACTCATTCTTAGAAAGAATTAATGTATAATGTATCATGCTATTTAGTGTGTGTGTGTATATACATATACAAATTATTCCAACACGTTTCCAAAAAATATCAATACGTAAGCCTCTCATAGTTAGAAATAGTTCATACACACACACACACATACATACATGCATAGCAAAACTTTATACAATGGTTCCAATTACAAAAGATGTACATACTACAGGGTTAAAGAAATAATAACACTATATACATCAAAAGGTTGCTAGAAACACCTAGCTAAGAAACACTCATAGCCATCATACTAAATCCACTGGTAGCCTTGTTGAGCCCGACTAATAACTATCATTCTTAGAGTCCAATCATCTTAATATGTCATCTGTTCCCTCACATCATCAACAGAGAGTGTAGTCACGAATACTCTAGGGTAATCGAGGTGGATACTTGGAGGCAAGCTATGACAAACCTCCACTCGTCATCAATCACCACCAACTTTCTAGCTATCAGATCATAATCCCTAGCAAAGACCTCACCCTCAACAAATTTTAGGTGTGGTGCATTGGTATGGTGGACAAACCAATGCAAAAAACTAGATGTAGCCAACGATCATAGCTCCATCTGAGGTAGGGTCAACAACAGATGATATTATCTAAAATGGAATGGGACATACGATGAATCGATCACTAACAAGTGACCTAGCTCGTTGTATAACCATATGATATGAGTTCGTGAATCTACATCAGGCGCCATGCATGCATATGGTGGAGGGTATGTAATAGTAATGCGCGACATCTCACTACCTACAAATGAGAATAACCACTAAATCTTATCATTAAGGTTGTTCTTGAAAGGATCTAAATTACAAAATATGTAAACTCTTCCAACTAGCTAGACAAATCATAAATATATTCTACCATATATTAACCAACTATGTAAAGCTAACAATATACCCACATCAGATACTTATCATAAAACTTATAATCTTAAATTTATTTTTATTTATTTCTCTATTGATATAAATGTGTCTTTCAATATCAAGAAAAGATAAATTACCAAAATATTTTATATTCTTCTATTATTATATGTTTAAGATGTTTAAGATGTTTAAGATTTTATAATGTCGTCCTTTCATGTACTCCCACTAGATTTGTGAATGAGTTAAGTTGAATCAAACTTTCTCCTAGTATACTCGTCATGATTAAAATAAGGACATAATCTTAAGTTATTTATTTAACAAACAAGCCTGGTCAAACTATCATCTAATCGTTCAAGCTCGGCATAGTAAAATCAAATAGATATTAATAAGATTATATATATAGGTTAAGCATAATAATATGATATTACTAAAATTTTAGTTGAGAATAATGTATATAGTAATTTGTTATAAGATAACCTATTAATTATCATATTTAGTATAATGGATGCTAAACCCTAAGAAATCATAGTAAAAACTGACCCTAAACCTAATAAATCCTAATCCTAACTCTAAATAACTATAATTAAACCCTAATAAATCCTATATATTATCATTAGCATCATCATCATCATCATTGTCGTCATCGTCATCATCATCATCATCATCATCATCATTAACTTATATTTCTTTGCTATCTTCTATGTCTATTTAATCCTCATCAAATAAAAATTATTAACATGCAACTCTAATTGAAATTTTAATTTAATGATGTACATATGTAAAATATATTTTTATTTAATTATATGGCATTTCCTAACATCCTTGTGTCCTATACTTATTAATGAAAATGTGTGTGTGTGCGTGTGTATAGTTTTTATGAGTGACATTACTAATATTTTTAAGTATTTTATTTCTCTTGGTATTTAAGCATTACAATTGTATATATATACGTAAGGCTGGCCAACACATTCATGTTAATAACATCAACAAATTCAACAGCAAACATAAATAATTTTCACCAACACATTCAACAACAAACAATAACAATTTTCACCAACAAATTGTAATTTTCAATAACAAACACTACATCCTGCATCAACATGCATGCATTTATATATAATAAAAGAATAAGCTAGGGAAGAACAAAACCATACGTAGGAGAAGGAGTGACTACAGTAAGAGGAGTGGCAGCGAGCAAGAGAACCGACGACGACCACCTACGAACATGGTGGAGCAAGAAGGAACAAATGCATGAGAGGCGTGTAAGAATGACAAGACATTCAATGGCAAGAATGGCAGCAGTATGATGGTGCAAGAGAACGAGTGGTGGTTGTCTGAAGTTAAGAGGTGCAGAAGATAATGAGTGATGGTTGCCAGAGTTTAGAGGAGGAGGAGTGGTGGTACATGATGTGGTGGTGCAAGGGTTAGCAAGAGAACAAGTAAGAGAGGGAAGGCGTTGGATGAATGAGAGAGTATGAAATTTTTGGCACAAAAACAAGACCTGAATGAATTAAGAGGCATAAGATTAGAGTTTTAATAACAGTTCTTACAGGTATCGTTATTAAAATTACCATGTGTAATTTTTGTATGGAAGTTTTAATAACGGTTTTAACCTATAACCATTATCAAAACTTCCTCAACGATCCCGCACATTAATTTTTAACACTTTGAGCAATGGTTTCAAAAACACCGTTATTATTTTCCATTTCTGTAGTAGTGTATCATTTTTTGTGAAGTGAATAAGAAATCTTATACATTCATGAGAGAGGATAGAGACAAATAGTATGGTTACATGTGACTCAATTGTAGAGAAAATTTTAGAGAAAGTTAGATATAATGTTAATGTGTATATTTCATATTTAAAAATGATAATGCTTGAGAAGTATGGTCTTACTATAAAGAACAAACTAATGTAAAAGGTTAGGACTAAATAAGGGGAGGACATTGAGGGTGAATATGATGAGTCATATGTAAACATCCCTAATTACATTGAGTGATAGTTAGGGAGGGCACTGAGTTTAAGTAATGTTTTATCTTATTCAAGTGCATATTTGAGGGGTTTGTGAATGTTTGTAGATCCATCATTAGCATGGATGGACGACATCTAAAGGGTTCATAAGGGGGAGTAATCCTTTTTAAAATTTCCTTTAAAGTTAATCAATGAATATTCCCCTTAGCTCATGGTGTTTCTCAAGCTAAAACAACCAACAACTAGACTTGCCTTTTTAGAATGTTCAAGCAAGCCATATCAAATGTTGATGAACCAAGATTTATATTCATCTTTGATAGGCATATGGTAGTTCTAAACCTTTTTACCTTTAATTCAATATAATATATGTAGTTATCTATGTACCTTATGACATTTTGTTTACATCTTAAGGTTATATGGTGTGCATACAATTTTCAATTCAAACTATATTTTGTTAATTGAAAGTATAGTTTCACATTTTCCTTCAAATTATTTTTTAGGGATTGGAGAATGCTCTGGGTGATGGATTCCCTCAAATCTCAAATGGGCATTATTGTAGGTATTTATATGCCAACTTTCGTAAGTTGCATCCAATTCCTCATTTTAGGTAACCAAGAAAGATAATTTCCCTTCTATTTAACATTTTGTTGAGTTATTGGTTTAACCAACAATGCCTTTTTTGCATCCAATGTTCTTCATTTGACAAGGTATATTTTGACAATATTATAATGCAACTAGCATGTTTATCTTTGAGCGGACCATGAAGACCATCAATAGTCATTCCGTTGACGCTTGCCATTACATGATGGAAACCCCTCTACAACAATGAGCTACAGTTAAGTTTGATGAAGGTGTTTTTTACGAGGAGAATGCATCCAACTTCATGCAATTATTTAATTCCACATTAGGTATTGATAGAAACAAACCCATGGTGTATTTTCTTAAAGGTATGAGTGAATAGTCAATCATATTTGTACAAGTAATACTTTCTAATTTGTATAATATACCATTTTGTTTATGCTATAGGGTTGTATGGTGCAAAAATACAATATAGTATTTTTTTATTTGAGGCCTAACAACTACTAATAAAATTCAATATTTTGTATAGGAATAAAATGGGCTTGCATGATTAGAATAGGAATGAAGTAAGCTATAGGTGAGAGTTGGACCCTTGATGTCTTATGCCTAAAATCACTTATAGGCTACGACATATTTGTGAGGGGAGTAGGTCTTGTAGGGTAAGTATATGTGCTCAAGGTGAGCTTTGAGGTTAAAAATGGTTTATCCACCCTTGAGGTTAATTTAAACAAGGGGACATGTATATATGGTGGGTGATAACTCAGTGGGATGCCTCGTAAGCATGCTTATATGACAATTGTGAATAGAAGGATGGAATTGAATGACTTTGTGATAAAACATTTCTCTAAAGATACCTATGAGGTTATATACTGAGACATCATACACCTTGTCCCTAATCCTAATTCTTTACCTTGGTTAGACAACCTTATATTGTTACCCAATATCATAAAAAGGAGAAATGGAACGCCCACAAGAGTAAGAAGGTTAGAAGAGGGTGAGAAGAAAAGGGTATCCAAATTTAAATTTTGTGGTAAATTATTCATTTTATTGTTCTATTTTTTAATGAATATGATAGTTAATGTTGTTGTATTTTGTAGAGAAAAAATAGATGGCCCATAAGTGCATCATTTGGGGAGAATATGGGCACACCAATATATTTGCAAGCTAAGAGGAAGGTTCATCAACCTTGGTAACATCAAGGGAAAGCAAGAGAGCTGATGAAATGTCTATCATTGCTACTCCCATAAGAAAATCATCAAGGAGGACTAGCTAGTTACCAAAGAACTTTTTTCTTTATTTTTTGTGGGAAGGAATAGTTTGTAGGTTCCCTCATGTTGATCACATATTTTAGAATACCTAGTGATCACTTTTTGTAAAGCCTTTAGCTAGGCACTACCCAACTTTTGTGTAGCCTAATATATGGCTCATTGGGCTCATTTTGTAAAGCCCACAATAAGAAGTGATCATAGGCATTAGTTTTTTTTTTGTATATGGGATTAGTGATCAATATTAGGCATTGTTGAAATAGGTAAAGGGTATGCTTTATTCCTTATTTTTTGTTGGGCATTAGCCTTTTGTCTATGGGATTAGTGATTAGGATTAAAAATTGCTAGAAAAGGTAAAGGGTAAGGTTGTTCATGTTATTCAATATATGATGATTAGATCTGGTACTTTTTTCATAGTAAATAACTAATCCACTCGATAAAAAATTAAATAAATTGAATATCTGATATGATAAATTATATATATATATATATATATATATATATATATATATGTGTATGTATATGTATGTATGTATGTATGTATGTATGTATGTTTGTATATGTGTGCATATAACTTGAAATGGGAGCGTTCATTATAAGTACATTTTATAGTTTTTAATTATTATTTTGATTAAATATTTAAATATTATCCAAGATTTGAAATTACTAATTGAATATAATATAATATAATTTAAGACTCAAATCAAATCAATAGATCTTATTAGTTCAAACTTGATCAACTTATTAGTTTTCTATTGGCTACTTTTGTATTCGATATTTCTCATTTGTAGCTTGTTTGAAAGTTTCAGATATCCAATGGATTATTTGTTATCTAATCCAAAATTTTGGATATCCAATCTTTCAAATATTTAAAATACCATATATCCAATGCACAAGCATTCCTAATAATGTTTTGCTAGAAACAATGTACCACTCATGTTCTCGGTGTTTAATATAATGTTTTACCTATATTGGATGAATATTGGTACCATATGCCATTATGTTTAGCCTATAAGGTTATCTAACACAACTTACATATTTATATATTCATGTAAATTCGCACTACTCGACTTTTTGTTTATCTTATAGGGTTATTTGGTACTAATTGCAAGTTGTCCTATTGCTTGAAAATGAAAAGTAGAAGTACACTAATGCTAATTACATGCATTTCTAGTTCCTTCAACTCTTATTTTTGAGTGTTGCAACATCTTCTTGCAATTTTTCCATATAGCCTCCTTTTTATAATTGTCAATCACATGTTGCAATTGTCTCATTGGTTGGCGATAAAATATGTCTCCAAATGTAGCTAAAATTTGTGATTCTACATGTTGTAGTTTTTCCCATTGGGAAAAAAAAATTAAGTTGGGCACTTGTAATACATCTTCCTTGAATATTGATTGAAGTGTGCTAATTTAAGTCATGTTCTTCAATCTATGCAATGACATGGAATGAATTCAATCAAATTATTCCTCTATATTTTGTAGTTTGAAGTAGATGATGATGATGATGACATATTTATATGATTTTTTTGGCTATTTTTAGTGAGGCTTTTTTTTTTGTGATTTTATGTTCAATTTTATAGTGGGATATGGATTTTAAAGGTATGTAATGATGTATAAAATTTTTATTATAATGGAATTGGGAGATAAGAACTCAAAAGAGAAATGAAGATTGGGTGTGTATTTTAGAAAAAAAATTCTAGAGTGTGATCGGAGGTGTGAAGAGATGAAGGTGGTGTTTAAATAAGTAATAATATAGTTGTTAAGAGAGGGAGAAAAAAGGATAAAAAAGAGCCATAGAAGTTTTAATAAGAAAGAAGAGAGGGTGTGTGATAATTGTTGCATTGGAGAGTTAAGGGGGTGGTTAACAATTTGTTTGGGAGGGGCTTAGTAGGGGGCCACAAGAGAGACAAAAAGAGGGAAAAGGGTTGGGGTTGTTTAGTTTGAGAGAGAGGGAAAGAGGAAAACAAAGCTTAGTTTGTTCTTTAGTTGGGGGCATTTTGATAATTTGTTATAAGAAAAATGGTGAGGAATGGGTGTTAAAAATTCAAGGGTGTTTGAGGTAATTTAAGTTCACATGCATTGAAGGGAAAAAGATGAAGTATAACAAAGGGTATTGTGATAACTTCCTTCCTTGTTTTTTGAATTTTAATGGTTAAACCTAGAATTGGATGGTAAAATTGGATAGAGGGTTATTTGGTGCATAATTTTCAAAACTCAAGGTTGTATGGTGATTTCTAGAAACTCAAGGTTGTTTCATATATTTTGCTTAAATTCAAAGTTGTTTGATGCATTTTTTTTCTTTTTCCAAAAATGAAATTTTATCATTTGTTTTCTAAAAGCATGTAACATGTGGGGGAAAAAAATAATCTGATGAAAAATGAAATTAAATAAAATTAGGGGTCTCTATCATGGCTCCTTTTGAAAAAATAATTTACAATAATTCAAATAATATACATTAATATTATATCCACTTCAAAATAATTTATTTTAATTTGTGATAAATAGTGACATTACTTTTAATTTTATTACTAAAAAAGAGTAATTACATCAACTATTAAAATAGTAACTTGAGAGTAGTTTGTTCGTTGAATAAATGCTTTCGACAACTATTATCCATTTGATCACTAGATTATTTATCAATTATTATTTAATTTAATTTTACATAACTGGTTTCTTTTTGTGGAGAAATTAACTTCATCCCTGCTTTTGATCAGCACATGCGGTAAAATTTTATCACACAAATAAAAAAATATTAATATATATTGAAAAATTAATCAATATGATATTCACTTATTTTAGTAAATTAATCTGTCAAATGAAGCGCTGATATACCAAATAATACTCTCTCTATTCTATGATATTTAAAGGCTTTGAAAATTGTTAATATTGAAAACTTAGTCAAATGAACTTCAACTATGATGGCACATCATTACTTTTATAGTTGTACCCTTATTATTAATGAGTTTCTTCATTAAAAATGAAAAAAATTATTTAATTAATAAGGACATAAAGAAAAATATTAATATCTTATAAATAGAACCTTGGAATCATTTTGGAAGAACTAAAAAGTGAAATAACTTGCAAACAAAGTGGGACAAAGAGAGTTAAGGTATGTTCTTGTTTGCTTAGCTAATTTGAATCAGTATGATATTTATAGGTGGTAATCGGGTTGGGTGGGTCAGGTTCGGATTGAATTATAGTAGGTTGGGTTATTTGCAGGTCGTTTTTCTCTACGGGTTGGTTGTGGGTCATGTCGGGTCATTTAGGGTTTGGGTCATTTTGGGTTGCCTTTTTGTTCAAGTTTGGATTTAGGTCATTGCAGATTCGGGTTGAATCGAATTAATTTATAGGGCCAGGTTAGGTTTGGATTGAGATAGTTCAGTTTTGAGTCAGATTGAATTTGGATTAGTTCGGATTAGTTTGTTGGGTCAGATCCAGGGATGTAAGCAGGGTGAATTTTACTTGAAATTTGATGGGTTTTATCCGTCGGATATTTAAACGTATGTGGATAAATGCATATAGATGATGGAAAAAAATACTTGTCGGGTTCGTGCACATATGGGAGTATAGGATATCCATATCCATACTAGTATCCATATCCGTATCCGTATCTATTTACCAGATAGATAATAACTCTTTTATTCTTAATTTTGAAATAAGTATAGTATAAATTAAGGTTAAAATTATCATTTGATTTGATTCTAAATGAGTGTACGGGTAATGGAAACTTCCACTGGATAATATCCGTTTATGGATAAATGAATTATCCGTCGGGTAATAGAAATCCAATTGATATAGATATGACTATGTTAGTGAATACCCGTTTGGGGTACGAGTACAAATTTGGATACATATTTTCTTATTGGGTACGGGTAGGGTATGGACATACCCATCCTGAATCCGCTCTGTTTACATTCTTATCGGGTCGGATTTGGGTCGAGTAAGCTCGTATTCGGGTGATTTTGTATTTGAGTTTATTTGATGGGTTAGGTTTGGATTAACTTAAATGAATTGAGGTTTTTTAGGTTTCGATAGGCCGGGTTGGGTTCGAGCTGAGCTAATCTTGGATCGAACCTCTTTAAATTTAGGTCAAATTTGATATTAACCACCAAAATTAATCTAACTCATTAACCTTGTAGGCAATATTAAGTTTAACTTCATGTAAGTATGTGATTAATAATACGTTATTATTTTCTATTTGTTTATTATTATAAATTTTTTTAATGTTATGTGTTTACACAAAAAAATCAGTAAAATTAGAATACCATTGGTGAATAAGTAAATTCACAATAAAAGTAAAAAAAAAAATTAAGTAAATTTTCAATAATAATATATTTTTAACTGCTTCAAATAAATAATAAAATATTTTTTTATTATCATAACTGATTAATATCAAATTTGATTTTGTTAAGTCGGGTTGGGTTGATAGCGGGCCGGGTTGATAACATGTCAGGTTGATGACTGATTATGGGTTGGGGTTAGGTCGTGTTGATGAATTTATCGGGTTATGTCTGATTAGGTTTTGTGAGGGTCAGGTCGAGTCGGGTGGGTTAGTTCAACTTTTACCAGCTATAATGATATACTTAGAAAATATAGTTTATTATTATTTTACTATTTTAAATGTCATAATTAATTTTTTATTGCTTCTTTTTTATCATTGTTATCATTACTATTTTTATTATAATAAATTTATTATTATTATTATTATAGAAATTTATTTATCTAATTTTGATTGACCTAAGTTAATTTGATAAGTTGAAGAGATAACCTAACATAAAATGTGGCAACAATATTTGATAATTGATTGCTAGGGAAAATTAATGACACTCTAATATGTCTTGCACTCTAGATCTTATTTGTAAAATATTAATAATAACAAAAAAGGAATAATAATAATAATAATAATAATAATAATAATAATAATAATAATAGAATAAATACTAATTATAATGTTAATAATAGTTCATTATTTTTTTAAGTTATATTATATTAAATTAGTTTAGTTCATTTGATATTAGATCATGAAGATGTTTGGGAATCAACAAATAACGGATAGTGGATAACATATTGTATTAGCAGTTAGTTGACAACATATTTTATTAGTTGATTTGACTAGATGATATCATTACTAGTTTATGTGAAATTGTTTGTTAAAATTAGCCGATAGTTATTAGTTTTTATCTTTTTGAATTTGTAAAATGACATATGTGGACATTCATTTAATTAATTAATTAATAATATAATATTTTTACTTAATAATAGAAGTACCTTGCATATGAAATTTACTATATTTAATTATAATTTTTATAATTAGTGTTTCAGAAATCCAAAATATTAATTATCTAAAAATTAATAATTCTTTTTTTGATGAAATTTTTTTTAAGTAATATTTGTGATTGGTTTGTTAAACATTCACCCATTTTATTAAAATAATAGATTTTTTTGTTTCTTTGTTGATTTTAAAAAACTTAAGTAGTTCACACTTGCAACACTATGCTATTGATTTGATGCCATAATGGTGGGTAAGTAATAATTAGAGTATTTATATTTTCACAAAAGGAAAATATATCAGTAAATTTTAATTAAATTTCTAAATGATCAGTAGAAAATATTGCTACAAGTAACATTTTCTTACTCCTCATAAACCTCTAATTTTTTTCTTTTTAATTTGCTAATTTTAACAAATATTTACCAAATACTATAATTAGTAGATTTACATGTCAAAATTCCAATTTTGATTCAATTATACTATTTGTTCTAGAATCTGCTAATTATCAAATACAACCCATATAATCCAAAAGTTGACCATTTCATTGGAACCCTCACTCTTTGGTGGCTTATACTACCACTAAAATATTTGGTTTTATTTTA
Organism: Tamarix chinensis; assembly: GCA_030549775.1. NCBI lineage: Eukaryota > Viridiplantae > Streptophyta > Magnoliopsida > Caryophyllales > Tamaricaceae > Tamarix > Tamarix chinensis. The sequence goes on along the minus strand of CM060181.1, from coordinate 18,013,704 downwards.
TGACACATTGCATTTGCATTAATTGATTATATTTTAAAGTGTTAAGATTTTATTTGAAGAAAGAATTTTATAAATAAAAAAACATTTAAAAATGATTAAATATTATAAGTAATTTACTTTTAAAATTCTATTATATCAAATTTAATTTTTAAATATAGAATTTTACTAGAGAATTTTTTTATTTGAATATTTTTATATATAAAATTTAGATAGAATATCTATATTAATTTTTATTTATTTATTATTATCCTTAAAACTACATAAATATACTATAAACTCATTTTGAAATTTTAGGTAGTAAAAAATTAATATCAATTTTAAAACCTTGGAGAAATATCAAAATCCTGTTTTAGAATATTCAAACAAAAATTTTTTAGGAAAGTTAATAAATTTTCTTTCAAAATAAAATAAAATTCATAACAAACGTATTTCTTCCAAACGCGAAGCGGTGTCTCTTTTTTTTTTTTTTTTTTTTGTCGCTTTTGACTTGCGAATGCGAGTATGAATACGCCGATCGTCTCCTTCATTGACTTCTGGTTGCTACACACACCTCAGACTCCATTTTCACAATTTTCCAAAACCCCTAATAAGCTCTCTTCCTTTGAATTCGAAAATTGATATATGGAAGTGAATCGCTTCAGTGGTGCCTGTAGATCCGTGAATAATTGAACATCATGGAGGTAATCGAATCTCCCAAATCAACATCTGAAAAGGGCAGCGGGAGCAGAAGAACGGAGAAAAATTGACAGTGAATCTATATCCTTAACATATTCGTAAGTGTTCTCTCTGTCCTTCTCTTCCCTCTGTTCAATTCGGATCACCGCATCGACGTTGATGGTGAGTTACAATCGGAAGCTACTGTCACCATCACCAGCAGCATCACCGTATCCGAGTTCCGATGGTTTGAGTTGTCAACTTGTAGAAAACTGCTCTTCCGATGGCTCGGTATCTTGTTTTGAATGCTTCCCTTCTTATCTTCCATCTCCACAACCACAACCACCTGTTCGACAAAATTCCTTACAGAATCACATCGTCCCTTATTTAATTACGATCGTATGTGTCCTCGGCGTTGCTTTTCTTATACTTTCCACTTGCACAGTTTTACTTAGGCATCGTTGGAATAGGAGAAGAAGAAATTCAAGGAGGGTAACTGATTTTACTAGTCCTGATGATGGATTTTATGATGGCCATGATGGTCCTGGTTCAATTGATCATCCTATATGGCATATAACAACTATCGGTCTACAACAATCTGTGATTGATTCAATTACTGCTTTTAAGTATCAGAAGTATCAAGGATTGTCGATTGATGGTGGTGATTGTTCTGTTTGTTTGACTGAATTTGAAGATGGTGATGATCTTAGGCTTTTGCCCAAGTGTAGCCATGCTTTTCATATGCCTTGTATTGATACTTGGCTTAGATCACATACAAATTGCCCTCTTTGTCGTGCACCCATTGTTGATGAAGTTAGCGGTGGTGGTAGTTGTGGGGGAACGTCGAGCTCCAGTGATTCTGTTTCTCATGAAGTTGGTCCTCAGTCCCAGAGGATGGAGGATGTTCATAGTAACTCGGGGAGTAGTGATCACAGAAGAGGACGGTCAGGGAGGCACAGTGGTGAAATTAGTTTTCAAATTAGACACAGGGGTGTTGACTTTGGTGTATTGCCTGTTGAAGGCATAACGATGGATGAGATTCTGAAGAAGCAACGTGAGCACCTCAGAGTGTGTAGTGATTTTGCTGGATTGCAAATGGAAGGCATGAAGATGGATGAGGTACTGAAGAAGCAAAGTGAGGACCTTAGGGTGCGTAGTGATCTAGGTGATATTCATTATCGAGCTTGGATGGGAGAAGATTTCGAGCCAATTAGGAGATCTTTGTCATTTGATTTATCTCTCGACCTTCGTTCAATGAAAGGTGAAGGGACATCTTCTAAACAAGGGAAGGGAGTTGATTCTGGAAAGGATGCTGCGGGGAAACAACTGCAGCTGCAGGACAACGACGATGATGGAAGGAATGAAAGTATTTCTTTTGAATCAATGAAGAATCCTTCAATTGGGCTTTTATTGCAGAAAGGCCCTGTGTCGATGAGGAGTTCAATTTCTTCTTCAAGTGGGAAATTTTTTTCATCGTTTCGCAAGAGTAAAAGCCAGGCTACGGTGCTTCCCTTATGATTTCTTTCTTATTTTCGTGGTCAGTTGCACATACGTACACCGCATGCCTTCTTATCTGCAACAATATAGGAGTAAATGAAAACAAAATAAGAGGTAAGTGAGCTGTGTTGTTGTATTTGCACCCTAATTCCTTGGTGCAGATCCATATGACAGTATGAAATCGGAATTTTTAATGTTAGGTGCCATGACAATGCATTGGCCTTTTGCACTGGTTATGGCAAGGGACACAAATAGAGATGGAAGAAGTGTTCAGTCTTAAAAAGAAAAGAGGATGTTTTATTCTTTCGTTTAAGAAGCTTTGATTAAATCTTATATAATGCACATAGCAAACAGATTCTGTCTGATCGAAGGATGCCTTACATTTTCCTTAGCCCACAATTTTGTTCTTATTATCTTGACGCTGATCAATTTCCTTTTACTCATTTTGTTTGGTACACAGGGAATAAGATTGAGAATAAATTAATTAATTTACTAAAGTCTCTTTTTGAATTGGTAGAAATAGAAGGGATTTTAATTATCCATGGTCAATTTCTACTTTTTGAGTAAGGGTAATTTGGTTTTTTGATTTTTATGATCAATTTCCGCTTCTTAATACCACATCCACTTAAATTAATGAATTAGTAGGAATTGAAGAAATTTATTTCCATTTCCATTTTGCATTTTAATCTTATTCCTCGTTAACAAACACCATTTTAATCTTATTCCTCACTAACAAACATCGGATATGAAAAATCTTTCTTATTTCAATTCCCATCTTACTTGCTATATTACCAAACGGGCTGTCATTCTTAATCTTTGTCCGAGAACTAAAAATCGGTTGATGGTGAGAGTTGTAATTAGTGTCGGTGTTGGTATACCTTATCATATCAGTTATTTACTGAAGCGAAGAAACGGCTACATGGGCTCCAAGGAAGTTTCCATTTTGCCACAGGAAGTCACTGGTCGGAAAGCAAAGGCTAGAGTCCGTGGATAGTGCCTTAAAAGCTACTGACTTTACGAAGCTTGCGGCTGCTGATCACGAACAGCCCAAAATCTTTAGCGCCACGTATTGTTGGATGTTTGACCGTTGAGCCATGGAGAGTCGGTCGTTAGTTAGGGAATCAAGTCCACTTTCTTTTTAGAATAGGCACCGATCAGCACAATGCCCTGGGTATATCTGCCTCACCACTATGACACTGCCCACCACCTTGGGCTATTTCCCTACCACTGTGAGACCGTTCGCTCCCGTCCCTGACTACTTGCTTTAGGTTTGCTACGTGGTTCAACATAATTACAGTTTGATGTAAGTTAACTGGTGAGGATATAACTTGATCCTTATCTCACCAAGCATGAAGGTGAACGGAGTTAGAACCTCACTTACTTATGCATTTGATTTAAGATGAACCTCACTTATATAAACATGGGGACCACAAGGAGACTCATTTGTTCACCCAAAGATTCCAAACTTCTGGTTCTTAACCATCTCATCTCCACCACCACAACTATCACCATCGTACTTATTGTTATCATTTTCTCCTCTCACAATTTTAAATTACACTCTTCTATCCTATGTTACAAAATTGAGCACCATGGTACCTCTATGCCGACACAAAATTAATATATTTCTAATGCATTCATTAATTTTTTTCATTTCATAGTCCCACACCTTACAAATTTAACTGTGAATGGTGACGATTTGCAACAATCACCATCAATATTAGATATCTCATAAATATAACAAATTATATGTTGTATGATTTAGCTAGTATTACAAACTAGTTTTATGTTCTTGCGACGTTGGAAATTAAATTTTACAACTTATAATTGAAAGATCTAAGGATTTTTTTTCTTAGTTGTATGCTACATATTTGATATATATGGTATTGATTAAAATGATATAAAGTATTATTAAAATTCTCATAACTATTAAAAAAATAACAATAAAATTAAAAGAAATCTTTGAAATCATGAAGATTTTTCAAAATGACGTAGAATATTTTTTACTCTGTATAGACATGTACACATGTTTCGTAGCTAATTTAACTAACTTATATTTAATAGAAATATTTTGGGTCATTTTATTAAAAACTTATAAATTTCAAAGACTTAAAAAAAATATTATAATTTCCAAGAGTTTTTTTAGTGTTTAATTTTTTCTATTAGTTTATCACAATTTTAAGACCTACTAGTATTTTTATCATTACCACTAGTTTCCCCGTTAATGACATTATAGATTAATAATGACAACCCCCTCATATTAAACATCTGCGTGCAATTTTTGAAATTTGAAAAGAAGAAGAAGAGGTTGGCACATAAATTTGTAGAAACTTTAGATCTTTGACAACATGATTCATTCTTTAAATCCATTTTTTTAAATATTATATTTAAAATTTATACATCTCTACTATCCAATAACACAATCCAATGGCACATATTTTAAATATAAAATCCATAGTAATCAATCAATTAATATACTTGATCCTCCATAATTAGAAAGTTGTATTATGATTTGCATTAAAGACATAAAGTAGACTTCAAGAGCTATTTCGTAAAGTATGTGCCATAAAATTATATCTGCAGTGGAGTATTACAACAGATAATCATCAAAACTCAAGAGAACATATTAATAAAAATCAATAATAACTATGGTAATCTTAATGTATCTATAGCATAAACATAATTATGGGTTTAAATATGGATGTAAGAAAAGAACTATGGGTGCAAGTGCAGTAAATATTTGATCATAAGGAACATAACTATGGGATTTATAATCTATCTAGAGTATAAACCCATCATATATTTTTGGGTAAAAGTGAGCGTATGGGCATGCACTGTGTGTCCTAGAGAGACAAAGCACCTAAGAATCTCACCCTATGATGGGCCTTCCTATGGTGTCACTGTTAGACTAAATTATGACATGAATTATCATAAAAAAATGTGTATACTTAATGCACAATCCATATAAAAATGTATGAAACCCTAATATATGTATAAGCATGCAATATATAAAATTTAACTATACAATGCTTATTACGGATCTTTTAGAAGCATATCTCCAGCCATTGATGAGATTAATTATACCGAATTTGATTTGTGATCTTTGAAGTAGAATTTCTTAGTTCCACTCCCTCTTTCCTCAAAACAAGATGGTGCGTGCTTATGACAAGGAATGTGAATGACAACCTTCCTTATATTTCTTCTCTTTGATTTCATACGAAAATTACTAAGAAAGGGTGAAGAAATTGCCTCTTCCTTACTCTCTAATGGATATATGTGTGTATGTATTCAAGAGGAATTCATTTTCTACAAAAAGAGAGAGAAGAAAAGAAATTCTGCAACACACCCCCTTATTCCCTACACAAGTGAAGAAATTGGTGTGTAATTGGTTATGGTATCCGACTACATTTCCCTCTCTCTAATTCAAATTTAGAATTTGAAATCATTTAAATCAGAAAAATGAGATAATTAATTAATGAAATAATTAAATTATCTCCTTTATTTTTTCCACCACATGATTCACGTGCTAACCCATAATAACTTAATTTTAATTCTACTATCAAGAGTTAGACATAGAGATATAGGATTAGGCTTGATTACTAACATGTTACCATGTAATATAAACTTTACGGCCAAACTTTATATCTAATTTAACATGGACCAAACCAAGGGTTAATATATACATAAAATATAAAATACTTTACTTTTGATATAATAATAATTTTATAAAACAATATATATTAACAGTCCCACCAATAAGATACGTTATTCGTCTTATCACCTATGTTGCAACAAAGAACTATCCTCAATGTTGATGCCAATTCATCCAAATTGGAGACGTTATTATTGATGAATGTAGGAGGTAGCCTTCAATATGGTGCACACATGGCACAAGCTTCTTATTTGGGATATCCACAAGTGGCTTTAAATAGAGTGAGGGATTATAATACCTAGCTATCAATCTTGTCCCAAATAGCTATTGGTTAGGCTTCTAGTGATGGTATTTGGGTTCTGACATCTTGAATTCCATAAATGTGACCAAGGCGGTTTTGGAGAAAAACTCATATAAGTTTGATTTCGAGAAGCAAGAAGTTAAAGCCTGCAAATTATAATCCTAAGCCAAAATTTTTCACCCTACCAATGTGTGGCTATGAACTCTGTAATTCTTTATGATTCTAGGCTTCACTCCAATAACTTGATTTACATAATAAGCACAAAATTAGCTATAAATAAAAAAGAAAGAGACTAAGTGTGCATATAGCTTCTTGATTACCAGTAGACAATAGAGGTATATTACCTCAAATATTTCTAAACTATTCACAAAATCACAAATTTTGAGTAATCATATGCGGTAGATTTTTTTCTATTAAATCAATAGCTTTGTTTAAGGATCTATATAGAGAAATTATCTTGATAACATGACATTGTAAAACATGGTAAACATAATAGCAATAAGGTTCAAACACACACACACAAACAAGCACAACACATACACCCCCACACACAAACAAGCTTGAAAATGGATATTTAATTGTTGATTCCAATGAAAAATTATCAACCATAACATGTTAGTCAAAAACGGAGTCTTGACATATCAGAAAGAAGCTTAAGTCTGCCTTCATGTAAAATATCAATTCATATAGTACACAATCACAATAGACCCATGTCATGTACATAAGAATCATCATTATACAAACTAAATTTGAGCTTCATTGATAAATGTAATTTATGACCTATTTTTATGGTGCCAAGCATCTCACCTTGCATTAATTTTCCTTTTAAAAAGCTAATTCAACATCTTTTAAACTATAGGCACTCAGATCAAACATAAAGGCGATGAGCTAAAACGATGTGTTTTGAAGAGGTTTGCAAACAAAATAACCAACTAAATCATTTGTTTGAAATAACAAAATAACCCAAGTATAAAATTTTCATACTAGCTTTGATTGAGGTGAATAAAGTTGCATTGTGAAGCTAAGAGAAAGAGCCATAACTTTTATACTTATCACTCTTTCTGAATCGCATTTTAGCACGGTCAAAATTGCACCAAGAATTGAAGCTATCAATCAAAAGATATTGAATTTTACCCAGTGATGGGCAGTTAGCCACCCCTCATTCGGGGGTCATCTTAAGCACCTAAAATAACTATGGCAGTCTCGACCCTTGCACAAGAAATTTTTAAATCTTTCCTAAACTTTATCTTATATTCTTACCTACCTTATGCATTATATTTAACCCTCTTAACACCTATATAAATATCCTTAAAATTGATCCCAATTCATTTCGTTAATCATACCCTCCATCTTTGAGTTTAAAGGGTTAAGGTTTTCCTTCATCTTCAACCTCTAACCCCCTTTCATAATTCCATCAATTCTCTCTATTCGTGTTTCCATACCATTAATTTGTTTGTAATTAATTCAATCCATCCATCATACATACTTAATATGTGGTTCTATTCCATCAATTTAACCCCCATCATAGGATTTTTAGTTTATAGTTCCACCATATTCATACTTTCATCCATTTTTATAATTGTTTTTCAATTTATAGGTTCATTCTCTCAATGGATCCATAAAAATCATCAATTCCTTATTCATGAACCCTTAAATTGTTAATATTGTGTCCCAAATTACACAAAGGAGCATTCACTTTCCAAAACAATTCAATTAGAGGAGAAGAATGGTTCACGCGAGGTAAGAGTCAAAATCCACGATTGGCGATTGACCAAGGGTTATCTTCCCACCCTGTTTTGCTCATTTTTGCTTCCACTTTTGGTTTTTGGTATTTTCTTTTCCTATCCTTTTACATTATTTTTATTGTATGGAAAAAAATCTAGCCCTTTGATTTGGTCCAGATTGGCAAAGCTCGAGAGTTTTGTGTGCTCTGGGTTACCCTAGATTTCACCAAGGTTTTACCTCAAACTTGGCTAACTTGGCCCAAGTGACGACATTATAGATGTCATGGCTTCAATGTCTAATATGAGTGATTAAAAAAATTTACCATTCTATACTATTCAAAGAAACTAAAGTTACAAATGGGCCGCACCCTAAAAATAACAAAATCAACATGCCGTTGGTACTGTCACCAACCACCCTTTGTCAAGTCGTGTCCTCACAACCAATTTATTGTAAGGGAATCTACATGGCAGGAGCTTCGCCTTCGTGTAAAATCCCTTAGCTCTCTCAAAACATGTCCCAATTTTTTTGGAGCCCTGTCTTGTCTCACTTCTCGGTAAAACCGACCTCCTATTCCATAAGCATGCCCATTTTAGTCATGATAGCGACTAAAACCCACTTAATCTTGTAGAAATGAGCCTTCTTAGACAAGGATCGGATGCATCAGTATCAAACCCCAAGTTGTTGTCCAATTTAACCTCCCTAGATTCCCATGTAACCTCTCTTTGGCTCCAAGCAGTGTAACGAGCTACGCGCTCGTCCTCTAAGTACTTCTTAGACTTGGTTAGTTTTTAGTGAAACCCTCTTGATAATTCTCTATACCCTTTACTTTAGACTCCATATATTTGTTAACCTCTTGGAGTCGCTATATTTTTTACTCCTAGGAGGCCCCAGATTCCTGAAGTCATTCCACCTCAAATCGCAACTCACCAACAATGCCCTCTAATGGCGTTGCGACCCTCAAAGCATATAGAACCCTATCCATGGTTTGCAAGATTTATAAGAATTAGCATCCATATGAAATACAAGAAATGTAGTATTACTAAGTTTATGAATTTTACCCAATATTTTTTGAAATGACCTCCTTTAAATGTTGATTGCCTAGGAATTGTGCTAGTTGGGGTTCATTAGCTAAGAGGACTAACCTCTCCATTCCACCCTTGAAGGTGTGGTGCTCTTTAAAGGCATAAGCTCTTTCCAAGAACCTTGACTTTCCCTTAAAACCCCCTCCACCTCGTTATGGACTTCCTCTTGCATGCATGGCTCCTTATCTAGGACAATATCACACTCTCCCTTAATTCTACCTCTTCGTTGATGTGTATAAGGGGAGGATCCTCCACAACCATGATTCTTTGTTGTTCCTCGACATTCCCAACATTGAAGTTATTTCCTTTGATGATATAAAAGGAACCTCATTTCTCAAGCATAGAAGTTGTTGCAACAACATCCGAAGTACTAGAAAATCTCATGTGGGTGGCATCACAACTATTTTTTTTTATGCATTACTAGGGGTCCAATATGGATAGACCATTAGAAAATCTCATGACTATTTCTACAAAATTTTGTTCCCACAGAGATAGGGGCATCAAAAATGATCACTGATACCTTAATTCCTATAATAAAGAAAGATAGAAAAATCCAGATAATATTACATGGAGGACTACTTTAGGGATAAAAAATCCTGATAAGGGTTGCGCTATCACTCAAGATGTCTGCTCTTAGTAGCACATCCCAACATCGCTCCTTTTTGGCTACTTCCAAGATCTTCTTGATCCCCTTATGAATAATATCCAAGGGACTCCCTCTTTAGTGGTTACTATGTAAAACTACAAGGAAAACATAAAATTAAATCTTAGACGACATTACCACAAAAAAAATACAAAATTGTACTCACTGGAATTTCTCCACTCGCTAGGAATGCTCTAGAAATAACTCGGAGAGAGAATCCCTCTATAGTCCTTCCAATGATGATCATTGGTTGCTAGACCCAACATTATTTTCTTATGGTTCAGCCTACTAATTAGCTGTATCCTCCTTATTGTAGACCTTAAATTAGTAGCATCATGAAAAAAAATCTAATTCCACTAGCACGCCCATCAACTCACTCAAATGGAATAAACCCTACAGAACTCTCCAAGCATTAGGGACTAGTTGGGAGGATGAGATTTCAAAGTGGGCCAAAAATTTCCCTTTTAGTTCTAACAATAAAAATCTTAAACCATACTAGATAGGGTACTCATAGAAAAACACCCAGTTCGCGGAGGCATAGTTGACCCTCTCCTCCAAATGGGGAGGCCTTACCAAAAGGTTAAAAGGAAACCCATCAGCACTTCATATTAATGATAGGAAGTCCTTATCCACTAGTGATGTTGGTGAGATGATCCCTTCTCCCTCTAAGATTCTCGTGCTACAGGTCTCAATCGCTTCCTTTGAAGAAGCTAGATGCTTGGCCCCATTCTTATTTGTTACAAGCCCATAATTGACTACCAAGATGCCTTATATAAGAAAATGAAGTGGGTATGTTGCTAATACTGTATACCCATGCCCAAGTGACGTATCTTGCTAAAAGGGAATTTGCTAAGGTTGTTGCTTTAAGGATGATGGGAGGTGTTGTATGGTCCACATAAGCCAAACCAAATTCTTTCCCCAATGCCCTAATAATCATTTTAAAATTCCAATTGTGCCTCTTCCGCATGAGAAAAAGTGTAAACTAAAAACCCAAAACAAGATGATAAGAAAACTCAGTGAATAAAAATGACATTTGGTAACTCTTTGAATCCTTACAAGATAAGAAAAACAAAGGAAAAAAGTTGATCTCTCTCTCTCTCTCTCTCTCTCTCTCTCTCTCTAAAAAAGAGGGGAAATTTGAACAAAATATTTGGGGAGAGGTCATACCCTCTCAAAAGCATTGTGCATATTATAGCCTACTACGTAGGCAATCATTCATTGTTTAAGAGCCTAGGTTAGGCCTTTATCGGTCCCACTCACCAAGACCTTCATTATGCCCTCCACTCCCCAAGTTAATACCCTTAACTTAGGGAGTGGGAGATACCTATATGGGTAAAAACCCAACTATTTGGTTAGGCCCAACATGGTGAGGCCTTACACTCGCTAGGAAGCCCAAAAACCTGCAAGGCTTTCTCCTCAAGCCCAACCACCTTGGTGCACGCAACAACATATTCATACTCTAGTTATAACAATCTTCATAATTGATTCAAAAATTAGTTGTCACTTATCTCGTTTGAATGTGGACCAACTTCCCCCTAGATTTTCCAACATCACTACCTCCGATGACAACCTTATTCTGCCTCTATTGAGGATACGTTGCTGGTAATGAACTTTATAAATAATGGAGCCACAAATCCCCTAGAGGCAAGTTAGATCTATAAATCTGAGTAGTATACTAAATGATCACGATTCACTACACGAGAAGGTACTCACTAAGACTCTTGGTTCTTAGTCACACCATTTAATGTTGCTTAATTGCCACCCCTTCAAACACTTTCTATAAAGGAACCCAAGCCCTTCAACATCAGGTGCTATACCTTCATAGCCTAATAGTTAAGTAAATTCAATCCTTCTCTCTCTTTCCCTCTATGCTATTTAATCCTACATTGCCAACTTGAGTGTTAGAGTGCCCTTGGGCTGAAACCACACCGGTGCTCCCTAAGGCTCAAAAGGGTTTCCCTTATCTTTCTTGTAGGAGAATCAATACTATTTCACCTCGACTTTGATCCATATAGTTACTAGAGAAGATTGTAAGGGTGCAATACCATCTATTATCGATTGTAAGGGTCTATAGTTACTAGAGGGGAAAAAACTAGTGGAGGGGAACTATTTTGTAGACTTGTAATTCTTTTGTAATCAAACTTTGGACACACACACACACACATATCCCATCCCCATTTCTTATTTTTGTAAGTAATGGCATTTTCGTATTTCTTCCTATCCACGTCCTTGTGTATTGAAATACCCCAAAATTCCACTTTAGGAAATTATGGTCAAATAAGGATTTATTTGAGAAATTAATTAAATAAAGTATCTTATTAAAATAAAAAAGAAGAAATTAAGGTAAAATCAAGAAGGAAATAATAAATAATTTAATTAGAAAAAATTAGGGTGTTTTGCTAATTAAAATGGAATTTAAGGAAAAATTATTCAAAATATCCCAAATTAATCTAAAAAGGAATTTAATTATTATTTTTCTATATAGTATTATTTTAAATAATCAAAAATACCAAAATATCCTAAACATCCAACCAACCCATTATTTTCCCTTTCCCCCTTTTTTTTCCCCTTTTTCTCCTTCTTTTTCCTTTTTCTTTCTTTTCCCTACTTTCTCCCTTTCTTTTTCTCCTTCTCCCCTAAATTGGGCCAGCCCGCACAACCTAATCTCCTCTTCTTCCCTTTCCCTGTCTCGCATGACCTAAGGCTAGCCTCCCTCTTCTTTTTCCTCGCCGACCACTCGGTTCCCTCTCCTCCTTTTCTTTCTTTTCTTTTTCTTCCTAGACCGCCAGGTCCAGCCCTATCTCCTTCCTCCCCTCCACACGACCTGCAACCCCCGATTCTGTTGACCAGCCACCACTACGCCGCCTGCCTACCTTCCCTCTCTCCCCCGTCAATTTTTTATCTCTTTTTGACCCAACCAGCCCTCCTCTCTCCTCACGCGTTCCGCCCTTTTTTTTGTTCTTCTCCCTGACCAAACACACCTCCTTGTGATGGCAGACCTACACCGGCCTACCACCGCCGGCTGGCGTGCCTACCTTACCTGCCCCCTATTTTCCTCTTCCCCCTCTGTCGTTTTCCCCACCAATAAGCCTATATATACCCCATAAGCAGCCCCGAAATCATATTCCTTTTTGCAGCCCAGAAATTCCCCCCTTTGCGCCACCTCTTGATCAGACGACCGCCCCGTCGCCGCTGCCTGAGCCACCTACAAAACCACTCCTTGCATCACCCTTTACCAAACTACACCTTCCTTCACCCTCGATGTTCCCTACACGAGCCACTCCGGCCGTGCAAAATCCACCTCCCAATCAACCCACCTCGACCACCGCCGCCCTTCGCTCCACCATCCACCACCAATTCCGTACAATCAACAACCCTTCTACCCTTCAGAACAACCAGGGGAGCTTCTGCTACCTCCCCTTTTCCCCGCTACCCTCTCCTTCTCCTTTCTCCTCCCTCCACCACCTTCGGCCACCACACCCGCCGCCGTATGCCACCCCCTTTGGCTACACCACCACCTCCATTCTAACCCTCTCCACCTGAGGCACCCACCACCACCTCAATCACCCCTCATTCCCTCTTTCTTAGCCTATACAACCACCTCTCCATCTCTCTCCTCCCTCCACCACCATTGTCGCTACTGCCGTACATCGTCGCCGGTGTCGCTACCGTCCCTAGGTGGTACTCTAACCTCCCCAACCCCAAACTCTTTTTATACAAGTGTTAGAAATTTTTAGTAGTATTAGTGGTATTATCATTAATAATAATAATAATAATAATAATAATAATAATAATAATAATAATAATAATATTATTATTATTATTATTATTATTATCATTATTATTATTTAACATAACTTTAAAATTATTCTAACTAATGTTATTATTATTATTAAGGGTCGACAACCTTATTATTATTATGCTTATCATTACTTTTATTATCATTGTTACTATTACAACTATTATAATAATTATTATTATTACTATCACTATTATTATACTTGACCATATTATGACTAAGGCTACTACTACTATGATTATTAGGACCTTTGCTAGCATTATTCTTAAGACTGGAACTATTATTATTATTATTATTATTATTATTATTATTATTATTATTATTATTATTATTATTATTACCTTGTCATTATCGTTAATACTTCATATATCACTAACCTTACTATCACTACTAACATTATTATTATTAGTATCATTATGGTCACTACTTTTGTATTACTAATATCACTATTATTATTACTATAATTTGGTTTGATATTAGTGTTATCACTTCAACAACAACTACTATTATAATTATTAGTAATATTAAAGCTATTACCTTTAATAATATGAATATCGCTATGATTACTTTAACATAAACTGTTGTAGCTACTAAGACCTATTTTGATTAGTAGTAGTATGATTAACTACCTTAAGAATAATAACCCTACTTTTACTTACAGAAGTAGTATTATCATTATTAGCCCTAATAGTAGGTTATGATAAGGGTAAGGTAGGAATAATGGTAATTTTGGTAAGAGGGAAGTTAGCCCATAGTATTTCCTTCTTATAGGTGAATCAAGTCAAAACCCTAAGGAGGCGTAGGAGCGTGCTCCAAGATCAGTATCGTATTAAGTAAGGATGTGGCTAAGACCAACTATGTGTGTGTTATGTGCCTTGTGTGCCATATGTTATGCTATGTTGTGTACTTAGTGGTTATAACTACCTTATGTGAATTCCATATATTGTGCTTATGATGTGATCCTCTAGGACATGCATACTAGGAAGTTTAATAATAAAATATGAGGTGAAAGGATGAAAAGGGAAAAAGGGGGAAGTGAGTTGACTAAGGGGTTATGAGATTGACTTAATTATCTCATGATTCATGAGGGGGGAACAAAAGAAGAATATGATCAAAATAAATGAGTGATGTGGGGGAGATTTCTAGGACTTACATGGGATGGATGGAATCTGCATAGGGATGATCTTTACGTGAGAAAAGTTGTCTTGGGGCGTAAGTAAGGTATGGGTAGAGTTGTGGAGTGATTGGAGACTTTGGGTGAAAAATAGTACGTAAGTTGGTATAAGGGTGCATAGAAGACCTAGTTAGGGTTTGGGAGGAAGATCCTAATTGGAGGGGAATATGACAATAAAAATAATTGAAGAAGAGTGGAATATGGGATATGAGTGGAAACTTAGTATATGAGGGATGAATATGGGTACCATTGGAAAGAAGAGATGTTAGGTGAAAAATGGAAAGGTGACTTGTGGGGGAAGAAAGGTGCTAGGGTTTGAGTGGCCAACTAGGGTTTCACGGTCACATGTGTAATCGGTGAGTAAAGTGATATGATTTGGGTTGAATCTAAATGAGATGAGGCATTGGGCGATAAAAGAAATAATGGTAGTGTAAGTCAGAGGAAGGTTGTGCCATATAGGTCCAATTAGAATTTCAAGGGAAAATCCTAGACAGTGGTAGTAAGTGGATTTGGATGTCATAAGGTGATGGGCCTTAACCCACACCCTTAGAAGTTGGGTTTTCATTATGAGTAAATGGAATGAGGGATGGATATTGGGGTGTGATAGGAGGCGCAAAAGTCTCAATAAATGGGACGGGCCCTCTTAAGAGGGTGGAAGTAGAAAGTTGGTGACATGCATGTCAAGGGTGAAATATTTATTGAATAAGTCACAGTTAAGATACTAACCATTTAAATAGAAAGATTGTTGAGCTGGATCCAAACTGATCCATCGGCGAATAATAGTGACCAAGAACTGAGATGCCCTAGAGACTGGTCTATTGGTGAATAATAGTGACCAGGAGCCAGGGTGTCT
This sequence comes from Tamarix chinensis, assembly GCA_030549775.1. Lineage (NCBI taxonomy): Eukaryota > Viridiplantae > Streptophyta > Magnoliopsida > Caryophyllales > Tamaricaceae > Tamarix > Tamarix chinensis. The sequence goes on along the minus strand of CM060181.1, from coordinate 17,998,327 downwards.
TAGAGACCGGTCCATCAGTGAATAATAGTGGCTAGGAGCATTTTGCCTTACATGTTTTTTAGTCCACCAGCTATAATAGTGAGTGATTCCGTACTCAACAAACCAAACATAATGATGATAAAATATGGAAAATACACTAAGTAATTACAGTGAAACACCATGTGAGTCAGGGCCAGACCGGTCCACCGACGAATGATGGTGGCCAGGAGCATTCTGCCCTAGAGACCAGTCCACTAGCAATAATAGTGGACAGGAGCATTCTGCCCTATATGTATTTCGGTCCACTGGCTATAATAGTAGGGTTCCTACACTCGCATGGATTGATAAAGAGTATGTGTGAAATGAGTATATTGATAAGAGATCTAAAGAATAAGTTTATCTGAACCATAGCTCGGGCTTCATTATCTGTATTGTTGTATGAAATCTATATGATCATGTTGTGTTATATGCCTTATATGTTTGACCTTAGTTGAATGGTTCACTTGCTCAGTACGTAGCGTACAGACCACCTGTTTGATGGGTGCTGCTCATTCCCATGAGTAGAGGGCCCATCTGAGTTTGTGTAGGTAGGAGATGATATCTTCGATGCCTACAATTCTTACGAGGCATCGGGCGGGGCTGAGAGTTGAGCTTGGGGACCAAGAGTGACGTGGCCGGATTCTATTTTTCATTTCATTTTATCCTGTATCGTTTTATTTTATTTCTGTTCTATCATACGATACTTTATGTTCTTTAGGAACTTTAATTATGTACTATTTTGGCTTGTAAACCTTTCTACGCTTACTCTGAATTTTGTATTGTGAATGATTTAATTTCTTTATGAATTCTTGTTTTGAGTATTGACTCGTGTTTAACGATAATCCTCTTTAGTCTTAGCACTTGGTACTGGAATGGTAGGAGTGAACCGGTCTGGTACTAAGTGTGGCAGTAATATCCCCAGAATTTACAGTTTTGTTATTTCACTTCCGCTAATTCTTTTAATAAAATGAAATTTTTCAGTAGTGAATTTTGGAAGTGTTACATGCATCCCTACTTATTACACACGCCTCACTTTGTTTTTTCTTTTATTTTTGGGCTTAGCACACCTCTCTTTGGATAAGGTTCATAGTTTCAAGATTTTACTCATGTGTTTTTTTTTCTCATTCACTTCCTTTTGGTTTTTGAGGGAAAAAATGTTGTAGAACTCTCCTTTTATATATAGTATAGATATAGATATTATTTACTTAAAATTTTATTTGTATTTCATGTTAAATCAAAAAAAAAACCTTCCCTGTTAACTTATCATCTATCTATAATACCATAATACATGTGTTGAAAAGGGTTCTTGTCTTCTACAAATATATATCCTTACTATTAGAATTTACCTTCTCTTTAATTTCTCACCTCTCTCATTCACTATACACTCTTTTCCCTCTAATTCTTTAGATATCTTACTAATTTCCCACATAATATTTTTCAAGATTTTTCTTCACTTTATAACTATATAAGAATGAATGAAAATAGAATATTGTAAAAATTTACCTTTTTTAAGAAAATAATTATCTAAATTCTCATAAATTACCTTATCCTTAATTAACTTATTATCCATCTTTGTGATTACTTTCATTACCCTCTTTACTTACTATCTAAATTTCTATCCAAATTAATAGATATATCTCACATTAACCAAAGTTTCTTAAATCTACACTATCATAATTAATCTTCTTTAATTAATAAAATGGATATGAAACTAACCGTATTGTAACTATATAATAATATAAGGACATGGAATTTTGTGAGAATTTTTTTTTTAAAATTATCTAAATTATCATAAAACCTTTTTTTAATTAGTGAAAACACTATATTTCTACTCACAGCCTTTCTAATGATTAATTACTATCTATAATTAAGACTATCACTATTCATGTTCCATGGATCATTAGTTACTATATCTCACACCTACTTATATTCAAATTTTAAGATGTATATTTTTATTTAATTTTTCATGACCAAATATATATATATGAAACTAATTGGCTTAGTTAATTATAGGTTATACATCTTCACATTTTCTTATGCGTTGGTAAAAAAAATTATGACACATTCATCATACACATATATTTATCTTTTTGTCTAATGTTTCACCATTTTAAAAGTTACAATATATAAGAAATTAATCCATAATTGAATTCGTTTTCAATATGATTTGATTCTATAATGAATTCAAATCATTATTAACTATACTATCTAATAAATAAATAAATAAATACAATTGTGCGAGGTTAGTTATCCTATAACAAAATTTGAGATTTTAACCTTTATTGCATATTTGTTTACTTAGGATATTGTTATATTATGTTATGAAATTTACACTTAATGTGTTATCTAAAATATATGATTTCCCCAAATGTTAAGTTCCTTAAAGAATTCTCATATGTTTTTTCCCCTGCTCTTATTGATGATATAATATTTTCCTATATAAGTTTTCTAAAAGTAAATACAATATTTATACCTAAAATTATCAACATAATTAGGTTTATCATTGAATTTTTTACTTTATATTTTAGATGGCATCCTTCCCCAAATAGTTTATTAAAAAAAAAGACTACACAATTTCAAAATATAATCAGTGATTTTTATACACCATCTTCACACATACAATGCTATCAAAATAAATTCCATAAAATGTTATATAATATACATTCATTATCATAACTTATTTTCTTAGCTTAGTTTTTCCCCTAATTTTTCAATGTTATATACAATATTTGCAAAACATAGTAAGTAACCTTTATTGTTGTATAAACGAGTATCATCATAATCAATTATATATCTCATTTAAAATATGTTATATACATTTATTGTTGTTATTTTTTTTATAATCCATCTTAGATATGATAAAATTGTATATGTATTAATATTACAACTATGTACTTACTTATTATATTTTGAAATATTAAATATATTTTTATATAAATAAAAATATTTATGTGTCATAAGCTTGTACATTGCATGATATAGTAAATTAATGTTATATAGATTTATGTCATTTTTTTGGCTATATATGATATAATGAACATTTTATAAATGTATTATGAGTGCTATAATATTTTCTAATTATATTACATCTTTGCATTTATTTAATAACCATCTATACATTATACAGGCACACTAACTAGAAAAGCTAGTTTTCACTAAAAAAAAATATTATTTTCCCTTTTCTTATACTTTACCTTTTAGAATATAGATTATACTACATGTAGGGAAAGGTAAATCATCAAATGTGAATTCCAAGGAACTTATCTAAAATTAAATCGAGAAATTACAAGATCTAATTGAGAGAACAATTCGAACACAATAACAGTTGGGGAAACAAATATGATCTTTACTACATATAATATCAGTTATTACAAGGAGAACTAAAAAAAATCCTCACAATATCACTTAATACACAATTCTCTCAAAACCATTATAGAATTCAAGAGGAGAAGGTTTTGACAAGTTCGATAGCAAACCACACATCGCTAGGGTTACATACACATCTATATTGTAGAAGTATGTAATCGACACAATCAGACGACAGAAAATAGGAAAAACACGGTCCGTGTTTTTTCCAGAACTATCGTATTTGACCAAAAATTTGTAGGACCAAATGTACCCATAAACATAGACCATGTTTCACAAACATCCCCCCCATATTTTATCTCTTGGTATCCTTTTGACTTTAAACTTCTCCAAACACTTGTATATAAGAATCCATGCTAGACTACACATATAAATATAAGTCATGATCTCACACTACATTAATTAGCTCTTTAACTATTTCTCATCCACCCCATGTCTCTATTACTCTCATCATTCTTCAGTTACTTCTCACCTCAAAATTAATTATTATTTGTTAGATTAGTGCTTCAATATTAATAATTAGATACCTTATCTATAGAATAACACCATAATTACCTAATTATATTTTTAAATTCATATATTTTCATAAAATATTTATCCTTTTTTGAATATTTTACCTCTTTTAATAAATGTATATTACACAATCTTTTTAAGAAGCGTAGAAGAAATTATCACATTTTACCAAACTAGGGATAATATTAGGCTTCTTTTGTTTAATTTTATTTTGATTAGAAATCAAAATGAAGAGGCAATATGTCTATGTGTTTCAGTTTTCCTTACGGATGTCCAATGTCACTTGTTAATATGACTAAAAATAGAAAGAAAACTAACATTTAATGCTAAACTTCAACTTGTGTGTTTGCATTTAATGTACTAACTATATTATTTTAGGCAATAAATTATTATCTTAACAAGTTCTCATGGGTACAAGCCCTCGTGAGAAAAACTAATGATTATAATATACTTTCATTTACAAAATTGAAGTCACTTATTATGAAAAGTTTTAGTTTATTGATGGAAATCATTTATAAGCATTATCACATTAATTAACAAAACAATAATATTTTTTTATTTGTTGATCTTATTTGCTAAAATACAAAAATGATATGTATATATTATTAATTCTTTGCTTAAACATTTTTTAAATACCTTTTAGCATATCATAAGTTTTGTATTATCATTTGTAGATTCCTCTTACAGTTAAAAAACCTTGTTAATGATCAACAATAAAACTATTATATGTATGGATGTATGTATGTACTAAGTTAGAAACTAGTATTATATATTTAACCATTTTTTCATAATTTGCAATCATTGTTATTAAAAGAGTAGTCAACATATCATTAACTTATAGTAACTTTGTTTGTTTCACAATGATAACTTTATTTTTAAAGTATTCTTCCTCTTGTGACACTTAATAATTCAGCCATCATATATATATCAATCCAGAAACTAGCATTGTATATTATTTATTTATTTATTTAAACTGATATGATATATTATTCTTTTTTACTCATTTATAGTTTGACATCATTGTTATTAAAAGAGTAGTCAACATATCATTAACTTGTAACTTTATTTTTTAATGAGTAATCATTACTGTCACACATATATAGATATAGATATATAGATAAGTAGATAGATAGATGATTGTGAGCTTGTGACTCATATTTGATTTGTTTGTGCAGTATAGATAATTATGTGTAGATATCTTGGAGTAATGTGAACGTTGCTCATGGGATATATTGGTTGGCAGTGTTGTAGTACATGACCATGTGGATACATGGACGAATTATGGAGTGAAACAGAGCTCGAGGGTGGCGACACTAGAGACTAATGTTGACGGACGTGAATGACAATGGTGGGTTGTGTTAGTGAAAATAAGGCTGAGAGTGTTGACAAAGGGGATCTATGTCAATTAGCACAATCATATTGATGACGACATTGGGGATCCATTTAGGTCCCCATGCCCTACTGACAAGGTTTCTTGCAGCCTCATACTCATTTTGATATGCCGCCTCCCATGGTGTTGTATATACCTATTTTTTTCCATGCTAGGTTATTTGAATTTGTCAAAGTCATTGCTCTTTTAGTTTAGAGAGAGAAATAGATTTAGAATTAATTCCTTGAAAGAAAACTTGCGTTCTTGAGTGATCTTGTGGTGAAGATCGTTGATTTTTCCATATAATATGTTGTTATCTATGCATAATAAAAACAATTTGTTTCTCTAACTTAGTTCTTAATTGTTTATTTCTTGTTAAGTTTCACAATTTCTATATCTGATCGGTTGAGGACCTATATGTTCAGACTGACCCCTACCTAATTAATAATTGGTGTTCATTAACAAAAATGAGTGTTTATGTACATGAATCCACTTCTCCATCCTTAGCAAGGATCCACTAATAACAAAACGTTATTGCTATGAAGACGAGATCTAGCACTTTTAAGGAAATTAGTGTATATTGATGATTATCATCTTCACCAACACTTCTAGGAATAATGTTTGGCCAGAAACATAGCTCGATGATTCCTGCATGGCCATACTTCAATCATAAACCACGGTAGACGCCATCGCATGAAGAACCCTACCCTACCCTTGCCTTGTCTTCAATCTCGATTTTTGCTTTCCTCATAACTAGTTCAAAGCTTGCATAATTATCACAAACAAACACCACCATGTGCATTGGTCGCTACTTTTCCCATCCAGCAATGGAAAAAACAAACAGATGTAGAGTTAGCCTGCAAACCAAGTGAGATATATACCACCTAACTCGAAACCCGCCCGTAGATCCTTCACACTCCTATGCAAATATACCATGCCAATTATCAACAAGAAGGGTGAGAGAGTATCTCCCTGTAGCCTCAAGCCTCCCCTTGCACTGCACTGGCGTTACGTATCGTGGTAGCAAATAGCCATCTATATTGAATGGAACGTACTCTTATTAACAGTTGATATGCATTTGATAAATCATGCATGTCAGTCAACTATCTTTGAGAGGAATCCAAAACCCGAGAACACCTTTTTGATAAGTAAATCCCCAAGCCTTTCAGAGCAGACAGACATGAGCTAACATTTCGACTCTTATTATATAAAATGCATGTTGATCAGCTCAGCAGCCATTTTAAAGGTGTTATTCCCTTGGCAAATATCCCTTGTGAGTTGTCTACAGGCAGTAGCCTCATGCAAAGATACTTCTCCTACCCTTGCATTCCGTTTGTAGCTAAAAATAAAATAAAATTGTGGATCAATTGCAACAAATTGTCTATATTCTTTTACATGCTAGCATTGGAAATGTTGTTAAGATGTTTAATAATAAAGAGACACATATATTTAAAAAGAAAAGATATTTAATAACAAAAAATAATATATTGTGAGACTTGATATATTTATACAAAAGCCACAACAATTTCAACGGTACGACTTTTCTTTTGTTTTTTGTCAGGTCAAAACCTCGAGTTCCACAAACAGCAATATTTTTTTTGACGGGACCACAACTAGTAATATATATATACAGGAAAAAAAAAGAATCTCATCAGAGATGATATATATAATTATATATACACACACACACATAAACTAGGGAAGAAATAAAAATAAATGAGCGATCATAAGTTCATGTGCTCAGGGAACAAAAAACCTGTTTGATGAAAACTTGACCGAGTCAAATCTTTCGAAACCCTGGTCACCAAACCGAGCTGACTCACTCCCAGCACCTGATCTTCCCAGGTTCACCGCCGCCATTCTGTTCGCCCCCTCCGACGCCGCCGTCTCAACCATCAACATCAACTCACCTACCAGACTCCCCAACACTTCCATTGCCTTCCCCTGCTCCTTCCGGCCTCTCCCTTGAAATGACCAGCTTCCCATCTCTCTATGGCAATCCTCCAACCTCTTCAACGCGCATACCAACTCAATCGAGTCACCAAAACTCAAACAACTCAATCTCTGCCTAAATTCAACGACTCGAACCAGAGATTCATCAATCGTAGTCCGCAGGTCCTCTCCAACTAACCCCAATACCCGAAGAACCAATCTATTTTCACTTTGATTCATGGATTCCGGGATTCTAGAAACTTCCTCCAATACCGTAACCAGCGAATCAGTCTCTCTTAATAAATCATCGTTCAATAACGACTCCACGATTTCTTTCCCCTTTTCACTATCCAAACAATCGGAATCGCCGTAAATGAAGTGCCCTAAAACTCTACAGCTCGACAGAATCTGCTCAATATACTTCGCATACCACCTGACCCACGTCGAAATCTCCCAAGCTATCGGCGACGAAGTATCCCTGAAATCGGAGAGTTTAAGGTAGTTGCGACCGCCGTAAGAAGGATAAATGGAGAGTTGATCATGGAGTATGAAGGACCCATGCCGGATTATAACGTGAAGCGATAAGAGACACTTGAAGGCGACGACGGACGAGGTTGTGTGGTGGAGTCGGTGCATTAAGGCGTCGATAACGCATGAAGCGGTGGTTCGTGAACCGTTGCCGACGGAGAGTAGGGTGGTTAGATGGTGGTCGCTGGGCGGTGAAGAGGGTTCGTGGGTGGTGGCTTTAAGGACTGTGAGGGTCGTCGATGAGGAAAAGGAGAAGGTGGCTTTGGTTAGTGAAGCTTTGTCTTTGACGGCTCCTACTATGTCTCTGATTACACCCATAGAAGAAAGGTAAGAGGAAAATTAAAATGATCAAATGGTGGATATGCCAGCCGAAGTGTAAAGAAGAGATATTTATATTGGGTGTTTTTTTAATGGAAAATCGTCCCTTGGACTAGATCAACGGAGGAGAAGAGAATCTTTGAGCCATTTATGACGATCTGGTTGTGGAGCTAGATTACCCAGTCAATAATTACTTTTTTATTTATTTATCGAAATTGGTGGTTTCTGGTTGCGATCAGTCAATGCATGCTTTTTTGTCCACGTCATATCTTTGTTGTGTACAAATTATTGCTATGATCACATCACGCGGATGCACCTATGTCATTGGGGTGTCTCCTTCCGAATATGAAATCCACAATAAAATTGAGATTTTAGCTCGATACAATTGAGGTACGAAGTGTTTCCGATATGTCTATTAATTAAGATATTGTGATATTTGCAATTTATTCGTTTAGTACTATGCCATAGTAAAAATAAAATAAAATAATTTATATCATTATAGACCTCATAATCTATGATTGATCGATAGATTGTGGAAATATAAGCTCCAAAAATTTGTATGTAAAATAAAAATATTATGAGCGTTCAAAGTACACAGATCTAATGGCAATCTTAAATCATAGTAAATTTTAAGTTAGTAATATAAAAAAAGGAATGAGAAAGCATAGATATGATCAGAGTAACCTAGACCATAGGACTTGAATTAGTCCTAAAGATGATAATGGAAACATCAAGTTTGTGTTAGCGGTAACAGCGCGAGTAAGGAGTGTAGAATATTGATAAGCAGGTGATACACCAGTCACCTCAAGCAGCGTAAACAACTATAGATTCAACCTTAGCTAGCAATCGTTTATATCTCAATAGAATTATTCTTCACTTATTCTTGATTATTATTCCCCAACTTACTGCATATGTATCTTTTATCTTTAGTAACTTTTCTTGTGGGCTCGTATTTTATAGGAACAATCCACCATGTAAACCAATCATATTAAGCTATAAATAATAATAATTAGAATATGGAAGGGTGAATAGGAGAGAAAATATATTACCTTAGCTTTTGTAGTATTCTTCTTGGTATTAGAGCTTTTGCTTTGAGAAACTAATAAGCAACACATTTAATAATGAGGAAGTTACCTTCTAAATCCCTACCAATCTTCTACACCTCATAAGCATGTGCCATGTGAAGCTTAAGCTTGGCACATATCTCATCTAGCATAACCAAATGTTAAACCACCTTAAGATAATGAAATTATTCCATCTCAATGAAAAACCATCACCAAAAGAGACCATCACCGCATATGGAAAAGAAAGACTGGACCCAAAGTATGAGCAATGGAAAGAGGATAGCATTATTCTCACAAGTTAGATTTTGGGTACTCTAATAGAGGAATGTACATTCTTGATAGTAAGGATGCAAGATAATAAGGGACACATGGTTGGTGCTTAAGGAAATTTTAATAAGCACCACCAAGGATAAAAAGTTCCATTTGAAAGATAAACTCATTGATAAGGCATTATGTTAATAGAATTCTATGACAAATCTAGTTTGATTATGTAAAATTTACCTTTGTATAGTATATCTAGAAGAATAAAAAAAAATTTAGTGCGGATATTCCAAGGTGAAAATAAAAGCATTTTTTCATAGTTTCATACACTGGTGTAGAAACACACTATGTCAATGTGCGATCTTATGACTTATATTTGTGTATGTAATTTAACATGAATTGTTGTGTGTAGGTGTTGGAGGAGTTTAGAGCAAAACAGAGGCTAAGAGAGAGAATATAGGAGGTCCATGTTAGTTACATGGTCTGTGTTTCTTTGTGCTCCTTGGTCCTGCATTATTGAGCAAAAGTCGAGTTGGGAAAAAAAACATGAGGCACACGTGTTTATTAATATGATTCATGCTTTTTTCCTATTTTCTATTGTTTCACTTGTGTCAGTTACGTACTCCTTTACATAAATTGTGTACATAACCCTAGTAATAGTAGTCTATTGTCAAGCTTGTCCACATCTCCTATAGTATTCTCTAGTGTTATTGATAGAATTGTGTATTGAGTAATTTTGTGAGGATTGTTTCTTTGTAATCACAAGTGATGCACACAATAAAGAGAATCATTATTTTTTTTTCAATTATTCTTGTATCCTGATTGTTCTCTCAATTCAATCTTAGGAATTCTCAATTGTTTATTAGATAAGGTACTAGGCATGTCCAATAGTTAAAATTTTCCTATAATTGGTATCAAAGCTTTGAATGTGTGATCAATTTGCATTGGTATAGTGTTTATAAGATTTGAGATAAAAAATTTAATCACCCTGTGAATTTATCTGATGGTGTATCTGATGAGGGTGAGGCTATCATAGCTAAGGGTGATGGTGATGATGATGTATTAAATACCACAAATGGATCAAATAGAATGACTGATAGGTGGATTTCAAATTCTAGATTGTGGCAGCTCTTAACATGTTTGTCCCAACAAAATCTTGTTCCAGACATATGACACTATTTAAGATGGAGTTATTGTCTTGAAGAATGATGCTTTATGTGGAGTTTTTACATTTGGGACTATGAGGGGGAGGATGAATGATTGTGTGGTTAAGACACTGTCTAGTGTTCATCATATTCTTGAGATGATTAAGAGTTTGATATCATTGTGTTATTTGTATATCAAAGGCTATAGATGTAAAATTTAGAATGGCACATTGAAGATTACTAAAGGGGATGTAGTGGTGATTTTTGGCAAGTGGGGTCAAGATATTATATGAGTTTGTTGGCACAACTAATGATGGTGTAGTTAGGGCGGCATTGAGAGTGTCTGAATCATTTGTTTTTGGTCTTGGGATGATATGATTGGGATATAGGAATGTCATTGGCATGACTAGGGGTTTGTGTTGTGTGACTTGGTTACATCTAGATGTTTTACCTTCTAAGTGTCCAAATACCTTCTTGATAAGGAGGTGAAGCATAGGGATATGCCAAATGCTTCAGATGATGTGGAGGTTTTGGTTGGGCTGGATGGTAAAAATTCTTCTAGTATTGAGGAATCTAGATAGCATATGGAGCAAGTGGGAATTATTTTAGACAGAACATTGAGGCTCATATTGGTGATGTCTTTGACTAGTTAGCTGGTTAATCCTTGTATACAATGGATATAGTATTGATGTGTTGGATCCAATATAAAACTTAGAGGCTATTGTTGGTGTTGATTCTACCTTCTTGTAAGTTGTTGTTGCAAAAGAGATTATGTCTCTTTGGTAGACTCAAACATTGGTACGTGGTGTTTCACTAATTATTCTTTTGTTATGTGTCTGTTATGCTTGTTGCAACAAAATATACATTTGAGATCAACAAGATGAAGTCTTTGGATGTTCTTGTAATACCTAACTTTTATCTAATTTTAATCCCAAATACTTAATATCTTAACTTAATTATAATCTCACAAAATTGATATTTTTACCTTACCTTAATTCCTCAAGCCTAAATCTTAACCTAATCCTAATCATTATTTTAGGTCCTTAATATATATTTTTAACTTAAACCTAATCCTAGATGGTTGATAATATTAATACCCTAATCTAAATTATTTTAATCTAATTCTAATTCTAACCCCAAATTTATTTTCTCTTTCTCCTTTTGCTCTTTCCTTTTCTTCTCTCCTTTTCTTTCCTCTTGCTTGTTTTGCATTTTCCCCTTCTTCTCCCTCTTCTTCCCTAGCTTTATCTAAAGCAATAAATTTAGTCTCCATCGTCAACCTTATGATACATGTCTTTTTTGATGATTTTCAAGATATTATACTATTTATGAGAGTGAATACATATCCACTAGTAGAATCCTTTTATTTTTCCCTTTTCTCCTTCTCCTTTTCTTTCGTCCTGCTCATTTTCCATTTCCCCTTCTTCTCCCTCTTCTTCCCTAGCTTTATCTAAAGCAATAAATTTAGGATCCATCTTCAACCTCATAATACATGTTTATTTTGATTATTTTCAAGATATTGCACTACTTCCAAGAGTGAATACATATCCAGTAGTAGACATATAGTTCTTGGAATCCAATATACATTTCGCATAAGTGAAACCTTCTACCACTGTTGGATATCTCTTATAGTGTAATCTAAAGTTCTTAGGGTGCTTTATATATCATAAAACTCGAATGATAGCCTTCTAATTTTATCTACTATGGTTATTGGTGTAGTAACTCAGCATTTTAACTACATTAGCAATATTTGGCCATGTGCAATTCATGAGATACATGATACTACCTATTATATGTGAATATTCCAATTATGAAATTCTAGTACTTTTATTTTTCATCAAATGAATATTCACCTCTATTAGTGTCTTAGCTAGGGTAATACTCTATCCTTTGAACAATAAAGTATTTTCTCAACATAATGAGAGTGAGACAATATAGATCCATCGGATGTTCTAAAAATCTTGATTCCTAATATAATATATGAAAGACTCATGTCTTTTATATCAAAACTCCTAATGAGCATCCGTTTGGTAGTGTTGATAATATCATTATTACTACTGATTATGAGCATATCATCTACATATAAAAATACTATAGCATAGCCTTTATAACTATCTTTGACATAAACACATTTGTCAGACTCATTTTTTTTAATCAATTTGAGAACATTACGCCGTTAAATTTCTCATGTCACTACTTAGGTGCATGTTTTAATCCATATAAGGATCTAGCAAGCCAATAAACCTTTCTCTCTTAAATGGGAGCAATGAACCCCTCAGGTTATTCCATATAGATCTCTTACTCTAATTCGCCATTTAAGATAGTTATTTTTATATCCATTTAATATACTTCCAGACTCTTTACGTGTGCTATTATTGATAACATATGTATAGATATAGTTCTTGTCAATGATTAATATGTGTCAAAAAGTCAACATCTTCTCTTTTTTTTTTGTATCCTTTAACTACAAGCCTTGCCTTGTATTTGTCAATTTAACCATCACCCTTTAATTTCTCCTTAAAGATCCATTTACATCCTAGGAGTGTATTCTCAAGAGGCAAATAGACCACTTCCCTTGTGTGGTTTTATATGAAGGATTCAATTTCACCATTTTTTTTTATTTCTAATAAGCATATTCAAAAGAAGACATCACTTCCTTAAATTTTTGAGGCTCATTTTCTAACAAGTACATTAGATAATCAAGTCCACATAATTCAAAAATCCTTGCTTTTTTAATTTTCTAGGTTCATTTGGATTAACCTCTTTATTTCCATCATCAATAGAATCTCTTGGCCTCTTTTGTGAAGCTAACTTACTATTTATTTATAGGGAAAAATATTTACAAAAAATATAGCATACCTTGATTCTATAATAGTTTTGTCATCAATGTTAGGCACCTCTAATTTGTGGACAAGAAAATGATATGCACTACTATTATGTGCATATACAATAAATGGTTTTTAGTCCAAACTTACTCCTCTTTGATTTAGGAACTAGTAATTTTGCTAAGCACCCCCACACTTTTAAGCATCTATAGTTAGTATTTTGACCTTTCCATAACTTATATGGAATATTTTAGGTTTTCTTATAAGACATCTTGTTGAAAATATAATTTATATATAATAGATCTCCCCCCACAAGTTATGTCATAATCTAAAACCAATTAACATGGCATTCATCATGTCCTTTGAGGTTATATTCTTACGTTATGCAACTCCATTAGACTGGGACATATAAGGAGCAGTAGTTTGGTGAATAATACCATTTTCTGAGCAAAGTTATTCAAAGGGTATTCATATTCACCTCTTCTAATGCTTGTTATAGCCTTAATCTTTCTACCAAGTTGATTCTCAATATCCATTTTGAAGTGTTTAAATACATTAATTGCCTCACTTTGCTTTGTAGCAAATACACAACAACAACGTGTGCTATCATCTATGAAAGTACTAAAAAACTTTTTACCACCTCTATTTTGCACACACATACATGTTCCTTTTGACAAAATGAAATGGTTTTCTTGCCATCTTGCTCCCAACACATATTTCACATTTATGATTAGGATTAAATTCACATTTAGGAAAAAACTATAGATTAATTAACTTACAAATAGTATTGTAATTAACATGTCCTAATCATCCATGAAAAATATTAAATGGCTCAAGAATATAAGAAGAAGAACCACTCTTAGTATTATTAACTTTGGGTAAAATAGTCATTACATTCATCTTAAAGAATCCATCTCTAAGATAGTCATTTCCTACAGATATATCATTATTTGTGAGTATAAATTGGTCATATACAAAGATCAACTTAAAACCATTCCTACTCAATAGAGACCCTAAAACTAAATTCTTTTGGATATTTGGTACATGAAGCACATCATTCAAGGTAAGATTTTTCCCACTTGTTAACTTGAGTATCAACTTTCCACAACCGATGATCTTATAAGATGAAGCATTTCCCATGAAGAGTTATTCTTCATCGTCAACAGGATGATACTACAAAGACATCCACTTATTACTAAAAACATGACAAGTAGCTCTAGTGCCTACCCGCCATTCCTTGGCATTTTCAATAAGGTTGCATTGTGCCACTACTATAGATAAATTGATAATGTTAAGATCTTCATATAGCTTTTCTATCTCTGTTATATTTTCTTAAGAATTTCTCTTCTTGGACTTATTTGGATTACGACAATCCTTGGCACAGTGTTATTGTTTGCCATAATGATAGCACTTCCCCTTAAAATTCTTAAAGGCATTAGGTCTTCCATTATAATCATCTCCATTGTTCTTTCTTTTCTTACTTTCCTTTGATCTATTTTATACCACATTAACTCTCGATACCATAGGATTTAAGCCTCTAGCCTTGCGGTTGTCTTCCCTGATTCTAGACGGACTATGAGATCTTCAAGTTTCATTTCCTTGTATTAATGCTTAAGGTAGTTCATGAAATCTTAATAAAGTGGTGATAATTTTTCAATTAATGCCACCACTTGAAATGATTCACTTAAAGATATACCCTTGGCATG
Organism: Tamarix chinensis; assembly: GCA_030549775.1. Lineage (NCBI taxonomy): Eukaryota > Viridiplantae > Streptophyta > Magnoliopsida > Caryophyllales > Tamaricaceae > Tamarix > Tamarix chinensis. The sequence goes on along the minus strand of CM060181.1, from coordinate 17,983,282 downwards.
AATTTCATAAATGGTAACTTGAATCTCCTTCACTTGGGATATAACCGAGTTGTTATCTATCATTTTATTACAATCGAGAAAATAACCGATAATAAATTTCTTAATGCCAGCTTCTTCCATCTTATATTAAATATCCAACGAATCCCATAGTTCCTTTGTCATTTTAGTACTAGAATACACATTATATAATGTGTCTTCAAGCCCATTGAGGATATAGTTTCTGCATAAGAGATATGTATGATTCCATGCATCAATCGTAACAAATTTGACTACATCAGTCTCGTCTTCCTTAAGCTTAGAAGGGCTTTCATTGAGACACTTAGTTAGATTTAATGTAGTCAAATATAGCAACATTTTCTATTACTAATGTTTAAAATCTGATCCACTGAACTTTGGTGGTTTATAACATTTGTAACACTCACATTATTTGTAGCATTCGCACTAATATTTGTATATTAAGCCATTTATGTTACGAAAACAAAAGTTTGACAAATAATAAAGGAATAGAAGAATATGAAGTATAACAATTTATCAAATAAATACCAACTTTCTATACTACAACAAATAATGGAAAATAAAATTTTCTCTTAAGATTGTTGGTTGCTAGTATAGAAATGGTATTAAATATATAAATAAATTATTATTAAAATAATAATAATAATAATAATAATAATAATAATAAAGCATGCCTTATTATTTGAACTAATAATATAAGTCAAAATAGAAGACCAAATTAATTTATCCAAGGCCATCGAATTCATAATGTGTCTTTGTGGATAGAATGGATTTTTGTTCTTATTATAGGTATCACTCCAAATATAATAATACATCGACAAATTTAATTTTATGCCAGTACTTAATCAAGAATATTGGAATAGAAGGGTAGAGATATAGAAAGATAAAGATAATTAATTTTTTTAATGAGTTTTTTTGGTACATAGTGGAGGCCTATTTATAGGCTTAGTAGTGTCTATTTGAATGGACCAGACTAGTGGACAACAATTGCTATTCTCATACAATTGGTAATGTAGCATATTTTCTTTTAGAATTTATATTTTGATTACAAAGCACATGTGCCTGATGTATGATTTTCTTCCCACACTTTTGGCTAAGTACTAAAATATGTACACTTACAAATTTTTTTAATTCTAAACAATACAAAAATAAATGGTAGAGACCTTTTAACCAAGAAATGCTTCATGGTTAGGACTTCTGTTCCACGACATGGACAATTGAATGTCCCATGGCCCCACCTACAATTATGTGTGTGTGTTACTATTAAGCCAAAATCCTCCTATATTATTTAACTAATAAATAATATTTAAATGATATATTTAATTAAATAAATAATTAAATTTATATCAAAATTTAATGTTATAATCTATATAACATTCACTTAATATGGTAGAGGCTTCAAGCAGATAGGGGCTCATCAATCTAGTCAAAATCAAACCAACAAACAAGCATGAACACTTTTGGAAGGTAAGTTCATGGCAGAAATTTACAAGGTTTAAAAGAATCATTCCAAATTAGTGGAAAATTTAATCATGAAGTCTTAGAGTGCTTCTATCATTTTGATTAGTCATATGAAGGTCAATAGGAGCTGCCGTAAGCTTTAGCTACAATTAGTTTTGACAGAGGAAGTGAAGGTCCATCCTTGTTTGTGGATAATGGAGTAATATCGCATATAACTGATGTAACAGGTAATTTAGATTATGCTTCTCTATATAACCGTGCAATCAAAACAATTGCAACAAATGGTACATGTAGGGATATAACACAAAAGGATGATGCTATAATTGAAAAAAAATTTAGTCATGCTAGAACTTAAACATATTTTGCCTTTAGTTGTTACGGAAAAGGTGAGCAACAAAATATTAACCAAGGGGAGTAAGTGAGAAGATCTTTATTCCCTTAAAGGCAAGAATACATGTTTTAAAGCCTCTATGACTTTGTGTTGAGGGAATATACAATGAATTATATGGCATGAATAATTGGGATATCTTAGCCTAAACACTTTACATTTTTTAAATTCAAATAAATGTATTGATGTTAGTATTTGGGTTAATTCATCCACTATTTGTCTTCATTATCAAATAGGAAAGAGTTGAAAACTTCCTTTCAATTCTTCTAATAAAGTTGTCAATTTTCCTATACAAAATGCTCAATGTGATTAGAGATGTAAATGAGGTCGAGTTAGATCACAAACTACCCATCTTTACTCATTAAAATCTTAGCTTGTTTAGTTAAGTGAACCGAGTTCAAGCCATAAAAATTTCTTCTCGGCTCAATTTTAATTTATGCTTGTGAGTTCAACTTAGATTTGCTCATTTATTTAGTTAAATGAGCCAAGTCAAGGGGTGATGGGATTAAATCGACTCATTTATAGCCCTAATTGTGATCTTTAGGGACCTGCACCTATTATCTCACCATAGCATATGCATTGTTATGCACTTGTTTCACATGATTATATCAATTGAGACATAAATCATATTTTTATGCCACTTTTAAGAAATTTCAAAAGAAGGTGGAAAATTAGTTTACAAAAAAATAATTATTTACAAGTGTGACGGTCGTGGTAAATTTGGGAATGCAACCTTTCTTGACCATCTTTATGACTGTGGGATTGGTAAACACATGTATTGTCCATATACAACAGAACAAAATGGCCCAACCAAATGTAAACACAAACATATAGTCAAAACTGGATTGACACTACTCTTTTGTTGAAACCTACCACTTCATTTATGAGTAGAGGCCTCTTTGGCAACAACATATCTTATTGATTTAATGTGGACAAAGGTTTTAGACATGGCTTACCTATTTAAGAAACTATATGATTTATTTCCACACTACTCTTCTTTGTGCATTTTGGGTGCTGGTGTTTTTCATCTCTACAATAAAGGAATAGACATAAGTTCATGCTAGAGACTTATCCGTGTGTTTTCATTAGATATAGTAATCTTCATAAAGGATATATAGATGTTATCATCCTCCTACAAAAAGTGTTTATATATCTTGGCATGTGATATTTAATAAGAATATATTTCCTTACTATAACAACACCCCATCTACTTGTCCTACGAGTAAAGATGCAACTATCACTACTTTTCACAATTCTTTATTGATGATAGACCCACAATTACAAGCAAAAAACTTGAATACACTTTTCTAAACTCAGGTGATGCACCTATCTTAGAAAAAAAAGGACCACCAGATTTATCTGTTGGATTATTTTCCAATGTTGGGCTTATATGTGAATAATTCAAAATACGGATTGTTGTATAAGTTAAGATCCATATAAAAGTGATCAACTTAAGTTTAAAGTATTTGCTCTTAATATGTCTAATTAGATGTTGACATATGGGCAGATACATTAGAAATCCTTGATTGTTGATAGAATGAACTAGGATGACCCGATATATAACATGAAAATTATCTATACATATGGTTGTGGTATCTAGATCATATATACTTCGTTCTAATGGATTTCCATTAGTTGTCAAAGACAAATAAGCACGGGTGTGATCTGGACGATGATAGTACCACCCGTTCAAATATTGCAAATATTCAATGGTAATTCATTCAATCCTTATTATAGATTAAGGTAGGCTTCCATATATCTATTTTAATCATTATTCTTTATGAATCAATATGTGATCCTATTAGATAAATTTCATTAAGTGGTATCAGATCCTACATGCTCAATTCATCATGATTCAATCTTATATTACTTATTTGGTAATAATATTAAATCAAATATAGTTTATATTTTTAATCAATATGATTCGATTGAATATATGGATTCAATTTATTCTACCATTTATTGGATGGTTTTATTTGTTATTAGTCGGTCAAGTTTGGTCTTTCAATTATTGCTATTAATTTAGTGGTGCCATAGCCATTCGATCAACTTCAAAGTGTGACTAGATTATATTTGTCCAGTTTAGTAATTGAAATTACATATCTAATTTGTTTTCTCTATTATTCTGATTTCTACAGTAATTTTTTTAGTTAGATCCCATCCCACCACATCAAATTCAGGCCCCATCTATCACCACTTTGGTTTCTTTAGTTTTTAGCGACCGATGGTAGGAAATATATCGATATTGGATGGCTTTGGTAAGCTAATGTACTAGTTGTCATTGCGTTGGCTTCTACCAACAATGGTGTTAGGGCAGCGGGAGCAGTGGTTTAAGTAATGTCAGGGTCAATTTTGGCAATTTCGGTAGTCGGATGATGGGTACATCTCTACTTTTGCTTTGTGTAATAGACACAGTTACATTTCTTCTTTTACTTTTCTATTTTAATTATAGAAATAAGGAATTACACTACCATTATTGCCAACTATTACCAATGGATTGATTCTCCAATATACCATGTCAAAATCCTAGCATGAATGGTGTAGGTAAGAGATGAAATGTGACCTATACTAATATGGTGAGTATGATTAACTAGTAACTTATATTTTTAATAAAGTACCAACTAAAGTAACTAACAAAATACCTTGTGAGCTTTAAACATACTTTCAAAATTAATTCAGACCTAATTAGGCAAGGCCTTATAGCCTATATGGATAGACATTAGGCTCTAAAGGTGTGAGTGGGTATTTTATTGGTTATTTAAAGTTATTTAGGGGCTTTATAGTCTTATAATCCGACACTTAAGTGAAAATCAAGATGGAAACTACAACATATCTTGAGAATGTTAAGCTTTAGGGGAAGAGATGTTTTTATGGACATTGCTTTTGAGGATGAATCACTTTTGATTTCCTTTATAGCCTATGATGATGTACATGCTTCTATAAGTGTCATCAATTAAGAAGAAAATTATGAACATGATGCATGGTGTATAAAAATTAAGCCAAACTTAGTGACCAAATGGTGGCTGGAAAATAACCACCAAAAATTAGGAAATAAGAGAGGGAGATGAAGATAGATTATATGATCTAAATAACCCTTAGAACATACACTTGAATCTACTACTTAAGCTTTAAAGCACTTAAGGTAAAAGAGACAAGAACTTTAACACAAATCAACCATGGCATGCACTAGCCAATGAGGTATTCTTTCACTCAAAAATAAATAAGTGAGGGAAGACTAAAAACCCCTCCATTCAACCATTTCTCACACTTTTATAGGTGTGTAAGCCTTTAGTTACAACACAACTATGCCCCAACTAAGTAGGTAAAATATTTAGGGCTTAAACTATTTAGTAACCTAATAATACAAACTAGCCTAGTTTAATTCTAACCAGCCCAAACATTACTTCTTCCAACCTTGGTCGCGCATCCCTACATAGGTCATTCCTATAGTTGACTTGGGGAAAGAGTGTAAGTAAACTGCTACTAATACTACTTATTACATGATTAAAGTTAACACAAGCTAAACAAGTAATTACAATCTATAACAAGGGTTGTCAAAAGTACATCAAAGTGAGGGATTCAATCTCAAAATTCTCCCATAATCTTACACAAGAAAGCCTACCACTTACCAACCTCTTTTCTACCCTTCCTTGCAGGCCATCGCTAGGCAGTGGTCCCCTCTTAGTGTTGGTTAAAGGTGGCTATGGTGTTAGGGGTAGGCTGCACATGAAGGCTCCAAAAATAATAAGCCACGAGTCAGAGTGACTGATGGTAGATTGTTAGCTGCATGGTTGGCTCCAAAATAATCTATAAAAGTGGTTGGTGGTCAGTTGTTGGTTGCATTGTTGGCTCTAAAATAATCCATGAGAATAGGGTGGTTGGGGGTGGCAATTGCATGTCTTGCATGTCTCCCTTATACGTACATCTTGTGAGGAGTAGCTTAGTGTAATCCTTCCCAACTTAGAAGAATTTTTAGGCCTTCTAATTTGGGATGATAAGTAGCTAGTGTGGGATGTTGTAAAGGGAATGCTTCTGCATCAAAACCTTAATAAGACAATGTTTAAAAATCCCTCATGTATAAGAACAAGCTCAAGAATATCAAGAACTAAAGATATCCATTAGATAAAAGATAAATGCTACTTTTGATGATTATTTCTCTAATATCATGAGGAAATAATGGAATATTGAGAAGATGATCCCATCACCTTCCATCAGGCCATATATATTTCTAATTCTCAAAAGTGGATTTATGTCATGAATAAGGAGTATAGGTCTATATAATAAACTAAAATATGAGATATGATCTCATTAATATAAGGTTGATTCTCGCTGGTTAATGTCTAACAAGATTCAAAGGGTAATGTGAAAAGACATAAAAGTTTTCTTATAGTAGAAGACTTTATTCAAAAGGAAGACATTATATTTAAGAGACTTCCCCTTAAATTTTTTAAAAAGATTATGTAAGTATGATCATGATTCTTGTTTCATATATTGCCCTTGAGCTACATTAGATGGATGTAAAGACAGTTTTTCTTAGTGGTAACATTGATAAAAATATACATATGGTGCAAAAACTAAATATATCAATTAATGGGATTAAGAAAGTTTTTTGTCATTGGTATCACAAATTACATTAGGTAATTATCTCATTTGGTTTTGAGATAAATATTTTTGGTATTTATGTATATATCAAATTCTGTGGAAGTAAGTATATTTTTCTGATATCACATGCTTTTGACATACAACTTGTGGCCAATGATATAGGTATGTTTTGTATCAAGAATGTAGATACCATGAGATAATCTCAGCATATTTTGGAATTGTCATTAAAGAGCTATATTAATAAGGTTATTACATATTTAACAGGTAGGATTATAGACCATGTGACACCACAATCTCTAGGGGATATAAATTTCTCCTCAATAAGTGTCCAAAAAGTGACATTGAAGTTAAAGATATATAAAATATTCCATGCACATTGGCTATTAGGAATCTTATGTGTGCTCAATTTTGTGCATGTTCAGACATATAATTCATTATAAGAATGCTAGGCAGATATTTAAGTGATCCTGGTATGGATCATTGGGTGTAGCTAAAGGGGTTATCAGATATTTACAAAAACATAAGACATAAGATTGCATGCTCACATATAGAAAATTAGATAAGGTAGCGATCATATAATATTCTAATTTAATTTAGCTAGATGTTATCACAATATTAGATCCTTTTTAGTCTACCTTTATTTGCTGACATTATAGGTGTATAATTTATAGCATGTTGGCATCTAGTCATAGAATATGACTGTAGAAGTTTGTCACATGGATACATGTGATGGATGATATTGGAATACCACTTAGTTTTTTTTTATGTGACAATAAATTAGCAGGGCAATATTTTAATAATAATGGAAATTTGATTAAGTCAATGTATGTTGACAAAAGGTTTCTAGTTTTTAAATAAGAGTTTAGAGTATTTAAGTGTTTAAAAAACACATTTTTACAAACTCTATCATTGTGGATCTACTTACTAAGAAAGTGTCACCCATTTAGTTTCATCAGCATATTGCTCTTTTAGGTGCATTGTATGATAAGAATGTTCAAATTTAGTGGGAGTTTGTAATTTTGGTGTTCTCTTGATATAAACACACTTCAAATATTATGTTATTTGATAGTTAATTTCTATGCACAATAAGGTTTTAAAGTTAATCACACTCTAATTATAATAAAGTTTGATCACACTAAGGACTAAGGTCGATTAATTGGAAATAGACATGTTGGAATCACATTAAATAACATTTCCATGCTACACGCCCACATCTTGATCCATGTCATTTAGTTATATCATACATGACCATTGATAGTTTAGTTATGAAGAGATGTGATGAAAGACGCTTTGATTCTATATTTGTGTAATTGATGGATGAGATTGATCATTGGCATATTTTTGTAACAACAATAGTATTGAGCTCATTCGATTATTTTGTAATTTGTATTTATAAGGTCACACAAATAGCCCAATTAGAAGATTGTTGGATTATTATCTAACATTGAACTTATATGTGAACAATAAAAATTGTGGGTTGTTTTATAAGTTAAGCCTGAATAAAAGTGATCAACTTAAGTTTAAAGTATTTGTGTTTAATATATCTAATTAGATGTGAATCAATATGTGTAGAGACATTGGAAGTCCTAGGTTGTTGATGGATCAAACTAGGATGACTTGATAAATAACAGGCCAATTATCTATATATATATGGTTGTGGTCCTTGGGTCAGATGTACTTTGTTTTAATCAATTCCCACATACATGATCAGGAAGACCATGGTACCACCACCTAATTTTCAAACACACAAGTTATTCCCACTACTTCACAAGATGAGTTAGTAGAGGTACCAGTTGACAAAGAGAAAATTGATGTATCAGACCAAAGTTGCACCCATAACCTTGTTGACCAAGGCATATATTCACATGAAAGCATCTCACATGAAGATATGGCAGTAGACATTGCTGTGCCATCACCTAGCTTACAAGCACTAGCGGTGGTTATTGATCATTCTCTTTCAAGTGAAATTGATACTTCATGATCTTCTAATTTTGTTAATCATCATCTATCTATAAGCATAGCCACTACATGCGTCCGCCCATAGAGACTAATGTGTACCCCATGCAAACTCATTCAAAGTCGGCTATTAATGCACCATAATCTTTACTCATTATTCAAGCAAAAGACTTGTAACACGGGCAATCTTACAAGCAGACCTTGATAATACCCCATTGACATGATGCTATGAAGGACGAAATCCACGCCCTTGCCTCTAACAACAGCTAGGATTTGGTTCCTTATATACAGGACATTAATCTAATACGGAGTAAGTTTTTCTTTTTTCTTTTTTCTTTTTTCTTTTTTTCTCAAACTAAGCTCAAACATGATGGTACCATTGATAGACATAAAGCTTGACTCGTTGCCCAAAGAAATGCAAAAAATGCCGATGTTGACTTTGATGAGAAACATAATCCTATGGTGAAACCCACTACCATCTGCACTAGATATTGTTGCTATTAGTACCACACTGGGATGGACATCTCGGCAATTAGATGTGAAGAACTACGTTTTTGCATGGGCACCTGAATGAAATGATCTACATGGCCCAACCTCCAGGTTTCATAGATCCAGTTTTTCCTCACCATATTTGCAAACTGAGGAAAGCTTTGTATGGATTAAAATAGTCACCATGAGCATGGTTTGATTGATTTAGTCTTTTTCTTCTTGGCCTTGGGTTCTTTTGCAGTCAAGCAGATTCTTCACTCATTCTTCTTCACTCCAGTGCAGGCAGGGACGGAGGCAGCTAAGAACACATGGGGTCACTTGACCCCATGGTTCCAGCAATTTTTTTTTACTTTTTATAACTTTTATCTAAAAATATTAAAAAAATAATCAAAATTTATTATTTTACACTGTAATATTTATTAAAAATTGAGGGATTATTCAGCATTTTATTATATGATGATCCCATGGGATTAAAGTTCTAACTTTGACCCCGTTGAATTAAAGTTCTGGCTTCGTCCCTGAGTGCAGGTATATATCTTCTTCTTTTTCTTCATTGCTTGACCGCTTGAGACGTGAGTTTTCTATGAAGGACCTCGACTCTCTTAATTATTTCTTGGGTGTAGAGGTATCTTATATACCAACTTGCATTTTTCTGATTCAAGATACTTATGCTCGCGATTTACTGAAAAAGACCCATATGTTTAAGTGTAAGCCTATCCACACGCCTCTACCTCAAAAACATGAGATATATGATCAAATCTAGTAGGTGTTGTGATGCTAAACTCTCTCTCGTTGGTTGGTGCATTGCAGTATTTAACTCTTACCAGGCCTGCTGATATCTCTCATCCTGTAAATTGTGTGCCAATTTATGCACAATCCCACTAATATACACTTCCGTGAAGTTAAGTGTATCTTGCGGTTTATCAAAGGGACGATTGACCTCTGGATACATTTTTTATCCTCTTCCGGTGCTTGAATGAGTTTGGTGGCCTTTTCTGATGTAAACCGGGCGAGTTGCTCATTCACAAGTTTTGTTTGTCCACAGTTGCAGGTCGCAGACGTCTTCACCATGCCCTTAGCTCGCACACAGTTTGCTTTCTTACGATCCAAGCTTGGCGTGTCACCTGTTCCTCTGCCCATCTTGAGGGGAAGTGATAGACGGGTCACCGTAAGCGGCAACAACCGTAGATTTAGCCTTAGTTAGCAACAGTGTATGTCTCAGCAGAATTATTCTTCCCTGATTTACTGCATATATATCGTCAGTAACTTTGCTTGTAGGTGACAATCTACCATGCAAACCGATGATATTAAGTTATGATAAGTAGAACCTGCAAGGGTAAGCAGGAGAGAAAATAGTTCGCGTGCGTACCCTTGTTGCCGTAGTTTTCTTCAATAAAGAGTAGAGAGCTAAGTTGCTATGAATTCAGCAAATTTGATAATTCTGAGTGAGGCTATGAGGCCCCTATTTTTGAAAAGAAGATCATCCATCGCAAGTCCACATTTGAGAGAGACGCGCTATTGTTAGAGGAGTTGTGGCCCAAAAACCCCGAAAGAATAGCTTTGGTTATCAAGATTTACTACAGAAATTTTTCAGTTTGATCCGATCTGCATAATCGTCGTGGGCGAGTATGACGGAGAACTAACTAGTTGTTGAAAGATGGTCATGGGAGTGAACTGGGCTGCTGTCCCTAATTCTTACCTCCACAATCATAATTCATTATTATTATTTTTCGAAGGTAGTTCGGAAGAATCTCAATCATTTGATTGTATTATCAAATTTTGTTGAGAATTTGAATTTTTAAGATTTTAAAGATGTATTCCCAAATTAAAATTGTGTTCTAACTATTTAAAAAATCATTAAAATTATTGGACTATTTTCATAATTTGATATTTTATTAGTTTTATTTTTATTTATTTTTTATCTTAATCTATTTTGTATGTCGACAATTTAGCAAATGTATTAATAGTATAAGACACATGATACTAAAGTACATTTAAAAATCAAACTACTACATTATTTCAATAAAATTATTTAAAACACATTATCTCAGTAAAACATCTTGCAAAAAAATTTATTAATAGTACAATCTTTCTCATCAATTATGATCATATCACATGCAGTCTAACAAACTCCGAAACGCTTAATTCCACTGGCTAACTTAATCAGTAAAACATAAATCTTTTAGGTGATACCGAGGAGCAGCACAACACAAGCTTCATATATTATACTCTATTAGTATAAAAAGTAATAATTATTTCAATAATTTATGTATTTTTTATAAATTAATAAATATAGTCTTAAAATTTTACTTATATCATTCTAAAATTACTTTTTTAAAATGACTTTTCTTTTTCATATAAAAAACTGATGATAAAAACACACACACACACACACACACACACACACACACACACACACACACACACACACACACACACACACACACACACACACACACACACACACACACACACACACACACACACACACACACACACACACACACACACATATATATATATTTGTTTTTTACATGAAAGGAGTAATACAAGAGGGTAGACTCAAACTTAATGATAAGATTTTATGAACCAAGTGTTGCTTGATCATGAAACTTGTATGGGAAATATTGCCTAAATCGAATGATTTTCTTAGCATGTATAAAGATTCCATACCCTAATTGTAGAGTTAGTCATTCTTAAATTGTTCTACTCAATGACATAATTTCACATGTTTTAAGTCATTCCACCATGATTTTTATATTAGAGACCTGAGTGCACCTTATAAGATATATATGGGTTATTTTATTTTATTTTTTGTAATTTTATTCTTTTTTAAATGCACGGGATTTTTTTTATAAATTTATAATACTTATATACAAACACTAAGTCATTTTATAATTTATATTTTTTATTTATAGACATGGGGTTATTTTACAACTTTATAATTCATATTTATATACTGGGGTTTTTTATTAAGTTTATAATTCTTATTATGAACATATTGAACAAGTATGATGAACACCAGATTATTTTTCATAATATTTTATTATTCTCATTTATAGAAATGAGATCATTTTCTCAAAATATACAATTCTTATTATTTATATGTTTGTTAAGTTTAAATTATATGTTCAACATATACTTGTAATGCGTTCATCACCTATTTGGAGTACATTCAACATTTATATGTTATGTGTTCAATACTTATGTTGTATATGTTCATCACATATTATTTCAAGTTTTATTATATGTTCAATAACCTTTTAAGTACATGTTCAGTACATACTTGCTCCATGTTCAATAACTATTTGGAAAATGTTTGAAAAAAATTTGCTACATGGTCAACACCCACTTTTGTATAGGTTCAACACATATTTATGCCATATATTTAGTATAACTTCATCGATTTCTTAGTATATAATCAACACCTACAAGAATTCTAACTCTTGAAATTTTTTAGATTCATTAGGAGAATTAGATGCTCTTACATCATTCTCCTTTTGTAGAAGAGAATTTACCCTCAAATTAGCATCACTGTAGTATGGGTATAAATCACAAACATTAAAAATTCTCTAAATTCCTCCATAAGATTCAAGTCATTATAATTCATACGCATTATCTCAAAATTTCCTTGATATTTGGAATGGTTCATTAGCTCTTCGTATTAGTGTGTTCTTTCTTAAGTTTAGAAACCTTTCCTCTTTTTTTTTTTTAAATATAACCATACTAATTTTCCTGGAGAAAACACTTATTGAATTTTATTTTTATTAGCTTGAGCTTGATATTTAGTATTATATCTCTCAATGTTGCTTTTAATTTATTGATGAAGTTTCTCAAGGAATTCAACTTATTATTTATCATCATAGTTCTTAATATATCATCTTTTAAATGACAACATATTAATAGACAAATAAGGATTTACCCTATACACAACCTAAAATAGACTCGCTTGAGTTGTACTAGAAGAACTCGTATTATATGCAAACTCAATATGTGCTAGGTTTTTATCCCAATCCTTTATAGTCTTATTAACTAGTCCTCGTATGAAAGTGACCAAAGTCCTATTTTTCATTTTGATTTGACCGTCCGTTTGAGGATGATACAATGTAATAAACAACAGCTTAGTACCTAATATATGTAAAAGTATCTTCCAAAAGTAGATAAAAAAACTAACATTTATATCTGACACTATACTTTCAAAAATGCCATGCATCCTTACTACTTCCTTGAAATATGAATCAACCACATGAGTAGCATCATCTGTCTTATAACATAGAATAAAATGTGTCATTTTATAAAATCTATCTACCTCTACCATAATAGTATATTTTTCCCTTTGTTTCCTTTGTAAGTCTAGGATAAAGTCCATACTAACTCCTTTCCATAGTTTACTTGGAACAAGTAAAGATTTACATAAACGCTTGTGAAAGAAACTCTTACTCTTTTGACAAGTCACACATCTCCTAATAATATATTGTACTCATTTTATCACTCGTGGCCAACAAAAATGTTCTCGTAGTAATTCCATGGTTTTATGCACACCAAAATGACCATTTATACCCCTTCCATGCACTTCCTTAACAAGTAAGTCACGCACACTATATCTAGGGATACGCAATTTATTATGTTTAAAAAGAAAGTCATATTGGAGTACATAATTACCATGGCTACCATTCTTTTTACAAGCATCATAAATTTCCATGAAATATTCATATTTTGCATACAATTCTTTCAACAATTCAAAACCTAATGACTTAGCATCCATCATGACAAGTATCAAAGACCACATCGATAATGCATTAACATTGAAATGTTTGACAAAAGACATAAAAGATTATAAAAAGCTAACCCATTTTGCATGCTTAAAATTAATTTTCTATTGTCCATGCAAATATTTCAAACTTTCATATTCCAAATGCAAAACAAATTATTTAGATCTCAAATAATGACTACATGTTTTTAGGCTTCTTATGATGGTATAGAATTCTTTATTATACTTGGATTAATTTAATTTAGCCCCATTTAATTTTTCAATAAAGACTGCAATGGGTATTTTTTTTCTTATAATAATATACCTCATTTCCATACCCCCATTAGCATCACATGTAATTTCAAACAATTTATCAAATTCAGATAATGATAATACCAATACATTACATATCTTGGCTTTTAAAGTCTTGAAGGCTTGAGTTGCTTCCTCTCTCCTCTTAAATTCACCTTTATTCATGATATTTGTAATTGAAGTGATAATAGTTGAGAAGTTCTTGATGAACCTCCAATAAAAGCTTGCTGGTCCATGGAAAGTTTGTACCTCATGAATTTATTTACATATGGACTAATCTTAAATAGCTTGAATCATCTTGGGATCTAATTTTACACCTTCTCTACTTATAATATATCCAATGAAAACAAAATTAAAAAGTATAAAGTCACTTTTTTCATTTTTCCATAAAGTTTAGTTTTCCTTAATTTATCAAATACTTTCCTTAAATTAATAAGATGATCATGCTCATTTTTACTATACACAAGTGTATCATCTAAGTACTCTATAATTAATTATCTAAGAAAAAGGAAAATAACATCAATCATACATCTCATAAATGAACTAGAGGCATTACACAAACTAAAATGAACCATACTTTATTCATAAAGATCATATTTAGTTTTAAACATTGTTTTCCATTTATCCCCTCCACTTATCCTCATTTCATGATATCAACTCCTTAGATCAATTCTAGAGAATACTTATGCTCGAAAAAACTTATCTAATCTAGGTATAGGAAAATTATATTTGGTAGTTATATTGCTTATAGCCCTAGAGTCAATATACATATGCAACGTACCATCTTTTTCTAGAATAAGTAATGCAGGTACATAACATAGGCTCATGCTCTCTCTCACATATCATTTCCCTACAAACTCTTGTATTTGTTTTTGTGATTCATTGGCCTCCTACGGATTATAGCTATATGCATGTCTATTAGGTAAGGACACACCAGGCATTAAATTTATAGCATGTTCTATCCCTCTTTTAGGTGGTAATGTAGGTGTTAAGTCATCGAGAATATCATTAAATTCATAAAGATACTCATTTAATCAAGGGTTGCTACACTTTTTATCCCCTTATAAGGTTTCATTGATGATCAAGGCATGGAAACTTCCTTATTCTTTAATACATTCTATTATAGAATTTTTCATGTAAAAATAAACTCTTTCTATTCTCGATTATGCTAGTATTATCACACTTAGAAGGCTTTAGTTTATTCCTTTTCTTATCTTTTACAATGAGATATTCATTAGTAATATCATTATGAGTTTTATATCTATCATATTACCATAGTTTACTTAATAAGGTTACACATGCATCCTTAGGAAAAATATCACATCGCACCTCATCCTAATAAGTACCAATTCAAAATGAGATTAGGGTTTGTTTGGTTATCTTGACTTCTTTTTCTTTGTTGATCCAATTAAGAGAATAAGGCTTTAGATTTGGTGTTTCATTCAATCCTAGCTCCTTCACCATTATCTCATTAGCCATGTTTGTATACAAACCACTATTAATGACGAATCAACAAACCGTATCTCTTATTCTTCCTTTATTCTTGAATATCTTCTCTCATTGGTTGGGTTGCTCATTAGCTTATAATTGAATAACTCTTTGTGTAACAGCGTGAAATTTTGTTACCTTTTTTTTTGGGTATTTAGCCTTTTTATTCAAAATTAACCATTAAATATTAACCTAAGTATTTTATTATTAACCTTTGACCCATAATCTAAATAATTCCTTAAATATTTTTCCCTCATTATTTTACCTCTTTACCTTTTGTTAAACATTTCCTAAACCTAATTATTTTTTTCCAATATATTTTTATACCCGCTACCCTAACCTATCCAAACTAAACCTAAAATAAACTATTATTACTCTACCCTACCATTTTACTCCTGAATTACCCCTTGCATACCCCCATTGTTCTCCCCCGGTCACTCTCCATGTATCCCTCCTTACATCATGCAACTTACCCATACCCTTCACCTGTTGAACCATTTCCCTCAACCATGCCCCGTCACCATCACCTCCCTCATCAAACAACCTATCTGTATGCGTGTATACATACACACAAGCACTCCTTTCTCTTTGTTTTCGTGCACTTTTCCCCCAACAAACACAACCCTCATTCCCTCTCTTTTCTCTTTATTTGAAAACCATCCCACTACACCATACCTCCCTATGCAACCCAACCTCCCTCACCACTCCATTTCCCTATTTTCATATATACATACACATGCATCCCCTCAGCCCTCGCAGTCATCTCCTACTCCCCCTTTGTAATCCCTATTTGGTTCCATAATCACCCAACCAGCCATAACCAAACAACACCTCTACCCTTACCCCCTACATTTGTGTCATCACCACCACCCTCCTTTCCCCTCTCTTTTCTTTGATCAAAACCTAGCAAACAATACCCTTCCTCGGCCTTCTTTAGTTTCACTCCCATCAATACCATCCTCTACCATTACCTGTGCTACTGAATATCTTTTTCCATTTCAACCTCTGACCCAAATATTTCCTTTTATTGCTCATGTAGTGCCCCTCTACACCATCACCACCTCGACCCATTCACTAGCCCCTATATGTGCATCCCTCTTCACCACCTGTGCCATCACAGCGCAACAACCTAACCCTCTACTCCCCCAAACACAACTTATGTAACCCCTCCTCTAACTCCCTTTTGCCGCTTGTTTTTCCTCAACCATTTCTGTCGCCTCCACCTTCTTGTAACACCCCCAAAAATCACAATTGAAAATTTTCGTTTAATAAAAAACAAACACAAGTACAGGGGTGCTACGGTCGTAATTAGCACAAGCCTGGCCCTCGGCCAATCTTGCACCAACCACAAGGCTAAGAAATAATTTTCACAAATCATTAAACTAATTAAGATGTGGAACTATAGAAATCTAAAATATTAATGATAAAGAGAAGTCAGAGTGTGTAATTAAAGCATTAATATAGAATTAAAAACGGATACAAAGTCAAGCCCCCGAGGGGAAAGAGTGATATAATGGTAAAGTAAAATTGGAAACTGTAGAGAGTCCGGTCAGCACTCACTCTCGGCCCCAAGCAAAGTCCAACGGTCATCACATAGCCCCGCCCAACGCATCCAGTGCATCATAGGCATCGAAGACGGTACCTCCTATTTGCACAAACTTAGAAGGGGCCTCTACTCATGGAAATGAGCAGAATCCATGAAACAGGTGACCAGTATACTACGCACTAAGCAAGGTAACCGTAAGGGTAAGGCCATGCAAGATAATAGTCAAGTAAGGCATACAATGCATAATTCAGGTTCATATCATCAATCCAAACTTAGACTAATATTTCTGTCTTATACATTTCTCATATTAATCCGTGTGAGTATGAGAACTCCACTATTATAGCTAGGGGACCGAAAATGCTCCATAGGACAAAACACACCTAACCACTATTATAGCTCGTGGACCAGAAAATTATCCTCACTGGCCCCGACTCACGTGGTGTTCCACTGTAAGTAATTAGTATCTTTCCATGACTTATTACCATGCAAAGTTTAGTTTATCGAGGCCAAAATCCCCTACTATTATAGCCGGTGGACCGAAAACACTCCACAGGGCAAAATGTACCTAACCACTATTATAACCAATGGATCGGATATCACTCCACTAGGCAAAATATACCTGACCACTATTATAGCCGGTGGACCAAAAAAATGTACTTGCGATGGCGTCTATTGTCTACTTACTATGGAGAAGCCGTAATGCTATTACTTTTGGCTCAAAAGCTTTTGATCCGAAAGGTGTCATTGTACAAGTCCAAAAATATGTCTTTAGTGCATTATTTTTTGAAATGAACAATGTACCCCTGTAAGCCTTGTATTTTACTTAACCTTATGAGGTAGTTTGGGTCCCCTACTTTAGGGTACTACCATCTTCTTACCGGGGTATGCCTCGTGTACTTGTACAGAATGTTTTATATATTTACCATAATTTACCAGAACCGGAAAAATATCCTCACTAGGCCCAGATCGATAATCTTTCAATTTAAGTGCTTAGTATTTTATTCGTATCTTATTCCACGCAAAACCTAGACTAGACATGCATGGCCCTCTAGACTTCCCATGCTCACCCTTTTATTCTAAATTCTCCCAAAAACCCTATCCCATATCTTGGGACCTTTACACAACCTATGACCCCAAGACTTCCTCCTCATCTTTTCCCACTCACCATGAGAACCCAAAACTCTTCTGCATATGGTTCAAGGCTCATTCCCCATAACCTTGGCTCAACTCCATTTTCTCTCTAGGGTTTCCTTTCAAAACTCTAATCTGGCCTATGTAGCCTCACTTCCCCTGATCCTATACAGCCCATACTCTTTTTTGCTACCAAAACCATCACTTCCCTTGAACCACACCCAACATCACAACCTCGCTACCCAACTCCAACACGTGGTCATAAAAATCCTAGTTCACTCCCCAAAACCCTAGTACTTCTCCTTTCTTTTATGTCACCCCCTCAACACCCAAACACTTTTTTTCACTTGGGTCACCTTTCCTCCATGTGACACCCCTTTCATTCTTTATTCCCCATTCTAACCATTTCCATTATTTTTTCCTTCCTTTCACACTTCTCTCACTTAGGGTTTTCTCCCAAAACCCTATTCAAGTCCCCCATGCGTCCTTACACCAACCCACGTATTATTTTTCACATATGGACCCCAATCACCCTAATAATTCTTCCCTTACCATACTTAATCCTCAAGTCAACTTTTTCCACAAGTAACAATACCATATTACACATGTCATAAAACACATGCAACTTACCTTAGCTCTAAGCTTAGCAAGTTGCGCTACAAGAGCATAATCCATAATATATAAGGTATACACATATAATCAAAACACATAACACATATTACACATACATTAGGCCTTAACCATATCCTTACCTAAAATGACATCGGGTGTAGGAGCATGGGGTCGGACTTGGTTCACCTATAAGAGGAAAAATACTAGGGTTAACTTCCCTCTTATTAACATTTTCATTATTTCCTACTTACCTTTATTATAACCTATTATTAGGGATAATAGTAGTAGTAGTAGTAGTAGTAGTAGTAGTAGTAGTAGTAGTAGTAGCTTTAGTAGTAAAAATAAGGATATCGCCCTTAAAATGGTTAACCATGCTATTATTAGCCAAAATAGGTTTAGGTAGTTATATTAGTTAATGATCAGATATTATTAACAATATTAGTAATAATAATGATAATAACTTTAATAATGATGATGATGATGATGATAAGGATAGAATAATAATTACACTAAATTTATACTTAAGTGCTAGGAAGGGTTAGGGTACAACTAGTGAAGGTGGCAGCGGCGTCAACGATGGTGGTGGTGGTGGAAGTAGTGGTTTGGATAAGGTGGTCTTTTAGGGCTGGAAGAGAGAGAGTGAGATGGTGGTTGTGGTGGCGGTGGACTCTCGAGGCTAAGAGGGTTAGAGTGGTGGTGGTAGGCTGGTAGCGCAGCAAGGGTAACAGTGTAGGTGGTGGTGGTTATGGTGGCCGAGGGTGATGGAGAAGGAGGGAGGAGGAAGGAGAGGGAGAAAGGAAGAAAGAAAGGTAGGGGAAGGTAGAGGAGGTCCTGCTAGGTTGATTGGGTGGTAAGGAAGGTGGTGATTGTGGTAGAGGAGGCAGTGCACGACAGCGAGAGGGGCGGCAATGAGTGCAAAGGGGCAGGTTGAGCAGCCAAATTTACACGGTTAGGATGGCTTGTGTAAGGGGAACTAGGGGTGGTGAGTGGCTCAGTTTGGTGGAGGGTAATGCAGGGAAGGTTTGAGTGGTGTTTCAGGCAGTAGTGTTGCTTGGCGGCGATCGGTGTAGCATCTAAAGTGGTGGTGGTGAAAATGAGCTGAAGTTTCTAAGCAGGGTAAAGAAGGTCAAATGGGATCAATAGGGGGTATTTATAGGCCAATGAAGAGAGAATGAGACAAAAGGGGAAGAGGACAAAGGGAAGGTGAGGCAGGGCTCGCCGGCCGGCGGTGATAGGCCGGTACAAGCCTACAAAATTGCATGGTGCAGTCGTCAAGGGGAGAGAAAGGAAAAGGGAAGGGGCATGTAGGGAAGGAGGTACAGGGTAGGTTATGGCTGGAAAGGGAAAAGAAACAGATGGGGGTAAGAGGTGAGAGGTGTAGGCCAGCGGTACAGTGGCAGAGCAGAAGACTGTAGCAGAGTTGTAGGCCGATCTGCAATGTGAGGGAGGGAGAAGGGAGGAAGAATAAGAAGAAGAAGACCGGCTGGCCGGTCTAAGGGAAAAGAAAAGAAAGAAAAAGAGGGAGAGAACCTGGTGGATGAGGGAGGAAGGAAAAATGGAGAAGCGGGTTGGGCCGCATAGGGAGAGATGGGCAAATGGGAGAGTTGGGTTGTGTGGGGGGAGGCCCAATCCGGGGACAAGAGAAAAAAAAAAGAAAAAGGAAAAAGGAAGGAAAGAGGGAAAAGGAGAAAAAGAAAAAGGAAAAAAAGTTGGTTAGGGTGTTTAGGATATTTTGGTCTTTTTGAATATTTAAAAATAATAAAATTAGTAAAATAATAATTAAATTTCTTTTTATATTAATTTAGGATCTTTTGGGTAATTTTTCCTAAATTCTATTTTTAACTAGCAAAATACTCTTATCTTCCCCAATTAAATTCTTTACTATTTTCCTCTTTTTTTGTCTTAAATACTCCCTTTATTTTAATAAAATAATATATTTAATTAATTTTTCTAATAAATTCCTATTTTATCATAATTTTATAAATTATGATTTTGGAGTATTACATACTCCATCTATGTCCCTTCTCAGCTTCGTTTGATTTCGTAGACACCATTGCCGACTACCTCCAATCGTCACCATCGTCGACCTTCTTTGTCTTCTTCTACTCCTCTTCCTCCTCCTCCTCCTCCTCCTCCTCCGTCTCCTCCTTCTTCTTATTCTTCTCCCCTACCAAACCTTGTTCCCCCTATTTCTTTGGTGATTTTCTCCACAACTCTATCCCATGCATGTTATAACCTTCCATCCTACATCTCACCACCTTGGAGCCACCACCTCCACCCTCCTCATCCTAGTCCCGACCAAATGATCTACCCCTCTAATTCTTGCATTTTCTTCCCTAACCTAGCATCCACCTCCCTTGAAGCCACCATCCTAGCCCAAATAATAGAGCTCTAATGCCACCAGTACCACCCTTCACCCGCCATCCAGCACCAACCATCACCACCATCTCTACTACCCCCTTATAGCACTTGAAGTACTCGGTCCATATTTTTTAGCTTGTGCATTTGTGTAGTAATTTGTAGAAGAAGTACTTTGCTTGGTATAAGGTTTAGTGG
The DNA here is from genome assembly GCA_030549775.1 of Tamarix chinensis. NCBI lineage: Eukaryota > Viridiplantae > Streptophyta > Magnoliopsida > Caryophyllales > Tamaricaceae > Tamarix > Tamarix chinensis. The sequence goes on along the minus strand of CM060181.1, from coordinate 17,961,976 downwards.
ACTTGATTTGCTATTCAAATCTCAAAGATAACTTAATCACATCATCAAGAGAGTTATAAATCCAAGCTTCAACTTTATCTTTAATCATCATATTTAAGCCCTTTAGAAATCTTACACCTTTGTTCTCTTTTCTATTGAATATCACACATAAGTGCTAGCTTCTCAAACTCTCTGTTATACTCTTCAACACCTATAATTCATTGCCTAAGAGTACTTAGTTTTATATAATTATCTTTCTTATATTCCTTAGGTATAAATTTCTTCCTGAAGTGTTTCTCAAGCTTATGCTAATATTTTATTTTTGTTTTTCCTTCATTTTATAGCCTCCTCTTCAAGTTATCATACAAAACTCTATCAAATTTCTTAAACTTAAGAGTAGATAGCTTATATTTTTGCTCATCATGATATTTCTTGAATTCAAACATAGCCTCTACTTCATGTAACAACTTAGAAATAATTTAACAACAAGTGTACCATCAAAATTAGGGAGATCAAACTTTATACCTTTATCTTATCTATGATTGTGCCTTGATTGATGCTCATAAAAGGCTCAATGGGTTCAAATCCCTTGTGACTCCTCTTCATACTCTATGCATGAGTTAAATTGTCCTCCTTTTGATTGAGCTACTCATCTTACCATTCTCTCCATCCGGTCCTTGTTAAATTTACATTATTCTTACATATTTTGAACCATTTCTTGATAGAAAAGCCTAAACCCCACACTTTGCAATTGCATTTGCATTGTTGGGAGTTGTTTGAGTTACGCATTGTTAGTATCTAGATTTGTTAAAAGCTTTTGGATAGCCTCAAAAAGAGCTTGAATTTTTTTTTATCATTGTACATATTATTATAATAAACCATACACCACAAAACCAAATGGTAATTAGTAAGTTAGAGTTAAACAAAACCGATTTAAAACACTAATAGATCTTTAAGTTTTAGTATGTTCTTGATTGTTTATTGAACTTAAATAAGTCAAAAAAGGTGTAATCATGCAATAATATCACTAAAGCAAGGTTTATAACAAATAATATAATATTCTTACTAGTTTTCTGAGGTAGAAACTTGGAACAAAAAAATCACCTTACTTAGTTGTAACAATACAATAACCATGAACAACTTCCATCATAAGTCATGTAATATGTTAAAACATAATGTCACTATGCTCAACCAACTATAACTAGACATATTAAGTTTCTAAAGTAAGCCATAGAATTTTGAGGCCAAAATCATGCCTTAATGAGAGGAAGTTGATGTCATATCCAAATGAAAAATGACCATACAATAATAATGATCAATTCCTAATACTTATGTAATGTGTATCTAATGTAGAACATCAAATTATGCAATGATATAAATGCAAATTAATAAGGAACAAATAAACCAAACATTTATCAAACGGAAAAAATCATACACAGTAATATCCAACTGTCCAACACCATTCAAATGTCATACATACAGTGAAAAGTTTCCCTTTTTAATATGCAAAATAACTAGATTTAACAATGCATAATATTATTTAACTAATCTACTTAACAAAGCCTTCAAGTATAGATCATATCACACACACAAAAAATTTAACATATATAATCAAGAAAACCAAAAACAAAACCTAGATGTGGTCAATGGTTGAAGGCAAAAATAGATTCTAAAGTAAGGAAGAAAACATCCTCAAAGGTTGGAAAATCAAAAATTAAACCTAGCTTTGATAGATGATATAAAAATCAATCCAATACAATATATAATCTTTGAATCCTTCCTTAAGGACGAAATAATGATCTATTATGGTTAAACTTCTCAGTACTTGTAGGGTATTGATGTTTCATCAATGAATCACCAACAATTATAAGAATAACACATAGTTTTTCTTCATAGAACACACTCAAACTCATAAAGAAAACACTCACTCATTTGGAGAAATAGATAGAGTCAATATGGATTGAATTAGAATTTCACTTGAACATTAACATGTACAATGGACATTATAGGGTATACATATATGGGGTTGTTATGGTGTTACAAATTCATACTAAATAATTAAAAACCTAACTGATTTAGTTGTTAGCTAACTAATCTAGCCGTTAAAAACTACATTGGTTGACACTAACAACTAAACTAGCTATGGGAACTTTACTTGTAAATAACTTCCAACATTAGTAGCTAGTTGTATAACTAATTAGGATTAGTTGTAAGGAATGTAAAAAACCTCTAAAATTACCCTAATACACAAACAAATAAGGTATCTACACTCAATAATTACAACACAAATATTTAGAAAGTGTACATAAAATAACAAAGCTATAAAAAAAAACTAGACATGTAAACATGTGATATACTTGCAAAAATTTCTTAAGAAATAATTAGTAGAATTAGGATTTTGGGGAAGGGTTTCTATAACTTCAAGAATGAAAGATTAAATATCCAATCATGCTAACGCTTGAACTTTCTGAGATTCACTAGGAAAGTTTGATGCTCCAATCCTCTTCAATTTTCTCCTTGTTTTTTTTTTACTTTTCTTTCTCAAATAATCACCCTACCATAACCATTTATTTTTCCTTTTTATTTTTGGTATTCTGGCCTTTTTTCTCCTTATTCTTACTTAACCTTGGTTGTTACCACTGCTAATTTTTTCACTAGTTTTGACATTTGTTGTCCTCTTGATTTCTCTCTTTTCCCACTAATTTGCTTAAGTTTGGCTTGTTAATATATTTTTTCTCTCTAAGTGTTGGGAGTTAAAAGTTAGTGAAAAGTGGAAGAGAAACATTGATTATCCTTGCCTCAAATCTTATTCTTGCAAGGCAAGAGTTATTTCTCTTTTCATACCTCTTTTTTTTCATTTTGTTACCAATTTTCCATAAGATTTTTTTACGCGCACGTGTGTGTGTGTGTGTGCATGCGTGTGTGTGTGCGTGTGTGTGTGTGTGTGTGAAGGTTATCAAAAAGGCTCTTAGGTGGTGGATTTTGCTTTAGCTTCTTTTATTTTTCTTTGGTACATAAGAATTTAGGTAATATTATCCACTTTTAGAGATAAAAATTTTGTGTTAGGTGTTTAATTATTTAAATTCTAAGAATGTTGGTATATTTAGTTAATAAAGGCATGAAATTGTGTTTTATAATTTTATGTGAAAAATTCTTGTTATGTTTTTTCATGTCATTTAAGGTTTTTTAGCATGTATGATACGCTTAAATTTTGTTATGTTTTTTATTGTGAGTTTGTATGTGTGCTCATTTTTTATGCTTAATATTGATTATCATAAGGTTTAAATGAAAAATGAACTATATCCCCCCTTAACTCAACTCTTGGACTTAGGACTTTTGTTGGTGAATTTGGCTATTCTAATTGTTATCAAATATATCACTAGTTGTGATTAGTATATAAAAAGCTTAAGTATGAATTTTGGTTGACTTAGAGGAGTTTAAATATTCATTGTATTTTCTTAGGATTTTCGATGTCGGGGGCATTTTGAAAATTTCAGTTACATTTTCTAAAATTTGGGCTTACCATTATCTTTATTAGGTCCTTTACTTAGATTTTGATATATAATATTTTAGGATTTGGAGTTGTATAGGATTTAATATGAAATTTAGAAGTTTTAAGGTGTTTAGAAATGGTTGAAGGTATTTTGAGGTGTTTACACTAATTATGGAATTTTGCATATAAAATGTTTAAGTTATTGAGGAAATCAATTAAGTGTGATGAGTGTGACCTTTGGATTTTAAGTCTTTTTATCTAAACTTAAGTGTTAAAGGTATTTTAGGTATTTCATAAAGTTTGGAGATTTTAAGATCTAATATCAATATTTAATGGGTCAAGCTAGATGATAAATTGTTTAAGTTCAACACTATATCATCATTATTATGACATACCTTTATATAAAGTAACATGAGCTTATATGGGGCACTCCTTGGATTTAGATTTGCATATATTTGAAACACTTCTGATAAAGACTCAAAATAGTATTTTATTTGATTGTATTAAAGGCATAACAGCTTGGTTTTATATGAACCCCTTTGTAGGGATTGTATCCTGCATTTTTATCCTCCTTTTGAATAAAAAAAAAATTAACATGACCTTAGTAACTCTAGATGTATAATCACCATTTTATGTGTTAGAAAAACTTACCTAGGTTTGGTTTTGACTTTAAGGTGATCTAAGTGGTGTCTCAAAGTTTATTCTTGATTTTGGTAAATTATTGAGGTTAATTGGGAATTGGTGATTTATGTTGAGATTAGGTTTTTGTGAGGGTATTTTGGTATTTTAGTGCATATATGTGTTGAAGATAGTAAGATGGGGTTATGGATTGATCTTGTGAGTGTTTGATGACTTTTAGTCAACCTTTTATTTTCCATTGGTCTTTGACATGGAATAATCTTACTTTTGTTAACCTTATATAATCAGAATTTAATGATAATCCTTTGTGATCTTTTGATTTGGGCCTTTTATGACATGGATATATTGGGATTCTATACCACTTGAAATTGTTTGGTGTTTATGCCACTTGGAAGTATTGAGCATTTGTGCCTTGTAGATCAAGTATGGACTCGATAATAATTGATTCTAATAATGAAATGGTTAAGTGTGTTATATGGTGATAAGTGTCATTCTATGGGCCTTGAAATGTGTTGGTTTGATTTCTTATAAAACATTAATACATAAAGAAAAATATTACTTGAACCGAAAATGGTATCACTTGGGTAGCTATCAAGGTTAAGTTTATCCTATGTACCATTCCAATGTTTTTCTCTTTTGTAATCCCAAATGTCTTATAAAAAATAATAAATAAATAAATAATTATGTAACACCCCCAAATTTACTACTGAAAAATTTTATTTAATTAAAAGGGTTTAACATAAGCTAAAAGATAAAACCGTAAATTTGGGGGCATTACCACCACACTTAGTACCAGATCAGTTTACTCCTACCATCCCAATACTAAGTGCTAAGGCTAAATAAGGTTAACATTAAACATGAATCATTAATAAAAACACAAGTCGTTAGTAAAGCACAAGTCATACAGAAATCAGAGTGCGGTTTAGGATTACAATCCAAAGAGTACGTGGCTAGAGTTTTTCAAAACATAAAGCATAGTACAAAAACACAACTAAAATATGATAATACAAGGTCCAATAAAAGAAATAGAGTCCGGCCGAGTCGCTCTCGATCTCCAAGTCAGGTTTAGGCTCAACGCTCAGCCCCACCTGATGCCTCATAGGTGTCGTAGGCATAGAAGACGTCATCCCCTACCTGCACAAGTTCAAATGGGTCTTCTACTCGTGGGAATGAGCACCACCCATGAAATGGGTGATCAGTACTCTACGTACTGAGTAAGGTAATAGATGCGCTAAGGCCAAACATACAAATCATACAACATAGCATACATGGCATAATCACATAAGCAACATGTAGTAATACAAATGATAAAGGCCGGCTACGGACCGAGTAGACTCATTCATTAGATCTTTAGTAAATATAGTCGATTCACATTATAGTCTTTATCAATCCATGTGAGTGCGGGAACCCCACTATTATAGCCGGTGGATCGGTCACTTATAGGGCAAAACGCACCTAACCACTATTTTATGCCGGTGAATCAGTCTCCAGGGCAGAACGCTCCTGGCCACTATTATGCTGGTGGATCAGTCTGGCCCTGACTCTCATGGTGTTTCACTGTAATTACATAGTAGCTTCCCCATGATTCATTGGCAACATAATGTTTGGTTTGTTGAGCTCGGGATCCCCCACTATTATAGCTGGTGGATCGGTCACTTATAGGGCAGAATGCACCTAACCACTATTATATGTCGGTGGATCGATCTCCAGGGCACCCCGGCACCTGGCCACTATTATGCCGGTGGATCGGTCTGGGCCCGACTCAACAATCTTACTCTTTAAGTTATTATTATCTTATTTGTGTCTTATTAGATAAAGCTTTCCACCCTTGACATGCATGTCAACTACCTTCTACTTCTACTCTCTCAAGGGGGCCCGTCCCATATCTTGAGACTCCTGCACCCCTTATCACACCCCGACGCCCATTTCCCTGTACACATACACTTAATGAAAAACCCAACTCCTACAGGTGTGGGTTAGGCCTAACACCTTATGACATCAACTCTACCTACTATCACCCTCTAGGGTTTTCCCTTGAAAACCTTAATTGGACCTATGTGGCCCAACTTTCTCTCACTTACACTACCGTTACTTTATTTATCGCCTCACACCTTATCTCATTTAGATCCAATCCCAAATCATATCGCCTTACCCCTTGATTAAACATGTGACCGGAAAATACCTAATTGGCCACTTCAAACCCTAGTACCTTTCTTCTCCCACAAGTAACCTCTCTCTTTTCACCCAATATTTCTCCTCTCCCATGGCACCCATAATCACCCCTTATACGATAAATTTCCACTTTTAACCCGTACTCCACTCTCCCTTAATCCTTTTTACTTCCACATTTTCCAAATTAGTGCTTTATCCCCCAAACCCTAATTGGGTCCCTTATACACCCTTACACCAACCCACGTACTATTTCTCATCCCAAGTCTCCAATCACTCCACAACTCTCCCCTTAGCTTATTTACACCCTAATACAACTTTCTTCACATAAAGTTCATCCCCATGTAAGATTTATCCACCCCATGCAAACTCTCCAAGTCCCCATGCAAATTTTAAGACTCCCATGCATGGTTCCCATCTCTCATTCATTTTGGCCATTCCTCCCTCTTTAATTTCCTCTCATGGATCATGAGGTATTTTGGTCAACCTCATATCCCCCTTAGTGAACTCACTTCCCATTTTCTTTCTTTTTGTCCTTTCATTTCCATATCATATTATCAATGGTCCTATCATGCATGTCCTAGAGGGCCATAACATATCACATCATAATCATCATATATACATATAACACACATGTCCCAAGAAAACATATACAAATATACCTTAACTCCAAGCTGTGCTACACAAAAGACAAGTTAATAACAATCATGTAATACACGACGTAGCATGATATAAATCATCCAAGGCATACAAGTCACACAACACACATGGGTCTTAGCTACATCCTTACCTAAAACGACGCCGGGCTTGGAGCACGCTCCTACACCTCCTTAGAGTTTTGGCTTGGTTCACCTATAAAAGGGTAAGACTAATGATTAGTTTCCCTTCTACCAAAAATACTATTATTTCTTATTTTAGTCTAATATTAGGGTTGTTACTATTACAGGGAGTTTATAAGTGAAAACTAGGGTTTTTACCATCAAGTTAGCCTACTAGATATTACTAGTCAAAATACACTTATGTTACTATTCATGACTATATTTATATTATTAAATCTAATAGCTTTATTTATTCTAATAATAGTACTAATACTTGTTAAAATAAAATAATAATAATAATAGTAGTAGTAGTAGTAATACTAATGATAATAGTACTAATGCTCCTAGAATAGAAGCCCTATTATTATTATTTTTAGGCTAAGGCTAATAATGGTTTTAGGGATAAAATAATAATAATAATAATAATAATATAATATTAATAATACTAAAAAGGTACTAATATTATTAAAGATAATAATAATAATAGTTATATTTTGAGTAATAATAATATAAGGGTTCGAATGTTTCTATCACAATAATATTAACAAAGTACTAACAATAATAATGGTAATACTAATAATGATACCATAGTAATAATGTTAGTAACAAAGGCATTAGGAATAATATTAGTAATAATAATAATAATGACACTAAGGTCAGATAGTCTTCTTCTATAGTAACAAAATGGTAACATGCCAAATTCTGTTTCAATAACATTAATAATAATAAAAATAATAGTACTAATAATAACAACAATGATAATAATAATAATAATAATAATAATAATAATAATAATAATAATAATAATAATAATAATAATAATAATAATAATAATGATGATAATGATAAGTTTAAGCATAATAATAATAATAATAATAATAATAATAACCATAACAATAGTATAGTAACCGAATAATCATAATAACATAAGGGTCTAAATATTTATATTAATAATAAAAAGTTATAATGGACAAAGTTAGTATTAACAATATTAGCAAGAAAATAATGATAATGATAATGGTAATGGTAATAATAATAATAACAACAACAACAACAACAACAACAATAATAATAATAATAATAATAATATCAACAACATCAACAAGGATAATCATAAGAATATTAAAATTGTAAATCTCCATTAATAGTAGCCTTCTAAATGATGATACTATAGTTATAAACATTTCTGAAGTTAGGTTAGATTATAAGAATGGTAACATAATAATAATAATAATAATAATAATAATAATAATAATAATAATAACACAACGTTAATAATAATAATAATAATAATAATAATAATAATAATAATAATAATAGCATTAGCAATAATAATGATGATGAAATTAATAATAATGTTAATATTAATATTAATAATGGGAATAATAATAATATTGTAGATAATACTATTAATATTATTAAATAACTAATACTTGTATAAAATGAGTTTAAGGGTTGGGAAGGTTAGAGAACCACCTAAGGGCAGGGGTGGCACCGGCGGCGGCGGCTGCGATTGTGGGAATTGGAGGTGGTGGAAGGAGGAGAAAGGAGAGGGAGAGGGAGGCAGGGAAAGATGGGGGTATGGGGAGGTAGAGGAGGCTCCCCTGGTTGTTTTGGAGGATAGGGGTGGCGTTGGTGGCGGCGGAGGCGGGGCGCTCGTCTGATGGGGCGGCGGCGAGAATGGTGGATTTCTGGGTTTCAAAATCAAAACCCAAATTGAGGATGTTCATTGGGTATTTATAGATCGATTGAGGTGGGCAATGACAAAGGGAAGAAGACAAGAGAGTGCAGGTGCCAGGCATGCCGTCGGTGGTGGCAGTCGAGGCGGCACTGCCATGGCAGGGGCAGCAAGCGCGAGGGAAGAGGGAAAGGGAAAGGGAAGGGTGCTCGGGAGAAGGGAAAAGGGTCGGTTGGGGCTGAATTAGTGAAAGAAAGTGATGGGAGAGGAAAGGGAGGACGGTGGCAGCGATGGTGGCCGGCGGAGTGCTGGGTTGCAGCTCCTCGGTCGCTGCCACGCCTCGGGGAAGAAGAAGAGATCGGGATCGGGTGGCTCAGGGAGAAAAAGAAGAAAAGAAGAAAGGAACCGGACCGGCCGGGAAGGAAGAAAAAAAAGAAAGGGGGAGCGGCGCGGGCCTGGGCCGCGCAGCGGAGTTGGGCCGTGCGGCGGGCTAGCCCAGGTCGAGGGGAGGGGGAAGAAAAAAAGAAAAGGGAAAGAGAGGAAGAAAAGAAAAAGGAAAAAAGAGGAAGAAAAGAAAGAAAAGAAAAGAAAAAGAAAGGGAAAAATATGTGGGTTGGGTATTTTGGATGTTTGGTATTATTATATTTTTTTGTATATTTAAAATTAATAATACTTATTATAATAATAATAATAATTAAATTCCTTTTTAGATTAATTTGCCTATTTTGGATAAATTTCCTTGACTTTCATGTTAATTAGTAGAATGCCCTAATTTTTCCCTAATTAAATTCTTCATTATTTTCCCCTTGATTTACCTCAATTAACTCTCTTAATTTTAATAAAATCATTTATTTAATCAATTTCTCTAATAAATCCTTAATTGGCCATAATTTACAGAATTAAAATTTTGGGTATTTCAAATTATTTTCCTACTCTATAGATATCTTTGATCCTCAATGGGGCATACATACTACAATGACTAGACATCTATATTATTACGTTATACAAACTTCAAACTATTTGTTTTACATATTATTTCAAGATTCTCATCATTTATGCTATATAATATAAATTATTATTTTATCAATAAACCCCAATATTTTTTACTAAATATTTAAATTATGCTACACTATTACCATTATATTCTTATTAATTACTCACCCACCAACAACTAATCTTAATTATAGTTAAATAATCATTACAAATAATATTATTTATAATTTATTAATAGATAATAAAAATATAAATTTTCAAGATAAGTTAATAATAATCAAAATAAAATTAATCATAATTATAATTAATTAATTAATTAATTAATGTAAAAATATTAATTATATTATTAAAGATCAAGTAAATAAGCACATTACTTAATATAACTATAACTTAGTAATTAAATTATAAATAATTAATCAATATAAATAATAATACTTTTAATGATATATAAATTGTTAGCTAGAATAATATCCATCATAATTATAAAAAACTATTATTAATTATAATTATAAAGAAATAATTAATAAGAATATTATTAGTTCTAATTATCACTTATATTCAATAAAAATATTATTAGTCTTAATTAAAATAAAATAATAATAAATAATTACTAATGATTCTATCAATTGTAATAATAAACTAATAATTATTTTAAAAAATAATTTTAATCATAATCATAAATAAATAATATATAACAAAAAGTCTTAACTATAATCGTAAATAGAAAATTAATATGGAAATCATTTATTATAATTATAAATTAATAAAATATTATTATTATTTATTATAATTAATTAATTAGTATAAATAATATTAATTTTAATGATATATATGTTGTTTATAAGATTAATACTAATCATTATAATAAAAAATAGTGTTAATTATAATTATAAGGAAATAAAGAATAAGAATATTGTTATTTATAATTATTAATTATAATTTATAATAATATTCTTAGACTTAATTATAATTAAATGATTAAAATAAATAATTATGATTATATTTATAATTATAATTAATAATTAAACTAATAATTGTAATGATAAATAAATAGCTATTAAATATAATATCAAAAATAATATTTATAAATAATTGATCACTATAAAAAATATTAATTATAATATTAAATAGTAAACTAATATGGATAGTATTTTGTATAACTATTAATTAACAATTAATAAAATATGATTATCATAATTATAAATAATTAATAAATATAAAAATATTAGCTTTAATTATATATACATAATTTATACAAATAAAATTAATCATAATTATGACTAACTAACTATTATACACAGTGTTAATTATAATTGTAAGCAAATAATTGATTAACAAGACTAATATTATTCATAATTGTATAAATAAATGATTAATAAGAAAAATAATCTATAAACATATAAAAAAGTTATAATAATATGTCTTATTAAAACATCATATGGCTAAAATTATCAATATACAAAAATTATTTCAAACAAGATGAATAGCCAAATACAATTGTTACTTCATCAACTTTTATGTATAAATAAAGTGTGTATACCAAACATTATTATTACTTCAAACACGTTATTAATTCAGATTTAATCATATAAGATATGAGTTACCAAACAAACACTAGGTGTTCTATATTTTAGGGGTTTTGATCATGGTTTGGGTGGGCTAGGAGGGCCATTATCTATAAAAGTATCGGAGTAGATTTATTTTGATTGAGTCAGTATCCTCAAGTTAATAATTACTAATTGGTGTGATAACTATGATGGAATACCTTAATTAAATGTCCTCATTTTAATTATAGTTGTGGCATTGGTGTTATTTTGTGTTTCATTATGTTATTTGTGTGTATCATATGTTCTATGATCATATGTTATTGTTAGTGCATGTATGCTTCATACACTCGTTATTACATATTATTGTTAGTGCCTGTATTCTTTATATTTCTCATTATCGTATACCATTAGTAGTTCTCATATGCTTTATATTTCTCATTATCACATGTTATCATTAGTGCTCGTATGTTTTATTTTATTGTTATCGCATGTTATTGTTGGTGCTCATGTCCTTTATATATCTCATTATATCATGAATCTTGATATCATATGTTTAGTTATTAATGTTATCTCATGTTTCTATGTTTTTGATTCTATGTTGGCCTTGTGTGGTCCCTACTATCTTAATAGGATAGATTATGCTACTTAATATGTTTGCACTAACGTGTATCATTTTATGGTCACTTGCTCATTCAACAAGCAAATGATTCTATGATGTGTTGTAAGACTTTGAGGTTGAGCTTTTTATCTTATGTGACCTTAGAGGAGTGTTGCTATGGGTTTGGAATAAAGAGGTTTAGCTTGCATCTCTAGCTTCTAAAGTTTCTTTTAGACTTGACTATTATAAAAATTGAAATAGATGGCCTCATTCACATTAATGTTATACTAAAGATAATAGTATATAACTTTCTTAGTAAAAATTTTTGGGGAGATTAGGGGCGCTTTATTTTTAGCAACATATATTACAGTTACAAGAATACAACCATCATCTCAAGTTGGGAAAAAAATAGACATCTAAATATAAAGCGGGGTGATTTTTGTTTTCAATTTTTACGGGATATAGATGTCGATTTTGACATATATCTACTATCTATAACTATTAGCATTTTTTTCATTCTTTAATTTTTGAATTATAACCTAGCAGGTCTCCCATTAACCTTTTTATTTTCATGGACTCACAAAGATTTATCACACAAACTAAATGTTTCCCTTTGTATTTCACCATTATTGCTTCCTCTTCCTTCTCTTCTTCCTCTCCACAGGCACCTCTGTAGCTACTGCTGCAAACCTTCCATTTTCTTCTTCTCTAGTCATCGTTGTTCTTCCCTTAAAGGTTTGAATTTTTCATCTTCACTCTTATTTTATTGTTGACGTGATATATATTGTCTATTTTTTTTTACCATGCTTTGTCTTATTAAGATTCCATTATTCCACTTCATTTCTTCTATATCATGTGTTTTATATATTTCTAGAGTTGCATTTTTAATTTCATTGTTGTGGTTGTTAGTGTAGTGTATGCAAAACCCTCTTGCTATTAGTTATATATATATACATTTGGTATGTACATAATTGTTATACTTGTTCCTATATTATTCTTCTCTATTTTGTTTTCAATATAGGATATAATGGATTGATCATGGATATACTCTAGTAGGTTGTCTAAAGAGTATATAGATGGTGTAGATGACTTACTAAAATTTGTGGTTGAAAGGTTTGTGGATCCTTTGTGAATCCCTTATGGATATGTTATCCATGTATCAATTGTGGCAATAGTAAAAATAAAAGGGTCATAGTAATATAAGATCATCTTATTATGTATGGACTTAATAGAAGCTACACTAATTGGATATAACTTAGAGAGTCTATCGGTGTCCAAACTAGTTGTGTTGAAAGTGATGATTTTGAATATGATGCCTTTGCTAACATAATATTTCAAAGGCTCTTTTTAAAAAATAGGTCAATTATTCAAAAAACCCTTTTACAAATATTGTACTAAATTTATAAAATTATCATATGTGTTACAAATGTACAATATTAAGGTGACTAATGGATAGAGTGTTAGAAGCTTCACTTATCTTCTTTAATTATTGAAAGAGAGACTTTTGGAGGATAATGTATTTCTTCCCAATACATATGAAGCAAAGAAGATTATTTGCTTTTTTGGATTGAATTATAAAAACATTCATGCTTTTCCTAATGATTGTATTTTATATCTCAATGAATATGTGGCATTAGATACATATCCTAAATATCAAATGTCACAATTTAAGAAAGTTAAAGGTTCCTAATAAGGTGTTATGGTACTTTCTAATTATACTGAGATTTCAACGTATGTTTAGTAATGGAGAAACTGCAAAGAATCTTATGTGACATGCAAAAGAGAGAACTTCTAATAAAAATCTTAGGCATCCAGATGATTTTCCTTAGTGGAAAATGATTGATACCAAATTCCCTAAGTTTTGTCATAAAGTTAGAAGTTTGTATATTACACTTTGCTCTGATGGATTGAAGCATTTTAATGGGAATAGAAACTATATTTTATGGTACGTTATCTTGGTGACATATAATCTCCCTCCATCATTATGTACGAAGAGAAAATAGATGGTTCTATTTACTTATATCAGGTTTAAGTCATCTCGATAATGATATTGATGTTTATCTAACTCCCCTTATTGAGAATTTGAAATACATGTGAGATCATAGAATTGAAGCATTTGATACTCATGTCCAAGAGACATTTAATTTAATAGCCATGTTATTTTGTATAATAAATTATTTTTTGGCATATGGTAATCTTTTTGGTTATAGTGTGTATGAATACTATACATGTATACTATAAAGATAACACATACTTTGTTTAATCACTAAAGAGTAAGAAGACCGATTATCTTGGACATGGTAAATTTTTTCCTACAAACCATTGTCATCATATGCAAAGAAATAAATTTAATCAAAAAGATAAAGAAGAAAGAGCTCTAAATTCCTTAATGATACCCCCACATATTTGAAAAAGTGAGAAAATTACCTTATGGAAAATATAAAAATAAGTTAGCTCCGACAAGTGGGAAGAAGAAGAGGTCAATATTCTTTAACCTTCCATATTAGAAAAAGTTATATGTGCAACATTGTTTTTATGTGATGCATAGTGAGAAGAATGTATATGATAATACAATTGGTATACTTCTGAATGTGCCAAAGAAGCTTAAGGATGGCATCAATGCTAGTTTTGCTCACTAAGATGGATATAAGAACATAATTACATCTATAGAACGTGGAGAATATAACTTTTTTTTTTACCTCCCACATGTTATACTCTCTCTAAAAAAAAGAGAAGTTTTCTTTATATGTGTGTCTGAACAAAGTGAATGTTCCAGAAGGATTCATCAAATATAAAGAGCCTTGTTTCAATGAAATATTTGTAGTGGGCACAAAATCACACGATTGTCAAGTTCTGATTCAAGATTTTTAGCAAATAGCTATACACTCTATTTTCCCTAATTGTGTTTGTAGTGTCATCACTTGATTTTGCTTCTTTTCAAAGGAAATATGTGCTAATGTTATTAAACTTCAGAGGTTGTGATTATATTATGTCAACTAAAGATGTACTTTCCTCCATCCTTCTTCGTAATCATGATGCAATTAACCATGCACTCAGTTAAGGTGATTAAATTATATGGGCTAGTTCATTTACATTAGGTGTATCTATTTAAGAGGTTCATGAATTTCTTAAAAGGCTATGTGAAATCCTAAATAAGTCAAAAGGAAACATTGATAAGGCTTATCTAGTGGAGGAAGTAGTTGAATTTTGTTATGAGTTTTTATAATATGCTAATATTATAGGTCTTTCTCACCCACACCATTCAAATATATTAGATGAAGGGAAAGGGGTTTTATGATTTAGGATGTTCAAGATTGATGATTCTAAAACATTGAGACAAGCTTACTCGTATGTGTTTCATAATACAAATAATGTCCAAACATTTGTGCAACAACACATGGATATGATTAGAGCATCAAATCTATATAGAAGGGAGAAATGGTTATTATAGAAACACAATAATTTATTTTTTGAATGGTTGGCATCACATGTGTTTTATTCTAATACCAATTTATATTAAACATCACACACCCCTCATTAGGAAGTAATATGCTACATGTCATACTTAATTGGTGGTAGTACTTTCTACACAAGTGAGTAAGATGATAAGAGTTCCATGTAGAATAGTGGTATGAGTATAGTATCTTAAGCTTTACATGTAGTAGAAAAAAACCCTATTCATGTATCCATGACATACTACGGGATGATCTAGTGTGTATGATCATTAGATACACCTCATTTAGGATTATTTTATTCGGATGCAAATAGGATAACAATCAAAATGGTGTTTCTATTAAAGAATTGGGATTCATAAGGGTGGTTCTTTCAAAACTTAGTGATGCAAAGGACCCGTTTATATTGGCCTCACAAGAAAAATAGGTGTTCTATGTTATTGATCCGACCGATAAACGCTAGTCATAGTCATGTCACCAAAGAAATGGAATGATAATATAGAAGGGGAGAATGTTTTGAGTATGGACTACCTTCCTTATCTAATAGTGATGATGTTACTGATAAAATTGATGCGCGAGATGATCACAAAGAAGGATTTTATGTAGTCAAATCAGACTTTGTGCATAAGGTAGGCGCCACAACATAATATAATGTAGATGAATTATGTACCTAAATATAATATAAAGCATTTAAATATTGTGAATTTTGGGAATCATGCCTTACTTATTGAAACTTTGTATATTAAATTTGTTAATGATCAATGCCTTGTTAAAATGTATTCATAGTTATTACTTTAATAGTTTAATGTAGGCATGACATTTGATGGTCATGATGAAGATGTCAAAATCATGACTCCACATAAAATTCTTTATTATCTAGCTTGGTCTCTTCATTTTACATGGTCGAGCTCTTGCTAAGCCCATGAAAAATATAGAGACTAAGTTGATAGCAATGACATTGATTTTTGATAAATTTATTGTCATAATATGTATGTATAGTTCATATCTTGTTTGAAAATTCTAAGTTTGCTGTATTTTTATTATTAATGTAAGTATTTGATGTAAATAATTTTAATGTAAATTGATTGATGTTATAAGAGTGGTTAGTTGGTGTGTATATATGTTATACTAAACCTTATAAGGTGGAAAATTTATGTAAATATATAGAGCAAAATTTAAATTCTAATATGGGATATATAAAACTAATACTTATGGATTAGTTGGGAATGTGGGTAAGTTTTTTTCCTATAAGGAATTGTGAATGGTGAAAGAAGCATATGTAATATATTTTTTATAAAAAAAAAACACTACAGATGGAAGCTATAAATAATAACTGTCATTTATTCTTTTGTAGAAAATTGTTAAAGGTTTTAGATAGTGGTTTTATTATAACCACCGTATATAGTTTAATAAAATTGTTCTCTATAGTTCAATATAGGTTAGTAGTCAGACTTTGGATATCGATTGTTATTTAAAACTGTCTATGTGAGGATATAGAAGGCATTTTTAGGTGACAACTATTATTTGTACTCTTTCATTCGGGGCCATTTTTCATTTGTATTTCATTATAAAAACATTTTTTTGAATCATCATCTATAGTTTAAACTGAGGTAGCATACGAGGTTGTTGTCTTCCGTCGTATATCTTTCTTTTCCACTATTGTCTATGCCTATGTTGTCTCTCCTTATTTCTTTTATTTTACGTTGCTCTATCATCTTTTTTCTGTATTATCTGAAGTTGATCTCTACACCTTACGTTTACGTTTAATTATATTAGAGTCTTCTAATCTTTCTTACTATTTCTGCTTTTATAGTTTTATGTCGTAAATTTTTTTAACCTTGCATTTGACATGAGTTTGGCAATTGATCACACCTCTCTTAATGGCAACTATGGTAGTAACATCTAATAGTTTATAATTATGCTTTCTTTAAAATGAAATATTTTAGTAATAAATTTTTTTGTGGTACAATATAAAATATGTTCATTATAATAATGAATGTACCTCGATATACATAAAATAAGCTTTAGATATTTGTTTGATAACATCTATTGATTATGTTATAATAAAAGTTCAAGAACATCAAATTAGAGTTGATAAAAAAAATAGGGTTAGCATTTAATTTTTGTGTATGATCTTTAAATATTTAAAATTAACCCTATTCTATATCACCTATTACAACAATAAGAACAATTCAATATGATGAGATCTACGAAGATATACACTATATAGAAGTGTATGTTAACCAATTAAAGTCAGTAGAAATCTATAGTGAAAAATAAATTGACAATATAATGATGATGATGATGATGATGATGATGATGATATACCTAATACTATAATAGCAAATATCATTCTATAAATAAAAATAACTTTTTAGTGATGTAGTGTGTAATATTTGTGAGAATCCTCCTTAAGAATAATGGAATTTTAATCAAGCCTTTTCCAAGCAAGAAGGGACTAAGGTAAGGTGGGTTGTCATCATTTTGATATTTGACTGGATATTTGATGCACAATAGAGGGGCTACACGGAATTCAATAGAAGCCACCAAAGAAAAAAAAAGAGAAAGAAAAGAAATATCACGTAAATAAAGCCATGTGAGAGAAATAAGAGAGAAAAGTGTACCCGAAAAATTTTATTTCAAATGAAATTAATTACTTTTTCATCTGAATAAATTTTTTTTCTTTCATCCATAATTAATTCTAACTATTTCTTTCTTTATTTTTTTATTCATATTTTTTATATATATTTCTATGTAATTAATTCGACCATTATAAATGGTCGATTATTTATTGCTAGGGAATAAGTTGAAACCCAAGATTATGGTTTGAGATATGATATTATTTTTCTTTGTTTCATGAGATTGTTCTTTGACTCTATTTTAATTGCTATAGTTTATATATATAATTCTGTAAAGTATAATTTATATGGTGCATGCCTTGTTCTAGTTTTCTCATAGTGATAGTGTGTAGGATTAATTGCCTGCTAGGTGGTCATATAAATATGCTAGAATTTATGAGCATAAATTGTAGCTAGTTTAGATAATAATTCACCTAATAGTTCTGTGATTCTAACCGAAGTAGTGGAATATTTAGATATGTGCGGGTCAAGGAAAGGAAATACAACTAGACATGCTTATTGTACTAGTTTGGGTACTTATATTAACATTCTTTCAAGTGTATTTAATACATTAAATCTAGTTAAATATAAGAGCTACTTGCTGCTACTATACTACTAGTATTTAATAGGATTAATATTAGTGCTTTATCATATTAATTATTTTAGGAAAGTAACATAGACCTACTTTTGACTTACAACTTGGTCAATCTCTTTCTCATGATTAAAAGATGACTTATAAATTATTATTATCTTTTGACCTAATCTAGTAGTGGATTTCGATTTCCCTATCATATTTACTGTTATCCATTATTTTTATTATTTTATTTTATTTTATTTATTATTTTTATTATTTTTTATTTTTAAAACCCCAATTAGTGTTTTTTTTATTTGTTTATTTTGTATTATTTAGAGTTTTTATTATTTATTATTTTTAGCTAGTTAAATAGATGTGATCTCTCTCAATCCCCGGTATATAATGATACCCTTATTTACCAATACTACAATTGTCGACAAGATGATTTAAATTGTGTGCCGGCTACGACCACACCAAAAGAATGCTTCTAAAATTGAGAAGCTGAAGCAAGAGTTTAGCAAGTATTTTTCCATGAAAGACTTAGGTCTAGCGAAGCAAATTCTCAAAGTTAGAATCATTCGAGATAGGTGAGCTAATAAGTTGTGGCTATCTCAAGAGAAATATATTGAGAAGATACTTCAGATATTTAGGATGGACAATGCCAAGGTTGTAGTCATTTCACTTGCTCCTCCCTTGAAGTTGAGTTCTAAGTAATAACCCTCCTATGAAGCAAAGAAGCAAGAGATGAAGAGCACCCCTTTAATCTGTTGTGGGTGGTTTGATGTATGCTATGGTGTATATGAGATCTAATATTGCTCATGCAGTTGGAGTTGTTAGCAGGTTCCTTTCTAACCCGAATAGAGAGCATTGGAATGCTATAAAGTGGATATTTAGATATCTCTATGGAACTTCTAGTTTGAAGACTTTGTCTTAGAAATGATGAGACGGTTATTAAGGGATATACTAATTCAAATATGGCTAGGGATGTTGACTGGAGGAAATCTACTTTAGGTTATTTGATAACTTTTTTGAGCAATGTCATAGCAGTCTAGACTTCATAAATGTATTACTTTATTGACTACTGAAATAAAATTCATTGCTATAACTGAAACTAACAAAGAGTTACTCTAGATAAAGAAATTTATTCAAGAGATTGATTATGTTTAGGAAAGATATGTGCTACTTTGTTACAATCAAACCACTATCCATCTTGGTAAGAATCCTACCTTCCATTCTAGTTCAAAACACATTAGAATATGATATTATTAGATATGTGATGTTTTGGATGTTAAGTTAATAGTGGTTGAGAAGGTACACACTGATGATAATGGAGTTGATATGTTAAAAAAAAGCGTTAACAAGATAAAAGTTTGAGGTTTGTTGTATGATCTTTGGGATGGTGATCACCTCCACATAGTCGGGAGGGAAAAATTTTGTTAGGACATTTGTACTCCTCTTATGTGGTAAGGCCCATTTTTAACCAAGATTTTTTTATTATTATTAATGACCTAAATTTTAAAAGTTTAAACATTAGCTAAAAAAGTGATGTGGGAAGTTGAACAATTGTGAGAAAAATTGATATTTGAATCCCGTAGGGAGGTGTGTGTGAGAGAGAGAGGTAAAAAAATTATGTCATTATTTTCTTTAATATAGGTTTGATCAATTCAAATATTCAAAGTCATTTACCATTGGATTATTCTAATTTTTAGACAAAATATTTCTAGGACAACAATATTGATTCTGAATGTTGGATATTTGATTTCAAGCTCTACGAGTAAGGTTTTTTGTTAGCATTTTAGTAAGCATTTTTGTTAGGTTAGTTTCATAATGGTTTTAGTTTTTTCTTTAATGGAGCAGTTTATTGTACTCGATTTTGGCTAAAAATTGGTAAGGTTATTGTTAACATCTTATTTTTGATTAATTTAAAAGAACTCACTATTTTATGGCTTGCATATTGACCTTTATATGTGTTTATTACATTAGCTCTTTTTTACGATTGCAAACTCTTCTCTTTGGTTATTATAATTATTATAGAGTTGTGCTATTTTGGATTGATGATTGCGTCATCTAGTTAGTACTTAAATACTAGACTTTATATATTAGATTTTTCATAGGAAAAGTTTTCTAAATGGACTAAAATGTCTCATAGTTATTTTCTTTTTACATTAGAAGAATTTTTTCACATAAATTATATATTATTAATTTGTTATTATTTTTATTTTATAGTTGGTGTTGTCAATCTATTTTTTTTTTGCCCTATAAATGACGTTAATATTGATAGAAGATAAAATATTTAATTAGATGGAGCGTTGTTGTTGCAAACAACCAATGTTGCATATGTGATGGAGTGGAAGACTGGGACCGCGTTTTCATGGCATGCACATGAGTCCAATGTAATGGATGGAAGATTTCAAGTAGATGCGATTGATTTTCAGACCATTAAACCGAAGGTATTTTTTGAGTAGTGCTATATACTTAGAATCAAAATCTAAATGAAAACTTAAATTTTTTTAAAAATATATATATTAATTTTTATTTTTATTAATAATTAAATGATATAAACTAATAATAATATATTATAAAAGAAAATTATGGTATAAAAGTATAATACATTTATTATTAGTATTAGTTTTATTATAATCATCATCATTATTATTATTATTATAATAAAAAAAGATTTACATTTTTTTGTTCTAATTTTATTTTATTTTGTATTATTAATAGTTTGTATTACTTAATTACTAATAAAAAAATAAAATTAATACCTTGATATATATTTTTTATATAAAAATTGGTTTCTAATTTAGATTTTAAGTATGGATAAGTAGCATTATTCGTATTTTTTGGAATGACTAATTAGGGCTTGGAGCAAGCAAGTCAAGGAACGGTTATGAGGATGTCAGCGATTGATGTGATCTACTTTAGTGAATTTTTTCATCCTTGCTTTGGTATTAACTTGGATTGCATGGTAGTATTGCTACAATAATTTTCTGATCCGAGAATAAATCATATCCACACAAAAGTTAACGGCAATTAATAAATCTGCATCCTTTGCACATTACATGTCGGTTGATTTTATTTATTTTTAAATCTTTGATCAGATTTTAGTAACCGATGATTGTAAGAGAGTTAAACTTTGTAGGTTTAAATATAAATTCCATTAATATTTTTATGTAAAAAAAAGTTTGTGCATTAATATTTTCTCAAACACAAAGCATCCGACACGTTTCTTATATGCAAAAGAATAAATACACCTCTTAATATAAAATAATTGTAGTAATTAGACCAGCAATAATATAGTAATTTGAATTTTACTAATAACTTAAATCACTACTTAGAAGATCGGCTATTTATACAATTTCGTAGTCGCAGCCATGTATTTTTTTTATAATTTTAAAATAAATGGTAATTTAACTCGGTGGTAAAATAAATTTAGCCTCAGGACTGGGCTGAGGCAAACGTGCATCCCGTCTTACACACACACACACACACAAAAAAAATAAGGGGTGTTCAATATGGTCCTCACTTTCCACTGTTCAGCAGTCACTGTCCTTTCGATCAGGTGCACTCCCGCTCTCCATTCTTCCCGCAACACCTAACGGTCTTCTTCTATATTGTTAGTTGAGTCGGTAGCCGGAGTAGAAATCAATAAGCACGAAGACTAATGCTTTGTTTAATTATTAGAATTTCATTCTTTCTAACAATCTATCAATATCTCCTCACCTTCTGTTCAAATATTGGGACCTCTCTCTTTCCTCCCACGACAGCTATGTGGAAGCTTAATTCGTGGCTTCAACTTCCATCTCTTGACTCTACCTCCCAACTTATCAATCCATCTCCTCTTAAGCCCTATTGTACTAAAATTTCCATTTTCCCCCCATCAAATGGGCGGAAGTCGAAAGTTTTCAACTGCCCCTACGGTTAGATTAAACGTGAATGATCCAATCCACGAACGCTTGGTTGAATATCCCACTAGCACTGATGATGGATTCTTCAGTTCTATTTTCTGCAGAGTTCGCAGATTGTTCACCAGAAGTATGATTCTTGAGTGCCCATTTGGTTAAATTGTTTTGTCTTTTTTTTTTGTTGGGTGGTGGGTTAATGTGTAGATTTCTCTGTGCTTTTGCAGAGAAAGTTGATGATGGGGCTTCGAGGACCAAGGAAGAAGAAAAGGTTTATTCTTGGATATATGCTTTGGCACAGACCGATAAGGATTTGGCTTATGAGTATGTTCGATCCACTGAGCTTGGTAAGAGACTGATATCCCTGTTCTATTACTGTGTATTTTGTACATTTCTCACAATGAGTTTGACTAGATGTTATTGAGTTGGATTCTATGGAATTTGATAAAATTTCAGCCGCGTTCGTGGGATCTTGGATCCTAGCTTTATCTCATTTTTTAATCCCGAAAATATTTTCGGAGGAAAAACAGCGAAAAAAGTGCACTTGATGTTATTATTCCTGGTGTCAATGCCGATCCTTTGTGTCTATTCTGACTTTTGCTCTACTTTTGGCATAAAAGGACGTATGACTAATAGCTACACACATCTCAACATACTCAACGACTACAATCATCCATTCTTCTTGTAATTCTTTGATCTAATGGTGTCTTATCGGTAACTGCATCTTCATTGCAACGTGGAAAAGTAGGTGTAGCCCTACATTTTTTGGTTAGCCTTTTGGAGCCTTCTCTTCTTATGCCTCAATTTTACGACTTTCATCCCAGTTTAACAGAGATGTTCGAGAAGGGTGTGCATAAACTGCATTTTATTGAACTTTGGAACTTATGTATCCAAGAAAAAGAAAGGGGAAATATATTACAAGAAGAACTCATTTAAGATTTTTGAACCGGCATTTAATCCCTTACCTACCTTGCTACCAATTACGAGGAACAAACGGTTCTGTTAATGATCGTCTAATGATTTTTTAAGAAGTTTAAACTGGCATTAGCTCCGAGGTGGAACATTGCATTGACTTTGTTTACTTGGTGAATTACGAAAAGGAGAAAAAAGATATATCTGAATAATATTGTGAAGGAACTTGTATTAATAGTAATAGAAGTGCTTTCAGCTTTTGATATAGACAGTGGCTCAACTTCTACTATTTCTTAAGAGGAATTTTGACTGATGCCCTGCAAAATTCTGTGGCTTATTGAAATACAACAGCACTGAATTGAAACCTTTGGTTTTACCATTCAGGATTGAGCTTTAATGAAGCTGAAAGAAGATTAAAGGAAAATGGTCCAAATGTTCCTGTAGAGTATACTTCACCTAGCTGGTGGCGGCTTTTCTGGAATGCCTTCTTTCATCCTTTCAACATAATTCTTCTTGTGCTTTCAGCGCTATCTTATCTAACTTATGATAATCCCAACGGATGGATTATGCTGGTATTGGTTTTTGTCAGTGTAGCCCTCCGGTTCTATCAGGTATGGATCTTACATCCCTTTTGTATTTGACCCGGAAGCTTGTTATGGCTTAGCTTTTGTGAAAGTTCTATGCTCTCCTCAGGAATACAGCAGCACAAAAGCAGCCTTGAAGCTTTCTGAATATTTACGTTACCCAGTGAAAGTTCAAAGATGTGCCGGTAGAGTTGTCCAGACTGAATTAATAGTCCAAATTGATCAAAGAGATGTAGTGCCTGGTGATATTGTCCATTTTGAACCTGGGGATCTATTCCCTGGTGATTTGAGGCTGTTGACTTCAAAACAGTTGGTTGTAAGGTATGGTATGTGATGTACTTTTCCTCAATAAAAACCTAGCAGAATACTCAAAAGGATGGCGTTTTTAACTTCTTGTACAGTCAGTCTTCATTGACCGGGGAATCTGTAGCAGTTGAGAAAACAGCCAACATCAAAGAAGATCTAAGCACTCCTTTGCTAGAATTGAAGAATATCTGCTTCATGGTAGATTTATTTTCTCCTTTTGTCTTTTTTCATCACATCTTTTCATACTTAATCCATACTATTTGGGTCTGAGAGTGAGTAGCCTTATTTAGTAAAGCAGTTATCAGTAATTTGGACGTCTAGTATTGCTTAGAGTGCTAATAGGTTACTCTGCATCTGCTGGCCATGATAATTTTTTATGTGGTTCATAATAACTTTGATTATTCTGAATGAATGTCTCATCCTTCTGGATTGGAAATTGTTGACAACAAAGCTAAACATGGAATATAATTTTTTCAATTAGGCTTCAATCAAACATAGTACTCAAATATGGAAATACCAGCGGAATTTGTAAGATGGAATCTAAATCTTTCAGGTGCACTGACTGAATAGAGAAAATGATCTCATACCATGGCACTTAGTATTTAGAGCAGTAGAAACAGGATTAACTATGGGTAACTGTAAGAAGCGTGGTTAACATTGTGCTGAATAAAGTTGATGGATTAATGGTGAAAAAGGTGAGAAAAGAACAGGTCGTATAGACTCATAAGGAGATAATCGGTAAGTAAACAACCTGGTAAGGCTTTAACATACTTGGTGGACGTTGAGGTCCTACAAGTCTATAACATTTAGCTCATCTATATTCTCCCCCTCCCTGTTGTACAGCTATACGTGCACTCCTCTGGGGTGAATCTGTGGTTGGCGGAAAAGTACTCAGGCTTTATCTTTGTGAGAATAGGTTGTGTTTAAGTGCAAATAGCCATTTTTGCATCATGTGGAATTCAATTCATCTTTAGAATGAGGGGATCAATTTGCTTCAAGTAGGGCATCATATAATGTCATTACATTTAAGATTCAAGTCTTAGTGTTGCAAAGCATTGCCATTTGCCACATTAACAGCATCAAGCACAATTGTGCTGTTTCTTTTTTTTTTCTTTTTTTTTTTCATTCAATGGAGGCAAAAATTATCACTTCATCATTCAAAACAATATGTAGATGCTTATCCATAAATCTTTGGACTAGAACTACGGTTATGCTATGTGATTTTTTGTTGCCTTAACAGTTATTACTCTCTCGGACAACAATATACTCTGTAAATCTACTAGAATATTTTTTTAATTTATTCTGTATTTTCAGGGAACCAGTGTGGTGTCAGGCTGTGGCACTGGTCTAGTTATTTCTACTGGATCAAAGACTTACATGAGCACCATGTTTTCAACAGTCGGAATTCATAGACCAGCTGATGATTTTGAAATAGGCATCCGTCGGTTATCTTACATCCTTATTGGTTTTATGTTAGTAGTTTCCACTGTCATTGGCCTCCTTGATTACTTGACTTCTTCTACTGTGAGCGAAAGTGTGCTTTTTGCAATCTCGGTTGCATCTGCCCTGACTCCTCAGATGCTTCCGTTGATCATAAATACTAGTTTGGCAAAAGGAGCTCTTGCTATGGCCAAGGAGAGATGCATAGTCAAAAGCATAACTGCCATACGAGACATGGGTTCCATGTAAGTATAAACTTGTGTTTTATGTTTGTCCATAATTCTCATTGGTAGATAAAAATCCAACAGAAATTTTTGGTCAATTGTTTCAACAAACTATAAACTTTGCTCCAAGTATGGGAGGTTTTTTTGTCCAGCTATCGTTTCACATCGATAAGCACTAGTAAGTTAGCGGTAGTTTAGTGCGGATGCATAATTTGTCATCTGCTATTTCATGGCCCCTCCATTTTGTTCTACTTAAGACCTGAGCCAGAAGAAAATTTAACCTGCCGCTGTTGGAAATGGAAGAAGGCATTAGCCACTAGGTGAATGTCGATCTTCTTCAGATACTTCAGGTCTTGCTGTGAAATTGCCTTTTGTATGTCCAGCATCAATTTTTTTTTTCCCCTCTGGAAATGATTATAAACTTGATGCGATATGCTTGAGTGGTCCAGTTGGAGACAGAGGAAAATGGAAGAGGAATGATGAGCTGCAGTCACTCAGCATTATGATATTTACCATGTATATATAGACAAGATATGCTACTAGTAATGTCTGACATGATTGAAAAATAAAATTGTGCCACAAGAGGATAACTGAACTGTCTGAACACAATGGGGGAAGACAGATATAACATTTAATCCAGCATCTCCAGGATGATTACATGTGAGAATTTTGATTCAGCTATACTGATGGGAAATCGGTCATAATGGCTCTCAGTGAGGAGGCATTTCCTGACCTCTGGGTACATCTTCAGAAAGAGATTAATTATCCTTATCCATAAGTTATGGATAAGGGGATATCAGTCATTTGCTGGAAAGTCTTCGTAGAGAAAATGAGTAGAACCTTCAGATAGTCTCTCACATCTTCATATTACTGTTTGTGCAAGTGGTGAACGGTGAAAGTTTTGTGGCAAAAGTGAACATTGCCTCTAGAGAGTCGCCCGCAAAAGTGCATGCTAGCCCTAGCGAACCGCGTAAACCATGCACGCTAGGCCAGGTAAGCTGCGTGACCTTTGAACGCTGTTCTGCAAAATTACAAGAAATGCGAAGAATACTTGTTCGTCAAAATTGATATTTGATGAATCTGTATGCGATCCGTAATCATTGTCAACTGGTTCTTCTTCTTCGTAGCTATGCTCCTTCCTTTTTTGTTTTTAATTGGTTACGTTTGTAGCTCGGAGAGGAAATTAGGTTGGGGTGCGTGGATGAGGGAATGGATAAATTGAACAGTGGAAGTGAAGGTAGGAGATGATAAGCGCTGGGCAAGCTAGTCCAAGTAACATTTGTTATTTTGCAAATAGGAATGCGGTGTTTACCAAATAACAACACCCTATATTCGGCCACATTTGTAGAAGGGAAAATTGAAAAACATAAATTACAACTAAACAGAAACATGTGCTGATCTAATCCCATTAGATGATAGGTCTCACTCGTACAATTGCAGATATAGATGGCATATGTCTAGCCCAAATCAGAAATTTTGGTTGATTTTCATTCAGGTTCTGGATCTTATAATTTACTTACACACCTCATATATAGGCGGCCCTGGTTCCATATATGTTAATCTAGATTTGTCTTGTTAGACAAGTTAATTTTTTTTTGAAGAGTTGCTGCTCAAATTCATTTGTAGAGATGACTTGATTTAATATTCAATGACATTAATGCCATATCTGTTATAGGGACATTCTCTGCATGGACAAGACTGGTACACTCACCAGGAACAGGGTAATTATGGTTACTCACCTTGACGGCTGGGGTTTACCAGAAGAAGGGGTATTGCGCTTTGCATTTTTGAATTGCTACTTCAAGTCCGAGCAAAAGAATCCTTTGGATGATGCAATTTTGGCATACGTGTACACAAATGGACACAGGTTCCAGCCATCAGAATGGAAAAAGATTCATGAGATTCCTTTTGATTTTACACGAAGAAGAGTTTCCATTATTTTGGAAATGAAAACAACTTCAAAACAACCTCCCAACAAGTTCATAGACCGCTACATGGTAACTAAAGGTGCATTAGAAGAAGTGATGAATATCTGTAAATTCATTGCACACTTTGGTAGTGGTGAATTTACGGAATTTACTCTTGAAGACTCTCAAAGGATACGAAAGATGGGAGAAGAATTAAGCGATGATGGACTACGGGTCCTGGGAGTCGCGATGAAGAAACTCAAAGTGGTGAGCCTGCTTTTCTGCGTTCAGTAAAATGTTGTCTTATTTCTTTTATAAATGTCCTATGCTCTTGGTTGTTTATCTACCTCTATGTCCTGTTGATCTTCACCCTCCTCCCTTTTTCTTTTTTCCTTCGTTAGGAGTAGCGAAAGAGGAACTGTGTTGCTCTCATAATCACTTTGCTGTAGATGACCCTGAAAAAGAGTTTTTCTGTGCTAATATGCATCATATTCTTTTTCTACCATACTGCAGCAAGCTAGAGATGGCAGAATCATCGAAAATGACCCTGATGAAACAAATATGGTGTTTCTTGGCCTAGTGACCTTCTATGATCCTCCCAAGAACTCTGCAAAGCAAGCCTTGTGGCGGCTGGCAGAGAAAGGTGTGAAGGCAAAAGTGTTAACTGGGGACTCACTTCCCCTTGCAATACGGATTTGCAAAGAGGTTGGCATCAAAACAACCCACGTCACCACTGGGCCCGAGCTTGAGCTACTTGGTCAAGAAGACTTCCATGAAGTCGTTAAGAGAGCGACTGTACTGGCTCGGCTGACCCCTACTCAGAAACAAAGAGTTGTGCAGTCATTACAGACTGATGGGGATCATGTTATTGGGTTCTTGGGAGATGGGATAAATGACTCGCTGGCATTAGAAACTGCTAATGTTGGTATATCTGTTGACTCGGGAGCATCAGTTGCGAAACATTTTGCTGACATCATCTTGCTCGAGAAAGACCTTAATGTGCTCGTTGAAGGAGTGGAGGAAGGTAGACACACTTTTGGGAACACCTTGAAGTATATAAAGATGACAGTCGTTGCGAATATCGGAAGCATTGTTTCGCTTCTCATAGCAATTGTTTTCCTGCGGTTTGAGCCATTAACTCCAAGGCAGCTCCTTGTTCAGAACTTCATGTACAGTTTGGGCCAGATAGCAATCCCTTGGGACAAGATGGCAGGTGGATATATTAATACTCCGCAGAGATGGTCCCGGAAAGGAATATACGTATTTATCTTATGGAATTCCCCGGTCTGCTCCATATGTGATGTTGCAACCCTTTTGTTCCTCTGGTTCTTCCAGGAATACACTACCGAAAACACAAAATTCTTCCGGTCTGGTCTGTTTGTCGAAGGACTCCTCATGCAAACCTTAATTATTCATTTGATCAGGACCGAGAAAATCCCCTTCATCCAAGATGTTGCCTCATGGCCTGTGATATGTTCCACGGTGGTTATTTCTGCCATTGGGATCGCGTTTCCTTTTACACCTATTGGAGCAGTCATGGGCTTGCAAGTCCTGCCCCTGACGTTCTTCGGTTTCCTGGTTGTGTTGTTCACCGGCTATTTTATTGTCGGTCATCTTGTCAAGAGACTGTACATCTCCATTTACAAACAATGGCTATAGACTGTAGTAATATATATATAAGATAGGAGAGGATTTTTTTTTTCTTTTTTGCAATGTGTAGGAGTAAATTTGTTTATATAAATTTTGACAGTGAGAAAAATTGTAACGATCTAGAATTTCTTACATGTTCGTTTGTATTGCTAAAATAGAAAGTATGCACATTGCATTTTTTTTTTTTTTTCACAAAGCTTCAGAGGTTCTGATTTCCCTTCCTTGGAAGATTAGATTAGCAACAATCATATCACATCAACATTTATTATTGTTATTATCATGTAAAATTATATTTATAATTATAATTTTCTTATGATTATGAAGAATCATTAATAACTGCGTATATATATCTATATGTAGCTTTGAATTAATTACCCTAACACTAACAGGCTGGGAGCACTAACGGATTAAGAAATCTAAATTAAGAAGACGGCTTCCTCGGCGAACTGTCTTTCCATCTCATCACTTACAAAATCTGAAGAACGTGAGCTAGTAAATGTTAATCAAGAAAGACTCTAGCTAGTGTTTTAAGAACATTCCGACATGATGAGGCGCCTGCATGCATGGAACAATGTCCAAAAGAGCAATTCCGTCAGCTGTTGAAACTTGGCTGGCAGAAACTGGAAGGCCAAATAACCCTTACCCAGGGCCGACCTTATGGCCTTTGAGGCTCTAGGCACATTTGGTAAGCAGGGTCCTAAGTGTATTTTTATGCGTGCGTCTATGAAGGCTTTGATTTCATTTGTTTTTATGTGTGTACATTACCGCAGCACTGCAACAAAAAGAGAAAGGCTTCCTCATTTTTCTTTGTTCTGTGTATATATTCTGAACAAAAAGTTGGGGCTCTGAAATTTTAGATGACAACGCCTTTGGGCTGGCCCTGCCTTCCTGAATAGCAAGGTGATAGTTGATCTTTATTTTCCGCTCAAAATCCCAGTAATTGCTCTATTATCATTTTGTTATAGGTTCAGAGGTCTGATAGCCGACAGTCATTAAACAGAGACATGTAAGAGAACGCCCCCCTCCTCCCCCCACCCACGCGCTTTTCTTTTTCTTTTATTTTTTTCTGAATCCTGGAAGCTCGTGTGCTTCCATCTTCGTCTTCTAACATTCATTCACCATGGCTTCCGATTACCCGTCCTCCAGGGACCTAATCAAAGACAACAGCACCGAACCAGCCTATCACCTAGATAAGCACTTCAAATCCCTTCTTCTTAACGTTGAATGTAAGATGATAGCGAAAGCCCTTCCAAGCAGAAAATTAGGTTCTCCAAAGAGAGAAAGACAAAACTCCACACACCCTGGACCTACTCCCTCACAGTAAGGCTGGTAAGAAGAATGAAATCCTTCGAATCGATGAGCGCGAAGCCTCCCAAAAATACTATTTTGGCCTTCAAAATGATGTTTTTATGTACTGAGTTCTAAAATCCTATTTTTGTGATAATCCGATAGTATTAAATTGTATTCACGTATAATTTCATAAAAGTAGCATATTATCTTATAAGAAGATAAAATCACCTGAGTTATATGTATCTATAATAGCCATGGATTATAGATGAACTGAATGTTGTGGTAGTAAAATGTATTTATAAGATTCTTATATTATAGTTTGATAGAATATCATGGTAGTGCAATATATTTTTAAGTGTCCTAAACCAATGCAGACGAATGATGTATGTTATAGTTGTTCATATTGTATATTATTTGTGTTAAATATGCCTATATTTTGTACTTAAGGATAATTAAGTTTGAAATAGTCATACTAGCCATTAATCAGCCCATGATTATTTCTTATTGTCAAGCTAATTATTAGACAGTTATAAGAGCATATTTCATATTATTAGAAAAGATAGGAAAAGGTATGTACACGTGTGGTGTGTAGCCTGATATTCCTATGATTATTTGTGTATAAATAGGGCAAGCATGTTTAATTGTAATAATCAATCACAGCTAATAAACTTCCTTTAGTGTTTCAGTTCAAAATATTTTTCTGAGCTGCTTTCTTCTTATGTTGTTTCCTTTGCTTGTTCCTCATCTTTCTTCTAATTAGTCTTAATTCATTCATCTTTTCTACACAAGATTGCTTAGTGTGTTGCATAGATTAAGAGAGAATTATTCTTTTCTGTTTCTAATCAAAGAGTAGTGAGTTCTTGAGGGCTAAAGGTGTTGTCTTGATCAGCATTGTTAACTCTGAATATCCTCAATAATTGGTATCAGAGCCCTGCGATTCAAGTAATGGCCTCTACTCAGTTTGATATAGAGAAGTTCACTAGAAAGAATGATTTTGGCTTATAAAGAGTAAAGATGAGAGCAGTGTTAGTGCAACAGGGGTTGCTAAGTGCTCTGCAGGACAAGACAAGGAAGATGAAGGATAAAATGAAAGAGAGGGATGAGAAGGATTATGTGTCGATAGAAGAAAGGGCACAGAGTGCCATTATTTTGTGTCTAGGAGATAAAGTTCTTAGAGAAATATCAAAGGAGACAACTACTGTAGGGGTATGGAATAAGCTGAAAACTCTTTACATGACAAAGTCCTTATCAAAGAGGATTTTGCTAAAACAAAGATTATACTCGTTCAAGATGGATCAAAACAAGAATCTTGAAGACCATCTTGATGACTTCAATAAGGTAGTTTTGGACCTAGAAAATATTGAAGTAAAGGTGAGTGATGAGGATCTTGCAATAATATTGCTGAATTCTTTACCAGCAGAAAAGTATGAAACTTTTGTAGACACAATTATGTATGGCCATGAAGAGTTGAAACTTGAGACTATAATGACTTCTTTGGCCTCAAAAGAAATAAAGTGGCGACTAAATCATAAGGATGATGGTGTTGATGAATCATTGAATATAAGGGGAAGGCCAGAAAAGAAAGAAGGCAAGAAATGGAAAAGACAATAGTTACAAGCTAGATCTCAGTCTAAAAGTTCAAGAAAATGTTTCTATTGCCATAATAAAAGGCATTACTAAAAGGAATGTCCATAGAAGATTGGAAAGCCTGGTCAAGTAAAGAAGGAACAGCCAAGATATCAAGACAAGGGTGATGTTGATGTGGTTTCAGATGGTTATGATAGTTATGAGGTGTTGATGATGTCCACATATACAACAGGTGAGGCATGGGTGCTTGATTCAGGGTGTTCATTTCATATGTGCCCTGATAAATCAAGATTTAGTACATATGAAAAGGCATATGGAGGACATGTGCTGATGGGAAACAATAAAGCATGTCTTGTGATTGGTATTGGACAAGTTTATATCACAACTGGAATAGGCCTTGATTTCAAGTTAAATAATGTAAGGCATGTACCAGAATTAAAAAGAAACCTTGTTTCTCTAGGATTCTTGGACAGAAAAGGACTTAAAGTAAGAATTAAAAGTGGTATCCTGAAAGTAATGCAGGGATCAATGGTTGTCTTAAAGGGGAAATTGGAGAATGGTCTGTATCTGTTACACAAGTGTGAATCTGAAGTTATGACTATTTCACATACTGATAGAAGTAGGTCTTTGAATGCATCTATGCTATGGCATTACAGGATGGGTCATGTGAGTGACAAAGGTTTAAAAATCCTAGAAAAGAAAGGTGTATTTGGCAGTCAAAAACTTGAAGACCTAGAGTTTTGTGAACACTGTACAATGGGAAAGGCTCACATGTTAAAATTTAACACACGTATGTGTAAGTCTAAGGGCTTACTTGATTATGTGCATGCAGATTTATAGGGGCCTTCAAGAACTCCTTCAAAGGGAGGTGCCAACTATTTTCTTACCTTGATAGATTATTATTCAAGGTATGTCTGGATTTACTTTCTAAAGCATAAAGATGAAGCTTTCAAGTTCTATGTTGAGTGGAAGATTATGGTAGAAAATCAGGTTGAAAGAAAAGTAAAGAAATTAAGGACTGATAATATATTAGAATTTTCCAATGAAGTATTTGATTTGCAAAACAAATGGAATAGTAAGGCATCATACTGTCCCTAGAACCCCATAATAGAATGGGCTGGTTGAAAGAATGAATAGAAAAATTCTTAAAAAAGTATGGAGTATGTTGTTTCTGTCAGATTTGCCTAAACATTATTGGGCAGAGGCAGCTAAAACATCATGTTATTTGATTAATAGGAGTCTTTCTTCTATAGTTGATTTTGAAACTCCATTAGAAAGATGGTCTAGAGAGTTGGAACCTATGATAAGCTTAGGGTGTTTGGTTGTATCTACTATGCTTATGTTAAGGAAGGGAAGCTTGATCTCAGGGCTAAGAAGTGTGTCTTCTTAGGGTACCTTGATGGAGTTAAGGGATATAAAGTGTTAAGCCTTGATTCAGGTGGAGCAAGAACCTTTGTGAGTAGGGATGTGGTGTTTAGAGAAAGTGAATTCTATAAAGAACACTTGAAAGGGAATACTTCCAGCGTTAGTGAAAAAGGAAACCAGATTTTGGAGATGGAGGCAGAACATGATTTGTCTAATAAGGCTAGAAATGATCAGGGACAAGAAGAGGAGACTGTGTGTGATAATCATGCAGTAGATCTCGGTGATTATGAGTTGTCTAGAGATAGACAAAGAAGACAAGTAAAGCCTCCTGATAGGTTTGGTCATGCTGAGATAGTGGCCTATGCTCTTGCAACTACGACAGTTTTAAAAGATGAACCACTTACCTATAAGGAAGCAGTTATGAGTTGTTATAGTAAGGAGTGGCAACTAGCTATAGGGGATGAAATGAAATCCTTGAAGGAAAATAAAACTTTTGTTTTGGTTCCTAAACCTAAAAACCATAAGCTGGTAGGTTGCAAGTGGGTGTTTAAGCTCAAAAAAGGAGCTGATATTAATGAAAATCCAAAATTCAAAGCAAGGTTGGTTGCAAAGGGGTTTACACAAAAGGAGGGTATTGATTTCAAAGAGGTATTTTCTCATGTTGTAAAATATACATCAACAAGGGTTCTTTTATCTATAGATGTTATCTTTGATCTAGAATTGGAATAACTAGATGTGAAAACAGCTTTTCTACATGGTGATTTGAAGGAGACCATTTATATGGCTCAGCTACTAGGTTTTGTAGAAAAGGGAAAAGAAGATATGGTGTGTTTACTCAAGAAATCTCTCTATGGTTTGAAGTAGTCACCAAGAGAATGGAATAAAAGGTTTGATCAAGTAATTATAAGCATAGGTTTCAGCAGGAGCAAGTTTGATTCCTGTGTTTATGTTAAGAATAAAGAATCAGTTGCAGCTGTATATCTATTACTATATGTAGATGATATGTTAATTGCAAGCAAGAATAGGGAATAAATCAGAGTAGTTAAGGAAATGCTAAGTAAGGAGTTTGATATGAAAGATTTGGGGCTAGCCAGGAAGATTCTTGGTATTGATATAAATAGAGAAAGGTCTAAAAGGTTGCTAATTATGTCACAATGTTCATATTCAAAGAAGTTACTTGACAAGTTTGGTTTTACAAATATAAAACCTATTTTACTCCAATAGCTCCTCATTTCAATTATCAAGGGAACAAAGCCCTGTTACTGAAGTTGAAAGAAGGAAGATGAGCAGAATTCCTTATGCTAGTATTGTAGGCAGTCTAATGTACTTAATGATTTGCACAAAGCCTAATTTGTGCTATGCAGTTAGCCTAATCAGTAAATACATGGCAAATCTTGAGTTGGAGCACTGGAAAGCAGTCAAATGGGTGCTAAGGTATTTGGCTGGGACATGTGATTATGGCCTAATTTATGATTATAACACTGATGGTGAATTAATTCTACAAGGGTATACAGATTCAGATTATGTAGGTGATTATGATTCAAGAAGGTCACAATCAAGATATATATTCAAGCTAGGAAAAGGAGTGATAAGTTGGAAGGCCTCACTGCACAAAGTGGTAGCACTTTCTTCAACAGAAGCTGAATATATAGCCTGCACTGAAGCATTTAAAGAAGCATTATGGCTGAAGGGTTTACTCAAAAAAAAATCTATAAACCAGCACTCAGTGATTATTTGGTGTGATAACCAAAGTGCTATCTACCTAAGCAAGAACCCAATGTATCATGAAAGGACCAAGCATATAGATGTGAGGTTGCATTTCATTAGAGAAGTGATAGAATGAGGAAATTTGAAACTGGAGAAGGTTGATACAGCAAATAATGTTGCAGACCTGTTAACAAAACCATTAGAAGGATGTAGAGTTCTTCACTGTTTGAAGATGCTTGCATGTGGTACAAATATGTAGTCAAGGTGAAGAATTGTTAAATATGCCTACATTTTGTACTTAAGGATAATTAAGTTTGAAATAGTCATACTAGCCATTAATCATCCCATGACTATTTCTTATTCTCGGGCTAATTATTAGGTAGTTATGAGAGCATATTTCAGCTTGTTAGAAAAGATAGGAAAAGGCATGTACATGTGTGGTGTGTAGCCTGATATTCCTATAATTCTTTGTGTATAAATAGGGCAGACATATTTAATTGTAATAATCAATCACAACTAATAAACTTCCTTTGGTGTTTCAGTTCGAAATATTTTTCAGAGTTGCTTTCCTCTTATGTTGTTTCCTTTGCTTATTCCTCAGCTTTCTTCTAATTAGTCTTAATTCAAGATTTTATCTTTTCTACACAAGATCACTTAATATGTTTTATAGATTAAGAGAGAATTATTCTTTTCAGTTTCTAATCAAAGAGTGGTGAGTTCTTGAGGGCTAAAGGTGTTGTCTTGATCAGCATTGTTAACTCTGAATATCCTCAACAATTTGTGAATAGTATATATTTTTTATCAATGTTTTTTTATACCATATTCTTATTAATTTCTTTAATGATTTCATGCAGGTATGACATATAATGATCTTGATGAAGATTTAGAAAGAAATGTAAAGAAAAGAGATGAAGTGTTCGGATGAGAGAATGTATTTGTTATCTATATTGGCATTTATCATATATGTGTGTATTTATGATAGAGTTCTTTCTAAATCTATGAGAAATAAAGATGTCAATATAGATAATAAAGATCCAGAGTATTTGATCGAACTCATTGGCAGGCTTAATGTTGTGAGTTAATTTATTTACTTACTTTTCATTCTTATATTTGATCAATGCCTTGTTAAATTATATGTCTATATGTATCTCTTTTGGAACTATCTTATTTGATATATCAAAGAAAATTAATTATCTTAAGATAGGCTAGTTGATATAAATACAATTTTAATGCAATTTGAATGATATTATGAATGGTCAATTGCTATAGTGTAAAATTAATATTCTAAGTTAGGATACACATCATTGATCTATGTGTATCAGTTCAATGTATGCAGGGTTTTTTGTGCAAGGAATTGTGCATTATATAGGTAGGAAGAAATTTTTTTAAAAAAAATTGCTATAGATGGTAGGTTTGAATTAGAATTGTTGCCTTTATTCAAAAAAATTTGGAGGACGGATTAGACACAATTTTTTGGCTAAAACCATTGTTTATAGTTGATAATAGACAATCATTTTTAGCCCATAACCATCATCTAATCATTTTTGCAATATTTTTTTGAAGTCCTTATTTCTTATATCATTATAAATGATTTTATTTTGAACCTCCATCGATACTATAGACAATTGTAGTTTACATGACAATTGTTAACCGCCAGTCTTTTCCTTTTTCCACCATCGTCTAAGGCTAATTTTGTAATAGTGAGAATCAATAAATTTCCAATTGAATTCTACAACCTAGAACCACTCTTTGATGTTGGAGGTCTCTTAGGAAAGGTTCTTTAGGTGGATATATGTATGTTAATAATGAAAGAGGAAGGTTTGCCAAATTATGTGTATAAATTAGCATTAGAAAGCTTCTAATTACCCAAATTCAGGTTGGGACTAATGACATAGACATTCAATTTAGAGTTTCTATTGTGGTTTCCTTGATCATATCAATATAAAGGCAAGAAGGATAAATCATATACCTTGGAGAAGGAGTGTCCATCAACATCTCTAGTTAGAAGTGCATTTACTCAGGGAGGAAAAAACCTCCAAGCAATGCTAACAACCCAAGTGACTGTTTTAGGTTGTAGAATTTCCGATAGAGAAAGTGCAACTAAGCTGACCGTTAATCATGCAAAGGTAAATTAGATCTTTCAAAGTAGCAAACCGTCGACATGCGTAATACCCCATAATTTTAAACCTTTAAAAAAATTATCAATGTTTAAATTTTTATGATGATGTAATAAATTATATTTGGAATTGAAATTGCATTACATTAATTTTGTTTTATTCATTTAATGTAAACTTTATTTTTAGTTTTAGAAGTCTTAAGAAAAAAAGATGTTATTTTAGAATTTTTTTGGCAACCCAAAAGTTACTACTTTTAGGAAATAATTTTTTCTTGTGATAGGGTTTTGAAAGTATTTTAAAGATTATTATTTTAATATATGTACTTTTTCTATGATTTAAAAAGTTATTTTAAACCCTTATTTTCCATAAAATAGTAAAATGGTAAAATGAGAATTTTCTAAACAAACAATTTGTGGGGAGAAAAAAAGAGGATAAGTTATTAAAATAATAAAATGTCTAACTTATGAGTGACATATGGTGATATATTATTTTTATTTAAAATAAAGTTTTTTAATTAATTAGTTGGTGAGATTAATTTATTAATTTGGAAGTTCCTTTATATATTCATATGATTAAATCTTACATTATTTTCATAGTTAGTTAAAATATTTTGGAGAGAGATACATTTTTTTAAATATATGATAAAAAAATCTTTTTATTTATTCCTTGTTATTAGTAATTAGTATCTACTAATTATCTTAAATGATATTATATGATTTATCTTTCTTTATCTCATTTTTTAAAATTCGTAGATAAACATACCAACATTTAGTAATTTAGCCATAAAATTTTCATTTATTAACTAAAGTGAATGATTCTTTTTTCCTTAGAAATATAACTTCAATATATACAAATTTTTTTATTTTGAGTTTTCCCGATATCTAAACTTAACTTAGTGAAAAATGTCAATCAATATTGGTGATATCTTACATATGCATTTTTGTTATATATTTCTATTTTAAAAGCCTATATAAGCCTATACTAATATTCATCAAAATATTAAACCATCTTCATCAAAGTAATGGCTCATGGTATATATGTCCCACTAATATTGTTTGAATCTTCAACTAATTCATCAAGTCTTTCAATTTATTCATCAAAATATCATCTTCAAGATTATAGATTCAAGACCCAATTTTTATTCTTCGTTTAAGTTCAAGGAATAATTATTCTTTCAATAT
Source organism: Tamarix chinensis (assembly GCA_030549775.1). NCBI lineage: Eukaryota > Viridiplantae > Streptophyta > Magnoliopsida > Caryophyllales > Tamaricaceae > Tamarix > Tamarix chinensis. The sequence goes on along the minus strand of CM060181.1, from coordinate 17,923,246 downwards.
CATCAACTTCTAGAGTTATTTTAGTGTCATAGTATCATTCTTCATGCTTGAAGGCCTTATATTCTATATATAAGGATGTTACATGTGGTAACATTATTTTTTTTAAAAAACTTATATACATATATTATATATTTGTGCAATATAATTTATATAAAGTATGGATTTTTATTTATTATATAATTTTATACCTTCTTATAATTATACTTTTTATACATCATGATATGTAATATGATTCTCCTAAGAATATATGAGTTTATGTTAAATTTATGATAGATTCGATTTGGCTACAACTTTGCACTACTTAACAAAAATCACATAGAATTCAATAATTAGAGTTAACCTATAATATTTTATATCATATTGAAGCCCTGGAAGTTTAGCATTCATAAAAATTAATTGTTTTTTATTTTGATTTATGTACAAAAAACAAATGGGGTTATATTAATGATTTGTCAAATTTGAAAAATTAGTATAACTTACAAAACTAAATTTTTAGTGTATTATGTTGGTTTTTACCAATATTAAGTTTTAGTGGTTATGTTAATACTAAATATTGATGTTTGACCTAGGTTAACCAATCTTGATCTTTTAATATACATGTGGTTTCAATATTTTGGTTAAAGATTTAAGTTGGAGTTGGAAAACCGGTTATTCTAGTTTGAATTGCCTATTTTTGAAAAGTTTAATTTTTTGGAGAGTTTCTATTTAATAAAGTTTCTATTTTTAGATAGTGTGATAATAAAAGAAAGAGATTTAATGAAGAATAGTTTCTTGTGTGCATTATGTAATCATCTTAATAAGGCATTAATACTTTAAGTTGAATAAGTGGGATTTTGGATCCTTCAAGGTTGGCCTCCTAAAGTTAGGGATCGACAATAGCCTTATTATTTTCTCTTGTGGAGATTTATTTATTTGTCATCTATGTCTGGTTAATTCTCTTTTTCTACACTATATGCTTCTTCAAGCCCTATTAGGGGTGTGCACACTTAAGGATGAGATGAATGAGGTGATAAGTCTTCAAATTTTTGTTATCCCCTTTTAACTATGTCCACTAGGATGGCTAAAGTGTGACTTTTAAGCCTCCTATGGTTGGTGGTAGGTCTTCAGACTTTTATTATCCCCAAGATGTGATTTTTAATCCTCATGTGGTTAGTGGTAGTTCTTCAAACTTTTGTTATCCCCTTTAGACTATGTCCACTAGGATGACCTAGTTATGATTTTTAATCCCCCTATGTTTGGTGGTAGGTCTTCAGAATTTTGTTATCCCCTATGGACTATGACTAATAGGATGGATCATGTGTGATTTCTAATCCTCCTATGATTGGTGGTAGGTCTTCGGACTTTGTGTTGCCAGGTGACCCCTTAGTTAGTTTACCCACTTAATAAATTGGAGGTTGTGATCACCTAAAGTAAAGATTAATAATCGTATGTTTTATTTATTCCCATTTGGTTTTCATATATGATTTGATGTATATATATAAACATCTATATTATATTTTATTGTACTAAAGTGTTACTTAGCTATTTCCCTAACTAACTTGTTATAAATTTTAAATGGGGCTGCACTGATTCATGATATACATAGTGACCAGATGACCTAGTGCAGATTGAGTGTAGTTATATTCAAAGTGTTGATGATATGCATAGTGGAGAAAAGCGAGAGTGGTGGGCATTTTCAGGGATTTGCTTGTCATTATTTATTTCAATAACTACTTTCATACTTTTTGGTTGTAATTGATATTTTCATTTTCGTCTTTTAATTTGGTTTTGATTTCCATTGAGTTTACTTAAATTTTATATTGTCTTGAGTTAAAAATAAATTTTTGTGTGCTTCCTTATTATAGTTAACGTTAGTAGCTAATGTAAATGGGACATCGGCATCTACTTACACTAGTTGTGGTGGTAATACCTTTACTGTATTTAACGTTCGAATATATTTTTTCTATTCAATTAGGTTTAAAAAATGGGAGAATTACAACATGGGAGTAAGGAAAGTGTGAAGACTCAATATTTAGATTCACTTATTATATCGAGTTTGGGTAAGAAAAAACTAAGAAGAAAAAAATAATTAAAGAAGTCCAAGCAATGAAAATGGAAACCAACAATGGGGATTTAAGAGAAATGCATTAGATTTTATTGATGTCACCATCAACAATTACAAGTTAATATCAAGAACACCTTTAACTAAAGTTCAAGATTGAATTATATCTCTATAAAAAAAAGACTATATGTATATGTATTGATCTCTTTGTTTTTATATTTAATTCACCAATCTAATGGGTAATTACCAAGCTAACAATATATTCACACAAACAAGCCAAAATAACATCACTCTAATTAATGTGTTATAAGAATATAACACTAATAATATTGTATTCTATTGGCATGTTGTTGTGTCATCAATACTAACGTGGACATATACCTAATCTCAACTTCACACTTATCCACCTTGTCCACATAGCTGATACACCAAAGCAACTCATAGCAATACTCAAACATAGATGGTGTCACTGATTTTGTCAAAATGTTAGCTAGATTGTCTTTAGTACTTATCTTTTCAAGTATGAATTTGCCACCTCCGGTCACCTCTAAAAAAATTCAACTTAACATCAAGATGCTTTATCCTATTATGATGGATATGATTCTTGCTAAGACATGGAGCACTTTGATTGTCACACCATACCACCACACTTTTAAGAGTAACCTAAAAGTATTTCACCAACCCTCTGAGCCAAACTGAATCATTTATTGCCTTAGTACAACCAATATATTTAGCCTCTATGGATAACAAATTTAGAGTCAATGTAAACCCAACTTATGGTGCAGCCACCTAACTGGAAGATCTAACCCGACAGGGAACTTCTTGTGTCCAAATCTCCTCCAAAATCAGATTCAATGTAAACCCACAACTATATTTGATCACTTTTTTTCTTCACCAAACACTAATACAGCCTTCCTTGACCCGACTAGGTATCTAAGGATCCACTTTACTACCCTCCTATGTTCTTTCCCAGGTTCTAACATGAACCTACTCACCACACTTACTACATACGCAAGGTATGGCCTTGTATAAATCATAAGATGTATCAAACTCCTCACGGCACTTTAGTAAGGTGGCTTTTCCATATGCCTCTTCTCCTCTTCTACCTTTGGGGGTTGTCCCTTCCTCAACTTAAATTGCACTGTCATCAGAGTTGACATAAGCTTCACCTTATAAAATCTAAATTTTTCAAGCACTTTATTAACATAAGGCCCTTAAGATAATAAAAACTTCCTTCCTTTACTTTCTCTTTGAATTTCCATACTCAAAATCCTTTTCATTGTCCCTGACTCCTTCATATCAAACTCATTTTGCAGTAACAACTTAACTTGACTGATTTGGTTCATGGTCTTACTAGAAATGAGCACATCATATACGTACAATAGTAAAAATAAATCCTCAACACCTTCTTTATGTCTATTGTAAACACAAGAATCAAATTTTATTTGATATACAAGTCAAACCAAAGGTTATACTATCTGGGACTTTGTTTTAGAACTTATAGTGATCTTCACAACAAACATACCCAATCATCTTTAACTTTATTAGCATACCAAAAAGGTTGTTTCATACATATTTTTCCATTCAAATCACCATGGAGAAAGGGAGTTTTTGCTTCTAACTACTCAAGTTCCATGTGATTGATTGTAACCAAAGCTATTATACACCTTATTGAAGTATGTTTTACCATAGGTGAAAAATATTTTTTTATAATCAATCCCTTCAACCTTTGTAAAACCTTTTATAACTAGCCTTACTTTAAACCTTAGCTTTTGACCTACTTCTAAGGGCTCTTTGAGCTTAAATATCCACTTACAAACAACTAGTTTCTTATTCTTAAGCTTCACAAGCAGCACCCAAGTGTCATTATTATGTAAGGAATTCATTTCCTCATTCATAGTTGTCATCCACTCCTTGCTACTACTATTGTCCACTAATTCTTTATAGCACTGTAGTTCCAGATCCACCTCACTTGTTGTATTAAGTGCACAAGCCACTATATTAGCATAAGCAAACCTACTTGGTGCCCATATTTTCCTCCTTTACCTCTCTTTGGCTAGGTGGTATTGTGATAAACTCCCTTGAGCTTCTAAATTATCTTCACCATATGAATATGAAGCAACTTAATCAAGAACTTCACCTCTACCCTAAGTATGGTCTTCACTAGGCTCCACCTCAAAATTGAACTTCCCAAATTTCACACTTATAGTATTATCATCCTTTGGCAAATGATCTTTATAAAATTCAGATTCCTTGAATCTAACATCCCTACTCATAAAGATTTTAACCTAAAAGCTTATGGTCTTTAGTTCCCTCAGGACAACCAAGCATGACACACTTCCTTGCCCTAGGTGCCAGGTTCCCTTCTTTAATATGAGCAAGCAAAATACACCCTAAGGAAAATATAGTCTACTAGTTTACCACACCATTTCTCCATTGGTGTGTAAAAATCAAGTACACTTAAGGGGCATCTATTTATAAGATAACAAGTAGTTTTTTATGCCTCTACCCAATAGGAATTTGGAAACCCTAAGACAACCATCGGGAATCTAACCCTCTCCATGATTGTCCTATTCACTCTTTCAGCCAATCCATTTTTTTTTTGTGGATTTCCCTTCACTATTTAATGCCTTACAATGCCATTTCCTTTACAAAATTCATCAAACTCTTTGTTATAGAATTCCAACCCATTATATGTTCTTAACTTTCTTACTTTTCTCATATTTTGAGTTTCAATAAGTATCTTCCACTCCTTAAAATGATTAAAGAAGTCGTCTTTTTTCTTTAAGAAATATATATATATACACCTATTAGATGATACTCCTATAGGCCCCCAAAGATCTAAGTGTATGTAATCAAGGATTCATTTGGTCTTATGTGTCCTATTGGAAAACTTCAACCTATTAGCTTTCCCATAGAAATAATCTTCACAAAATTTAAGGTCAAGCAACTTGCTTTTTCCAAACATACCCTACTTCTTAAGAAGCTTTAATCATTTTGCACTAAAATGTGCTAACCTATGATGCCACAACATTGCATCATTGAATCCCCTCTTTGTAAAGTAGGAAGATACATTTAATTCTTAAACTGCATTAGCCTTTAACACATACAAGCCATTTTCTTGAACCCCTTTCAGCACCACCATAGACCACGAGTCACCTTGAGCACTCCCTTCTCTAATTTGATGTAAAACCCTTCATTGTCTAAAGTTCCTAGAGAAATGAGGTTGATTTTCAACTCAGGTGCATGTGTAGCACCCCAAAATTTACTACTGAAAAATTTCGTTTAAATCAGAAGGTTTAGCGGAAGCGAAAGAATTAAAACCATAAACTTGGGGGTATTACCGCCACACTTAGTACCAGACCGTTTAACTCCTACCGTTCCGATACTAAGTGCTAAGGCTAAACTAAACAATCGTTAAGTAAGAGTCATCAAAACATAGGTCCATAGTTAACATAGACCATTCACGAAAACCACGAGTCAACAACAGTTAAAATATCGTTAAGATTACAACTTAAGAGTACGGTTTCAAAACAAGAAGCGTAGTACAAAATATAGCTAAATGAAACAGATCCCAATGGACCAATATCCGGACCGCCTACTCACTCAAGCCAAGCCTTCCACCCCAAAACAGTATCCGATCTTAAACCTGCACAAGAGGTCTGCTCCCCACCATCGGTGGATCATCACAGGACCCATTCAACCAATGTAGTATCAGTACGGGTCCAATACTGAGTAAGTCTCGCTACCCTATCATATAGGAGGGATATAACTATACATCAAGTGCATATTAAATCTTGGTACAACACATTGATACCATATCATGCATATTCACAACCCACAGCATGTATCTTGCCATACACCCATAGTAACATATAAAAACATATGTAACATCTCATTTAACATATAAGCGTGGTATAACCGAGATGTAAAGTGACTCATACGCCTCAGGTAGGAATAATCCATATTATTAAAACTCAATACGTGGCATACTCACGTAAGCAACATGTAGTAACAGATAATAAAAGCCGGTCATGGTCCAATTAGACTTATTCTTTATTCTCATTAATAATATGTTCATTCCACACATATTCTTCAATAACCCATGTGAGCGCGGGAGCCCCACTATTATAGCCGGTGGACCGGAAGATATACGCACAGGGCAGAACGCCTCTGATCCACTATTATAGCCGATGGACCGGAAAATAAACGCATAGGGCAAAACGCCTCTGATCCACTATTATAGCCGGTGGACCGGATCATGGCCCCGACTCACATGGTGTTTCACTGTAAGTACTTAGTATTTTCCCATGGATTACTTCATTCATTTTCATTCAAAGCATTCTTCATTAATCCATGTGAGCGCGGGAGCCCCACTATTATAGCCGGTGGACCGAAAGATATACGCACAGGGCAGAATGCCTCTGATCCACTATTATAGCCGGTGGACCGAAAAATAAACGCACAGGGCAAAACGCCTCTGATCCACTATTATAGCCGGTGGACCGGATCATGGCCCCGACTCACATGGTGTTTCGCTGTAAGTACTTAGTATCTTTCCTGTGGATTAACTTATTTGTTTGGGTCTGTCGAGCCCAAATCCCCCACTATTATAGCCGGTGGACCAGAATAAACACTCAGGGCAGAACGCCTCTGACCACTATTATAGCCGGTGGACCGGAAATAAACACCCAGGACAAAACGCCTCTGGCCACTATTCTAACCGATGGACCGGACTGGGTCGGGCTCATCAGTCTTTCGCTTTACGTAATTAATGTCTTATTCGTGTCTTATTGAATCACATCACACCCTTGACATGCATAAATCATTCGCTTTATACTATACTCATCACAACTAATAAAAACCCACATTCATAACCACACTTTAATCAATAAAAACACATGATAACGCCAAGCAACTCTAAGCATCCATACCAACCCTAATTGTCCACACCAAACCGTGGTTAGCCACTCTTATCCCTATTTCACCATAACCCCCATACTTAGCCATCCCAAACCTTAATTATCCTCAACAATCAGGATTAGTTACTCCAACCCTACTTAATCACAACGTCCCAGAGTTAATTACTCCAAACCCTAATACCGTACAATCATTAACTCCCATGCAAAACCCTAACTCCACCATGCAAACCCTAATGCCACCATACCAACATTAATACCACCATGCAAACCATAACACCACCATGCAAACCCTAATACCACCATAAGCCATTAATACCACTATGCAATCACTAATACCACCATACAAACCCTAATACCACCATACAATATTAATACCTCCATAAAATCACAAATACCACCATACAAACCCTAATACCACCATAAGCCATTAATACCACCATGCAATCACTAATACCACCATACAAACCCTAATACCACCATACAATATTAATACCTCCATAAAATCACAAATACCACCATACAATATTAATACCTCCATAAAATCACTATTACCACCATACAATATTAATACCTCCATAAAATCACAAATACCACCATACAAACCCTAATACCACCATACAATTTTAATACCTCCATAAAATCACTAATACCACCATACAAACCCTAATACCACCATACAATATTAATACCTCCATAAAATCACTAATACCACCATACAATATTAATACCTCCATAAAATCGTTAATACCACCATACAACCCTAATACCACCATACGACATTAATACCTCCATAAAATCACAAATACCACCATACAAACCATTAGGACCGCCATGGAACATTAATACCATCATACAAACTTCAAGACTCCCATGATGGTTCCCAACTCACATTAGCGTTTATCCTAATATGCAGGTCCTAGAGGGCCATAACATAATACATCATAAACATCATACATATACATGTCATACTCATATCATGGGAGCACATACAACATACCTCAATCTCCAAGCTGCACTACACATATGACAAGTTATGCACAAATCATATAATACATGGCATAGCATAGCATACACAACATTCAACACATCCACGTCACACATAACACAAGGCCATTAGCTTCGTCCTTACTAAACACCCATAAGTAGAGGTAAGTAGAGACTTACCTGGATCCGAAGCTAGCTAAGCGAGATAAGAGAGAGAGAGATCCCTAGCTCGTGGATCCACGAGAAAGCTTTCCTAGATCCGATAGAAATCGAAAAATAAATTATAAACTATTCTATCAATCAATAATTCACATATTCAAATTAAATAAACACAAACAACACAAATGATTTTTCTTAGAAAACGTGTCCAAAACTTAAAACTTAAAAGCATAGCTTTATTAAGATTTAAGGTTAAAACTAAATCAAAATGGATTAATATAAATATCACTTGGGACATTTCAACTTAATTTGGAAAGCCCGAGAAAGAATAATCGATCATACGTTAATTTATCGAAAATAACTTATTTATTAGGTTTTACAACTAAATAGGTAACCTAACCATTTACATAGAACCAAATCCAAACCGATTAGGTTAAAATAGAATTTAAATGATTTAAAACCCAAAGATAGAATTCGATTAGATAAAAAAACACATAGCAAAATCAATTTTATAAAATCATCCCCAAAAATTAGGGTTTTAAAGCCCACGACACAAACTCAAGTAATTCAATTTAATCAATTCAAATTAAAGGTATTTAGAAGCAATTAATACCATTTCAACTATTTCTATACATTCAATTTTAGAAAAACAACAATACAAGTAATCGATTTCATAATTTCACTTGAATTTTAGGGTTTTAGGCCCGAAAATACAATTAGTTAAAATTCTATAAATTTAATCAAATTGAATGTTTAGAAATGTAATTAAACACATCTTATAACATATCAAATAATCAATTGCTCAAAACCAATAAAAGAAGTACGCAATTTAGCACAATTAGGGTTTTTGAGCCCGAAACGCAAATCCGATCAATCATTGCCAAAACATATCAATTGACGGTTCAAAAATGTAATTAAACATATTATAATGTAATTTATATAGTCAATTGAATAAAATAACCCGATTACCCAAACCAATTTAAACCCGCGGGAGTTTTGACCTAAATATCCAATTCCGGTCAATTACGCACAATTTTCCCAAATCAACACTTCCAATATGAAATTAAATACATTTTAAATGATACTATAAAATCAATTGAGCGGAACGGCTCAATTATACGACCCAATTTCATTACACCCGAAATTTGACCTAGGAATCAAATTCCGATAAAACCTGCATAAATTTCTCAAATTGACGGTTCCAAAATGAAATTGGATACATTTTAAAACATATTGTATAATCAATTTGTCCGAAATCGCAAAAACGGGCGGATCCGAAAAATTTGGGCATAACCCGGCTAAAAATCCAATTTTTCCAAAATTCCAACACAACCACACAATTAACCTATCCAAATCAATCTTACAGCACATATATACACAATCAAACAATCAATTTAGCTTTTTATAAGCTAATTCATACCCAATTAATCAAAATAAGGGTTAGGGTTTTTCAGAAATTATACCAACGAAATCAACACAAATCGGGACAAGAAAATGCCGGAGAAGCTTCGTCGGGGAACGACAGTGGCTCGCCGGTGGCCGGGCGATGGCGTGACCAGCGCGGCCTGCGGCTGCTGCTGCTATCCGCTGTTGCCGCGCGGCTTCAGCTACTGCTGCTGTGGTGGTCGGCTGCGGCTGTTGCTGCTGCTGGTAGCTGCTGCGGCGGTGGTCGACGGCAGCAACCAGTCATGGCCAGCGAGGAGGTTGGAGTGGAGGAGCAAGGGAGGAGGTGAGGGAGGTTGGCTAGGGCTTCAGGCTGTAGAACAGGGGCGCACGGGAGAGGGTCGGGGTAGGGAAGAGAAGAGAGAAAGGAAAAGCAGGGGGCGGGGCACGCCGGGGTAAGGCTCGTTTTTTTTTTTTTACAAAAACAAGTATCAAATAAAATATTAAAACTTAAAAATTAATATTGGAAGATTTTATCTAAAATTTATTAAATAAAAATTATTTCGAAACGATCCGAAGGCTTAAAATTAATAAAAAGCTATATAAGGAATTTCGGAAACATTTTCGGAAGAATTTACCATCGAACGTAAAAATTTATATTATTTACGGAAATACATTATAAGACCCTGAAATAATATTTAAAAACCTATAATAAAATATTTAAGTCAAATTCTAATAAATCAAGACTAATTTTAATAATTTCCGAAATCGGTTTTCCGCAAACTAAAAAGCGTAGAACGGAAGAAAATTAATTTCAAAAAGAAAATTCTTAAATAAGTTCCGAAAATATTTTTAATTTAAACTTCTCAGAAATATTACATTCAATTAATTAAAACATCGATAAAATATTACTTCCCGAAAATGATTAATTACATTCAATCATGAATTCGAAATCGTTGATAAATCCATAAAACGAATCGAAATTAAAATAATTAATGGTTTACATCAAATTACGCTAATAAAATCATTAAACTTAATAAATCTGGATTTTAAAAATACGGGGTATTACATCACTACCCCCTTAAAAAGGAACTTCGTCCCCGAAGTTCGGGAAAACCTAAGTAATAGAGACTTGACAAAATAATTGAACAAAATAATTGAACGCAATAATACCGCCAAGTTTATGGTTTTAATTCTTTCGCTTCCGCTAAACCTTCTGATTTAAACGAAATTTTTCAGTAGTAAATTTAGGGGTGTTACAGCATGCCTTACCTCATTCAATATAAAATCAAAACTTGATTAAGACCCTCCCAACACCAAAAACATGACATAATTTATTATTAACTAATAAAATGTACCCACTATGTGTTGTCTCATAATCCTCAAACCTAGTTTCATCAGGGCACATATGATATGTGCATCTTGTTTCCAGCACCCATCCATATGCACTTTAGTCTATTGACACTATAGAACCTAAGCACTTTTATATCCATCACTAACTAGATCAACATCCCCAAAATCTTGTTTTCTTGAACTTTATTTCTTTGTGTTCAAACCTATCTTTTCCCTATCAGGGCATTCCTTTTTGTAATGACCCTTATTATGGAAGTGGAAACACTGCTTATGAGACTTCCTTTAAGATTGAGACTTGCTTTGATTATTCTTATTCTCTTTCTTTTCAAACCTTCCTCAAGTATACAATTCTTTGGCTATTGATTCATCCTTCTGAACGTCTTATTTCTTTAAATCCTTTGATGTTAGTGTTGTCACTACATCTTCAAAGGTAAGATTTTTAGACCTATACAACATTGTATCAACAAAATGGTCATACTTATCAAGAAGGATAGAGTTTAATAGAATTATGGCCAAGTCGTCTTATTCAAGCTTCACATCAGTGTTTTCAAGATCAAGAATGATCTTATTGATTTCATCCAAATGATCTTCAAGTTTCCTATTTGAATGCATCTTGAACAAGTACAAACATTATTTTATAATTATCCTTTTAGTTAAGGATTTATTCATGCACAGATCTTTGAGCTTCGTCCAAATTCCTACTATTGGAGTCTCTTTTTAAACTTCTCTTACAACCCTATATCTCAAACACAAAATCAACATACTATGTGCCTTTTCCATTATCATGGTCTTACTCTTCTCCTTAATCTTCTCTAATACCTTCTTGTTAGCCAATGTCACATGTAGCCACTGTTGAATCATAAGGTCTTTCATCTTCACACGCCATAGTAAGAAGTCATTCTTCCCAATAAATTTGTCAATATCGAATCTGGTAAAACCCATTGATCTTTCACAAGCACTCTAATTCCCATTGTGAAGACTCAATGTTTAGATTTGATTATTGTATTGAGTTTGGACAAGAAAAGATTAAGAAGAAGGAAAGTAATTGAAGAAATATAAGCAACAAAAAAGGAAATCGGTAATAGAGATTTTAGATAACCACATTAGATTTTATTTATTTCACCATCAACTGTTATAAGCTAATATTAAGATCACCTTCAACTAAAGTTCCAGATTAAATTCTCTCTTTATCAAAAAAAATAATACCATATGTATATGTACTCCTCTCTCTATTGTTATGTTCAATTCACCAGGCCTAACAGCTAATTACCAATCTAAAAACACATTCACACACAAGCTAAAATGACATCACTCCAATCAATGTGTTATAAGAATATAACACTAATCAGCTTGTTTTCTATTAGTATGTTGTTGTTTCTTTGCTACTAGTGTAGACATATAGTTAATCTCAACTTCACATAAAGGTAATAATTCAAGCTTTGGAAAAGTACATTATAAACAATACTCGCATGCTAATAATATGATGAAAAAGTATACCTACAATTACAAGAAAAAAGGAAAATAATAGGTGGATGAATCAATAACCAATGATTAATCCAACAAGAATCTAGAACTGAATTTCCTCATAAAAATAAGAGGTTATGCTCAGCATAATAGAGCCCTTGTAGCATTTATTACGCCTAGAGGAGCAATAATGAATGAATTTATGGGCTCTCCATCTAATCAAACTAATATTATCCCTCTAGAGTTACATTCAAAATCCTTACTTATCAACAAATAAAACCCAAGTAAGAGTGAAAGTAAGGGAGTTAAAGACCTTTCTTATAGCTTAGGTAATTTGAACCCCATATTTCCCTCAACTAATTTTAAATTATCATCCATCACTATCAAAGACAAGGAGAATGATGCAAGAGTATATCTAGATCACTCTCAATCTTATTTTTCAAAAGATAAAGAATAAGAAAAATTAGCATACTTGAAGATGGAACCATTGTGCTTGAAATTCTTATGCTTCTAATGTTTTATCAAGTAATTATTGCAAGTATTACATATGTTTGCAAAAATTTAATGCTATTGAATATCCTTGATGTAAAAGACAATGAAAATAAAATTACAAGGATTACAAAGTGCATGGAAGAATAAGGATACAAGACACAAAGTTGGATTACATATATTAAATCTATGTATTACATTATTAAAGTTTGTGTAGCTTTGTTATTTCATTGCATAGTTTGTAATACTTGTAAATTGTCATTGTAACTATTTAAATATATGCTTGTACCATGCATTAGGAGGTTAATTTCACTAATAAGGATCAAATAAGTGGGCTTGTTAATGAAAGGGGCCTACATGAGTGCATGTATATATAAATCTTGTACATCTTGGTCTCAGGGGAGATCATGTTGAGTTCATATGAATTTGCAAAAGAGAGAGCAACACTAAAATCATGTGTGTTCATTCTTCTTCTCTTCTCCTTCTTCAATTGAGAGTTTTGGAGAGTATTAGAGAGTATTTTATTGAGGAATAGAAGATTTCTCTTTAGAAGGCTTAAGATCTTAGGATTATATCTTGCCACCTTCCAAGGGATTGTCGACATTCTTATCGATTTCTATATCATTTGAGATTTTGGTGACTTTGCAATACTTGAGGCTTATAGAAAAAATTCCTAGAAATGTTGAAGAATTTTTGGTGATGATCTTCCAAATTAAAGAAACCCTTATCTGATAGAAAAATGACAAGCATGGAAGCAAGCTCAAGTGTATCATCTCCAATATTCAGCAAAGCATGAAGCATGGTTCATAGAGAAGAGGAAGACAAAGTAGCATTGTATGATGCCCTAGAAAAGATGTAGCAATGGAATTGCTACCATTCGACTTCAACACTTGGGAAGTCATGATTCTAGAATTGACCATAAACCTATACTAAGGCACATTGAAGAACATGATGCAAGTTCCAAACATGTTCTCTAAGGGGAGGGGGAAGCAACTAACATAGGAGAGATGGAGAATAATATTTAAAGTGGTTTAAAAGTGGATTTTGAACTAGTATGTTCATATGGAGTCAGATGCTTTGTAGAATTGCCATGAGTAATTCTCTTATATGCAAGTCCAAAAACACTAAGCTCATTTATGAACATAGCAGAGATGGAGGGGACTCTAAACTTCACCATTGCCCCACCTATGCATGCAAAAAGCAACGGTTTGGTGATGAACACTTATTTTTAACTATTTTATTTGCTTTTAATTTAAAATTTTAGTCATTAATTTAAGTCATATATGAGGTTATTTATATTATTTATAACTATGTACTTAATTTATGATAATTTCATATATTAAATCTATTTCAAGCTTAATGATGAAATTCACATGATTTTTGAATTCTTTCCTTATTTTTACCATAATCTCCCATATATCCAAAAGAATGGAAAATGCATCAAAATCAAACTCTCCAATTACGTAAGACACTCCCTCTCCTACAGTTATTTGAGTCTACAGACAATGCAGTAACCAAGCTCCATCTCAACCACCTAATTGGTATATTAACCCAACTATCTACACCTTCAATATGCATCATGCACTTGAACAGTCAATGCGAATCCATTCTCTTCATCCTGTACACATTAAGTTGTGGTACCATAGAGGGGAAATTGTAGCTGCTAACCCACCATTTTACATATAGCAACAACATCTTCCAAATTTTTAAAAAATAGCTACTCTTATTTTTAAACACTTGGTCATTCCTCGCCTTCCACATCGACCACATAATCGTAAAGAACACAACTTTCCATTCTTTCTTGAAGGCACAAACTAGTCTCAAATGTTGTCACTTGGCATGCAGATATTTGAGTTGCTTTAGAATGCACCAATCAATGTTCCATTACTCCATCCACCAATGCCAAATGCCATTCACCACATGACATCGCACATAAATTTTTGTTCACCTCTTCCTCCTCCACTTGCAAAGAGGGTGTCATCTATCTATATAACTAATAATGCTCAATATTATAAGCTCCATTTTAGAGTTAACTTTGCCTGCCATAGCTTGCCAGCAAAATAATAATCAACACAAAAAGGTATGAAATCGAACCAAAAATCACAATTGATATCAATAAGTTCTAACCTGTAATTTCTAGCAAGCAAATTAAATATATATTGGACATATAATACATATAATATGTTAAGAAGCCACATGACCTCATTATTATAATTATGGTGAAGAATCACATATTCTAATATTTCTCTCAACTGAGCAAAGACCTCATCTTTCCATGAAAAGAGAAATCTTCTCCATCTAAAAATTCATTCTTATCTATCAATACCCCATTTTCCCATTTCCACAAATTTCATCTCCTTATCAATACTAAGAATAAAAGGTATGGGTGTCTTTCTTTTAAGGACCTATGATCAATCAAAATGTCATTCCAAAAGGGAATACCCAAGCCACCACCTAGTGGAGACTGTATTCCTTGTTATAAAGCTTCTCCTCTACTTATTATATCTATTTTGCAATCTTGTAATTTTAGATTAATTGTTTTCCATACCTGATGTCTAATTGTGAGTTACCTTTTTTTATGGCTTGAACCTAGCATGGATCAAGTATAAGGATTACCCGTTTATGATAGGTATAGCGGTGATGCCTATTATATTATTATTAATATTATTTCATCAAATAAAAAAAATTAATAGTAAATTTTGGGGTTTTACACTATGAAATTGGCACAACCGAAGAGTGATCAAAGGAACAAATATTTATATTTCTAGATCCACACGTTAGGTCCAAGATTTTGCAAAAGATGAGTTATGGGTCTTGCAATCTATTCCTGATGCTCAGCACAATGCAAGCATGAGAACATTCAGGCTATTGGTTATTGGCCTCTTCCATTAGGATTTTGAAAGGTTAATGTTGATGGTAGTGCCAAATCGAACCCAAGGAAGATTGAAATGGGAAGAGTAGCTCGTGATAGCCGAGGACAATGGATTTTTAAATTTTCTTCAAACCTCAAAATAGATACAATCCACATGGCTAAATTATGGGGTATTTACTTTAGGCTCCAAAAAGCACATGAAAGGGTTTTTATCAAGGTAGTGGCATGTAATGACTCCACAATTGTTGTAAAGCTTATAAACGGAGCAATCCTACTTCATTATCCTCAACGAAACATAGTGGAGGATTGTACAACCATTATGTTTAAGTTTGTTGATTGAAGAGTGGCACATTATGGTAGAGAAGCTAACTTTGCAACAGATAGAATGACACATCTTGAGAGAAGCTAACTTTGCAACAGATAGAATGACACATCTTGAGAGAAGCTAACTTTGCAACAAACAAAATGACACATCTTGGTCATGAAATGGAGTTATGGTGAGCCAAGCTTTAAGATCCCTCCAATGGCGATCAAGGATAGACTACTATTTGACCAAGCGAGTGGTTTTAGTTAAGCCTCTTGGCTGTGAGATTTTGACGTAACTCCTCCTTCATTGAAAAAAAAAAAGTAAAAAAACATATCTTATAAGCATATACATTTTAGCCAACAAAAAGTATACACATCTTTCCAGGATAAATATTTATCTAATAGTTGTAAATGTACATCTTATATCGGTAAATGCATATCTTATAAGGATAAAATATACATCTTATGGTGGTGAATATATATATATATATATATTGTGTCGAAAGATGATAATAAATGACAAATACACATGTTATAAATACACATATATTATTGAAAAAATTAGGTATCATTACAAGACATACATATTATTGTATATTTGGGGGATGGTAGTTATTGGTTGTTGGTATTTGTTGTTTTATCATATTTAGAAGAAGAAAAATTACCAAAGATAGTTCAATTAGTACTTGGTCTCAATTTTCATGATGATATGTTTTCTTCCCACTGAGTTACATGGCTGTTTGCTTTCTCAGCCTGCAAAATTAGCAGCAGCAACATCGATCAGCACGACAAAGTTTCTAGTCCCTCTCTCCCTCTCTCTATCCCATGTGTGTGTGTGTGTGTGTGTGTGTAAGCTTAAAAATAGTCCCCAATCAACTTGAACGAAATAAATAATTATAGAATTACCTCTTTATCCCAGTCGCATCGAAAGGTGATGACTGATAATATCAAGGTCTGAACTGCGGTTCCACCAAATATCATTCCAGCCCATATACCCTAATCCATCATGCACAAGCAAATAATGAAATCATTAATTAATTAATTGCGATCTGTGTTAGTTGATGAACCATATATGCGTATATATAGTATCAATGATCCATGCAGGAAGCGAGTTCAAACTCAGAACGTAGCTAGCTGGCTGAATACTAAATCCATGCAAGCTGTCAAGCAAGCACACAAAGAGGGGGGTACGTTGATTGATTAGTATACATAGAGACGTACCATAACACCTTGGTGAAAACCCCACCCCATCAAGAAGCCGAGGGGAACTCCAATCAAGTAGTAACATCCAAGGTTAATGTAGGCCACAAAAGACTGCCATCCCGAACCAACCGCGACACCTGCACACACGTGCGTACGTACGTACGAATCATGTCGCCAGTGAAAGAACATATGAAACATGTGAGTTGATGGTTAGGAATGTAGGATCAAATACATCGGAAGGGCATATAATTTCTAGTATATTGGAAGACGAATAATTAATGACGTACCAGAAAGGACGGGTTGGACGCTGTTGAGGAGAACGGTGAAGGCTAAGAGAATGGAAAGTTTGTTGACGGCTTTCAAGACTGCTTCGCTTTGGGAGAAAATGAAGCCCACCTTGTCGTGATAAATCATGATGAGTAACCAGAAGAAGAGACCAATAACCACCGATGTCATTACTGCTACTATTGTTGCAAACTTTGCTCCTTTCCCGTTTCCCGCTCCCAGCTCATTTGCAACTCTAACTCTGTCATAGTAGGTAGTGTATATGCATGGAATTTAATCCACTTGGTAATTTATTTTAACTCAAAATCTCGTATGTCAAAAATAAATAAAGCATCATTTAATTTGTTGCAAAAAAAAAAGTAATATTTAATATATATTTATATATCAACTTCTGAATATTAGAAATCATAAATTTAAATATATTTTTTTTCATTTTAATATATTTATAGTATTGTTAGCTACATGATAATTTATATTGAACTTTATAAATCTCCTCATAAATCTAAAAAATTGAACATCTAACAATTATATTTTAATAAATTAGACTAAATATCATGATAATATTAAAACACACGGTAGTATAAATAAATAAATAAACCGACAAATTAAAGTTTTCCTATGTTGTATTCAAGTTGGACAAGAATTCTAACCAATGTAAACCCATCATTTTATTTTTATCCTTTTTGTTTAGAGTAGGGATGGCAATGGGTCTCGGACCCGACTTAGACCCGCTAGACCCGCCTCATTTTTAGCTAGTTTGGGTCCATGATTTTTGGACCCGACGGGTCCAGATCGGGTCTGGGTCCACATATACCTTAAAGGGTCTGGGTCTGGATCTAGTTCTAGACCCAGATCCGTTTAATATACATATGTGTGTATGTGTGTGTATCTATATATATGTATGTATACATATATAAATACATACTAATATTATGTTTTTCATTATTGTCTTAATCTTATATAAGCTCCTTATTCATTTTTTTTAAATTTTATTTTTATATACTTACTTTATAAACAATATGTATAACATTAAATTCTAAAAGCTAGGGATATAAACGGGGTGGATTTTACCCGAAACCCGACGGATTTTGTCCAACGGATATGGATAAACGAATATGGATACGGATATGGATGATGGAAAAAAAATACCTACCGGATTCGAGTACGGATACAAGTATGAGATATCCATACCCGTACCCGTAACCATATCCGTATCCATATTTGTACCCGTTTACCCGATATATAATTACCTTTTTACCTTTAATTTTAAAATAAGTATAGTATAAATTAAAGTTAGAATTATCATTTAGCTTAACTCTAAATGGGTTTATCTGTCGGGTGATGGATTTATCCATCGGATAATATCCATTAATGGGTAAATGGATAATCCATCGAGTAATGAATATCCAACGGATGCGGATATGGATATATTAGCGGATATGGATTCGGGTAAGGGTACGGATTTGAGTACGAATCTTCTTATCGGATACGGATATGGTTATACCCGCCCCGAACTCGCCCCGTTTACATCCCTACTAAAAGCATTAAAACACCATTTGAAAAGTTAATATAACTATTTTAATATATTTATTTTTTCACTTAGATGATTTTTTTAGCAAAAAAAATACATATTAAGTTATATAAAATATAAATGTATTTGTATTAACATAGATTATTAATTATTTTTAAAAAAATAACCAGACCCATTTAGGATCCGTTTAGGACCAGTTTACCCGCTAGACCCGATGGATCTAGATCTGGATCTAAACTTTTAAGATCCGAAAAATCTGGATCGGATCTAGATCTAGGTAATATAAATAGATCCGGGTCTGAATATGATTAGACCCGGTCCAAACCCGACCCATTCCCGTCCCTAGTTTAGTGGAGACCGGATACTTACGTACGTAGGAGAGGCGAAGGCGACCATCCACTTACACGCGGCATCATACAAATCCTTCGTTGGAGAGCCTCAGGCTGTGGATTGATTCAAGACGTGTTTGTGTGTTGTATGCGATTAAGATGTCATCTCTCTCTCTCTCTCTCTCTCTCTCTCTGCCTCTCAGAGACTATTTGATCTCCATCGTTGGATGTTTGTTCGGACTAGCTACCCAGTCGGTACTCTTTT
The DNA here is from genome assembly GCA_030549775.1 of Tamarix chinensis. NCBI lineage: Eukaryota > Viridiplantae > Streptophyta > Magnoliopsida > Caryophyllales > Tamaricaceae > Tamarix > Tamarix chinensis. The sequence goes on along the minus strand of CM060181.1, from coordinate 17,903,660 downwards.
GGATATACACATACGAGTTCTTTTCGTCGTTGTCGATAATTATATATAACATAATCAGTTCTTTTATTTATTTATTTATTTATTTTTATTATTTTATGCGTGATATACAAATTATTCAACCTCGAGCGCGTACAGAATCCTGATGGTCAAGATCAAGAAGATGACGGAGAGTAAATAATTAACATACGCCAAAACTTGTCTGTCTCTATATACACTGTCTCTTTCTTAATTAATTTCCTTCCTACGTGTATATATATAAATTATCGCGCTGGCTAGCTTCTCTAAATATTTTAGGCACATATGAAAATTCACATATATCATCGGAGGTAAGCAGAGAACGTACCCGGCACCAGCGAAGAAGGCGAAAGGAATCATCATCTCCCATCCGTTTATGGCCATGCTGCATCATGTGGACATGGATCGCAACAGACAGAACACAGCCAGCAGGTGTGAGACTACGAGGTATATATATATATAGATGGGGAACATGCACGCTACGGGAGATTGCTAGCTAATGTACTGACCATATAGACAGAGCATCCAGCGCTATCTCTGCATTTTTCAGATTCCCCGTCATCAGTATCAGAATTTTGTAATACCAACTCTCCAAACTGTGATCCATAAAACAAAACCCACCTTAAATTAACTGACGTCACATCGCCACCCAAAAGCCAGGAGAAGGAAGAGAGGGAAGATCATTTAAGCAATAGCAAGCAACAGTGGGTCGACGTATACTAATTAACGATGCCCGTACGCACGTACTTACCACAACATGAGCCCCGAAGCAGCGGACAACCTGGCAAATTCCCACAACCCAGAAAAAGCTTCAACCGAGAACCCGGTCCAGGTATGGGGGCACCAGCCGCCTACCGCATAGCCCAGCAAGCCAAAGACCAAAACCCACCATGCGATGTTCAAAGTAAAGGCAATCCCGACCACGCCGAATCTCAACCTGTACACAAGCAACCAACTGACGAAACCATGAACTAGAAGAGCTATAAGGCTGACGAAAGCTATGATCCCGCTCTTCATCTGGCTTTGCAGGAACCTCTGCAGCGGGAATTGGAATGCGAAGCTAAAATGTAACGGTATCATCGATAAGGTGACTAGTCCGGAGAGTTTAGCTACGTCGTGCGGTTGCCCGAGGAGTACGAGGATTGGGGATGCGAAGAGGTAGAGGGGAAGGGATAGGATGCAGCAGATGAACAGGACGATCCATGATCTTTGCAGGTAGATTCCTAGCATGTGGTATTTCTTTGCTCCGTATGCTTGTCCGCACAGTGTTTCCAATGCGCTAGCCATGCCTAGCTGACCAAACAAAAAAAAAAGCATGGAGAATATATATATACATATGTATGTAAAGATGCAATCCAGTTAATCAAATTAAACCGGCAAGTCTTTGACATAACTCAGTATATATACTCAGCTACTTACCATGAAGCCAAAGTCTAGGCCAACAATGACATTATTTGCAATGGAAACGGCAGCGAGCTCAAGTTCACCGAGGTGACCGGCGAAAGCCTGAGTAATAACAAGCATTGAGTACGAAGCAATACGACTAAAGATAGATGGGCCGACGATATGCCATAGTTTCTTTGATTCAATCCAAACTCTTGCTGTCACGGTACCTCCGCCTTCTGATTCCACTCCTTCTCTTCTCCCTTCTACCTGCTTCGACCATGATAATTCCTCCTCTTTGTTTTGTAATAATGGAACGCTCTGGTTTGGTTCGCCTTCCTTATTATTGCTCTCCTTCAACATCTTTGCATGTGTTTGCCTCAGGGCAGCAGACAGATGATTGAAACAGGGATTAGTATTTGTTTTGCCTGTTTGTGAGCAAACGGCGTGGCCAGTGCCTCTAGTTAATTATTTATTACCTATTCCCTTCCGAAATCGCGCGACCTAGCTTACAGGTTACAACGAACGGCCTCAAATAAATGTCCTTTTTAATATATATATATGGTTCGTCGTGTTGTTCATAATAGTCGCTCTGTTCCGTCAGAAAGTTGCGATACGTAATCCTTCATGTGATGTCCGAGACCAGCAGCCGTAAACCGACTTATCATTAGATATGTTTGTTTGTTTGTCTTCTTCTTCCCCCCCCCCCCCAAAAAAAAAACCAACAGTTTCTCAATCTTTAAGGTTTCATTTTGATTCTAATAAAATTTTTAAAAAAATTAAAATATATTTTTTTTAAAACTTTAAAAAAAAACCATATAACTAATATGTAATAATTTTATTCATCGCTCTTTCTTTATCCCACTAGTTTATATAAACCAAATACAAAAAAATTATTTCTCTTTATTTTTTTTTTAAAAAAATTCAGAATCTAAATGGAGCATAAACCAGTATATATATATATATATATGCGTACATGTGTGCGAAGTTTACAAGCGGGTCGACTTCATTCAACTAATTATCGACGCATTATTAAGTAAGTAAATCGACAAAAGCTCTTAACGTGGTACTTAAAAATAAGTGCCGGTTCTATTATTTTATTTATAGAATAATCTGTAATTTAAATAAATAAATAGAAATTGTCTTATAGGGATGTTAGCAGCAAGCAATAGCACTACCCACGTTGATCATTAATTGCCCACATAATACATGTTTGGCATGTTATTTTATTTATTTATTTTGGAGTACTCAATGCATTTTAAACTAAATGCATGTTATACATTAATTAGTTTAGAAACTTGCATATGAGCTTCATTCCCCCCCCCCCAATTTTACTCTATATTATATATAAACATAACCACATATGACATTAACCTTATTCAGGTTGATGTTTATCTAAATTTTGCTTGATATTTTTCCTTTTTTGGGTTGATATTTATTTAGTTTGAGTTGGTATTATTTATTTTTTGTGTTGATATTTTTTCTTCTTTGAGTTGGTATTTATTTAGTTTTAGTTGGTTTTTTCCTTCTTTGGGTTGGTGCTTTTGGCCTAATATTTTTTCTTCTTTGGATGTTTTTTCTTCTTTAAGTTCATGTTTATTTAAGTTTCACTTGATATTTTTCCTTCTTTAGGTAAATAATCACTAAACTTTCACACATAATCACTTAAATTAGACAAATAATTACTAAACTTTTGAACAAAATCGCTTGATGCTTATTATGTTATTAGCACCAGCAAGCTTCAATAATTATTATAATAATTCTGAGATTATAATTGTTCTATGCCATTATTGTACCAACATGCCTCATATTTGAACATCATACCTTTTTGAATTCATGTGTAATACCCCAATTTTTAGCACTTAAAAAAACTTAAAAAGAGTTTATTGTGGAAGGTATACCATTAAAAACATAGGGTGTTAATGCCATATTTAGTATAATTCTAATTCCTCTATCTTTCTTATACCAAGTGTTAAGGCTAAAATATTTATCCACTTAACTTAAGAACAAAAATTGATAAAAAGTGGATAAAAAATTCATTACAATATAAAATTGTTCCAATAAAAAAAGATTAGATAAAAGAGTTACAATTGATCACAAGAGAAAGAAATAACGAAGGGGATCGACTCAGAGTTTAAGGGATATTCATATCAAAAGATGATTGAATAGGCACTGGATAGTCATAACTCTCAACCCCTACCAAAAGTTATCAAGTTGTACCCTCAAAGTACTACTATAAGGTAAAGATTGCCCATTAAATAGGTAGGAGACAAGAAAACGGAACCCATCAATACAATAGTATTGAGTAAATCCCTACACAATACTAAGCATGCAAATATCACATAGAGCACATAGAAGGTAACACAAAATATCATAGCATAACATATCAAATAGTGTATACTATAGCTAAATACCACATTTATACCATGACTCATGTTATACCATGTTCCAAATACTCATCATACACTACCACAAAAATGGGATTAAATAATGGTTATTTTTGGGCTTAGATAACAATTTTCAACCTTTATCAAATCATCTGTTGTTAAAGCTTTAATGATAGTTCCAAATTTGTTATCAAAATCCCCTAAAAACATGTTTATGGCAAACTTTTGATAATGGTTCCTAGACAGAACCGTTATCAAAACTCACTTTTAATAATGGTTTCTGTCTAGAACCATTATTAAAAAATCACATCTCTACAAGTTAAAAGCTAGATAGAATCATACAACGTTATCAAAACACAGAGTTATAGATCAAACTAATAAAAAGTGTGAAGGAGTTGGACCCTCCTAGTTCTTAATCAAACTATATACCGCATATTCCATTAGTATTTAATCACATAGCTGGTTCTAATAACAACAATGAACAAGGAAACATTGAGCAAATTAACAAAAAATAAAGAAATAACTGAGCAAATCCATTGCCTCAATTTTGCCTAGATTTCTCATTTCAAAAATCAAACATACATAAGAAAAGATAAACCGATCTAAAACCAAATATGAGCAATCAAGAATAAAAATCAAACACTTAACAACTGATATAAGGAATCATCAAATTTTTGGATAAAAAATAAAAACCAAACACAAATCAAGTAAAGCTAAAAAATTAACATGAATAATATTTCACGTCCAAGAGCGATGCTGAACTCAAATTTTAGATCTGAGATCTGAGCCAAAGAAGAACAAGCAACACAAACAATTAAGTAGTGATAATAACACAAGACAACCCAGATCTAAAAAATAAACCATACAAATCAAACATTCAGCCCCGTAATCTTTTAGAACTAAGACAAGAAAAATTAAAATAGGTTTCTACACAAAACCCATCACGAATCATTAGACAAAGGATGATAGATTTGAACAGATCTAGTAAACAACCAGATGAAGTTTTCCTTCCTTGGGTGTTTTGAGGCAAACAACAACAATTCAAGGTTTCTTTTTGGACATTACAATTAGAGGTGTAGGTTTCAAACATACGAACTAGGGGGTTTAATGAGAACTTGAAACATTCTTCTATGTGGGGGGGGAGTAAAGCTCTAGGATAGGAAAAACATTTGTGAGTGAGGGTCGCTAAAGGAGATGGCTAGGTAGTTAAAAAATTGTGGAGGGTTGGTTACTAATCTACCATTGAAGGATAAGAAATGAGGCTTTCTGACACTAGGAGCGAAGTGTTTAAATTTGGCTTCCCTTACTTCTTTCTGGTCGATTTTAATAATGCCAGAGTTTTAATAACAATTTATCTATAGAACCATTATTAAAACCCAAGTCTTAAATATCATCCTAAAAAATTGAGGTTTTAATAAGGTTTTTGTCAAAACCGTTGTTAAATCTTACTGCCCAAAATTTTCACACTTATATCAACAGTTTCAGTGCTATCGTTATTGAAACTAGTTTCCATAGTAATGTATATCAAATTTAATCATATTATGACTATTTCATTAATCTAATTATACCAAGTGTGTTCTATAAAAGGGAAAACAACACACCATAATTATGGAATTTTACAATAACCACCACTATATCACTTTTAACATAATAAGAAAAGCATTGAGACAATTACCAACTAATATAACAAATACTAACAGTGCACAGATGCAACTATCAAACCAATATACCAAAATCAAGTAGTTCGCAAAGGTAAATACCAAACCAAAATAATCCATTTAAATCTTTATACAATAACTATTTCCATTTTTAATTACTCGATGATATAAAATAATAATCCAGAGACATGTAAAGTACACTGGTCATATCGATACACTAAAGCAACAAAGTATCCTCTCAACTTGTAACCTAGAGACATACAAGTACTCTTGTCATACTAGTGCAACAAAGAAACACAATAACCTCAAATTCTAGGAAACTGAATCCTTAAGTATTAATACCCTCTATAGAACTCATTGGTCATCTATAGAGTAGACTAGAGCCTTAACTAAAATATCGAGGCATCCAACAAAACAATCAAACCAAATCAAGGGCCCCTACCTTCTCACTAGGGCAGATAACTATAAAGAGCAACAATTCATAAATCTTGAGGTCTTTCACTTTAAATATTAATATCTTAATAAGGTAATCATAAAATATCATATAATGAACAACAATTTCAATTTCATACTTAACTATTTTTTCTTTATTTCTAATTATTCAAGTGACCCATAAAGTCAACTATCCAAACCAAAATTAAATTTAATACTAAAGTCAATCTAAAAATCCATTAAGGTCATCCTAGTCCAATTATTCACACTTTTAGGCATAATAAGTCATAAATGATCATAATGCACTTATATGTTATTTACCTAATAATTTTCCACTTTGATACTGACTGTTAGTATGAATAAATAAAATTAGAATAGGCATATTAATATAAAATTACAATTCTAAAAAATTTATAAGTGAATAAATTACTATTTTACCCCTAAAACAAATTAATCCCATTTAACACATAAAATCATAATCATGCATAATTATTTTAACACAAGCAAACCTATTTTAGTATCTTATCATAAATATATTAAAATAAATAAATTAATGATAACCTTTTATAAAAATACATTATCACTTACTTAGAGAAATTAATAACAATATATGGCGCATGCATTTTTTGTTATGAGATTATAAGATAATATAAATTAAACTTAAGCTTAACATAGGAAACCCCAAACATGTTATCATGATTTTAAAATATTTAGTATGAGCATATAGGTTACCTCTTTTGAAACATCAATAGCAAAATAAAAGAAATAACCACCAAAAAAACTTCAACGCCTTCGGAAAAATGGAGACACATGAAGAGGAGACAAAAAATGACAATTTCATAATTTAACCAAAAATCTAATCTTCTTTACTTATTTAAAAATAAATAAAGGCTAAATATAAGAAAATCTAGAAGTGAAATAAAAGAGAATAAGGAGAAAGAGATACTATAACAAACTGGTGCATTATCGACCAATTTAGTGACCAATTTTATTTTTTTTGTCTCTATTGATATATTATTAACGACCACCATCAAAAGCCGTTGTTATTAGTATATCTATTACGACTAATATATTTTTTGGTCGTTAATAATTAATTTCTTGGTCGCTAAAAATGTTTAAGCCTCGTATATATATATATATGTTTTATAATGAAGAAAAATTTCAAATCTCTAAAATCCAAAAAAAAATTGCAATGAAAAAAAAACATTTAAACCTCTTAATTCCTTAAATTAAAAAAAAAATAAAATAAAATAAAAAAAAAACCGCTCGCCCAAGCCCGGCCTCTATTTCCCTTGTCTTCTGCCTTTCATTTTTTACCCCAAACGTCGACCTTACCCCCAAGCCCTACCTCTTCCTCCTCTGCTCCTTTGACCCATGCCACACCACCACACCAGCCACCGCGACTTGAGTTGAAATGCCCCAAAAATATTTATTTTAAGAAATATAATTAAATAAGAATTTATTAGAGAATTAATTTAATTAATTAATTTATATGGAATGAGAATGATTTATTTAGGGCAAATTAATAAGAATTTATGAATATTTTTATAAAAGAAAAATTGGGCTTTTGCTAATTAAAAAGGAATTTAGGAGAAATATTTTTAAAACACTAAATTAGCCTAAAAAAAGAAAATTTAATATTATTTTAATTAAATATTTTATTCTAAATACCCAAAATATTCTAATTAATTTATTTAAACCCAAACAACTTAAATTTTCCTTTTTTCTTTTCTTTTTCTTTCCTCCTTTTTCTTTCTTTTCTTTCTTTTTCTTTCTTTTCTTCTTTTTCTTTTTCTCCCGCCGGATTGGGCCTGGACGTAGCCCAAATCCTCTTTCCTGTCTTCTTTCCTTCCGCGGCCCAGCACCGCTCCTTCTTTTCTTTCTTCTTCAGATGCTATGTTTTATTCGTTATTGCCCTAGAACGCCGCGTTCCATTAACGAAATTTTAACCGCAGCTGACCGGCTCGGTTCCTCTTCCTTTTTCTTTTCTTTCTTTTTCCCTCGACCGCCCAGCTCACCTTCTTCTTCTTCCTCCTTCCTCCGGCGTCGTCCACCTACAGCTTCGAGGGCCGAAAATGGCGCCGCCGACCACGCGTGACGTGACCGGCCTTTCTCCTTCTCTTTCTCTTCCCCTCGACGCACACTCTAGCATGAACTGCCCCACTCCCCTTTTCTCCCGCACGATCTCCCCATTTTCCCTCACAAAGGTCGGGCATGATTTGAAATCGTGCTGACCGATCAACGCCACATTTACCCCAATAACTCACCAGCATTGACCTCCCGCCAACCTCCAGAACTCGACCCTACCCTCTAACACTATAAATACCCCTAGTGTAGTATGATTTTGAGATTTTTTTCCCCGAAACCCTAAGTGCAAACCCGTGCACCACCGTCACTTCAGACACACTGTTCTCCGTCGTTAGCCAACCCCATCGCCTCCTCTACCTCCCAAACTCTTCCCTGCAGTGCACTCTAGCTAATTAAACTATCCACCTCCTTCGATTCTTCTCACACGAGCCACCATAGCCGTGCGAAGTTCCCTATTCCTCTCGCAAAAACTTTTACCCCACAACCTTTAAACCGCAATCTGCCACCACATCCGCCACTTCTACTGCCTTCTACACCACCCAAAAACTTCTACTAATTCTCCTCCACCAAACCATAACCTTATTTTCTCTTTTTCCCTTCTCTTTCCCTCTTTTTCTTCATCTTCTTCCCTTTTAGACTTATTTTTCGGCCACCGCCGTGCACCACCACCGGTGCCACCCATCCCCGCCGACTCAAGGTGAAACCCTAGACTTTCTCAGCCCTTCTTTTCTATTTATTGCAATTTATTCTGTTTTTATTCCAATATTTAGCATTTATTTGAATATAATTATTATTATTATCATCATTATTATTATTTTTATTAGATGTAATATTATTGATAAATTTTCTTGACAGGGTGGAGATTAATCTTGAGTTAATTAGATTGTTAGTTTCGAATTTTAGAAATTTATTTGAACTATTATAAGTTTATTATAATTATTAATAATGTTATTAATATTATTATTATTATTAGTATAATTATTTTATTATTAATGTTAATTATTTTAGGAGGGACAAGGCCTTAATTTTTAATTAAGGTTCGACCCTTGTATTTTTAGTACTATTTTTACTATATTTACTATTATTAATATTATTATGATTATTATCTTTACTAATTTAATATTATTATAAGTATATATATTATTAATATTATTATTACTATTATTGGATAGTAATTTTATTATTTGGGGTAGGTTCAAAAGCCCACCTTGTAATTTTAGGGTTATATTATTATTATTATTTCTACTAATATTAGTATTATTACTAATATTTTTATTATTATTATTATTATTATTATTATTATTATTATTATTATTATTATCTTCTTTACCAACATTATTTTGGTGAAGGGTAGAAACCCTTATATCACCATTCGTTTTGAATTACCTTAGAATTTTTATTAGTATTTTTATTAGTATTTTGTATAGTTAATTTTAGTATAGTATTATTTTAATTAAAAACCAAGTCTTAGGATAAGTTAGTAAATAATAGCATTTTTAGGAGGAAACCTAATTCTAGTATTTTTTTCATAATAGGTGAGCTCAGTCAAAACCCTCAAGTGGTATAGAAGCGTGCTCCAAGACCGGTGACATTTTAGGTAAGGGGTGCTAAGGCCATTTGTGTAAAATGTGATTATATGCCATGCATGCCATGTCATATGATTTATTGTATATTTTGTGTGTATATTGTATAATTATTATGAATGCAGCATGATATGGAGTTGAGGTATGTTTTGTGTAAATAATTGTGGCATGAGAATTATGTGTATGAGTGTGTCATTATTATGGTATGATGTGGCTTTAAGACGTGCATAATAGGGTTGTAAATAATGAAGAGGAGTGTAACAATATGGTGTTAGGGTTTTGCATGGTAGTATTAATGTTGCATGGTGGTATCAGGGTTTGTATGGTGGTATTAGGGTTTGCATGGTGGTTTTATGTTTTACATGGTGGTATTGGGTTTGTATGGTGGTATTATGGTTGCATGGTGGTATTAATGTTGCATGGTGGTATTAGGGTTTGTATGGTGGTATTAGGGTTGCATGGTGGTATTATGTTTTGCATGGTGGTAGTAGGGTTTGCATGGTAGCATTAGGGTTTCATGATGGATCTAGGGTTTTGCATGGAAGAAGGGTTTACGTAGAGTTAGGATTTGCATGGGAGCTAGGGTTTGCGTAGAATTAGGGTTGCATGGGTGTTAGGGTCTGCCATGGTTAACTCTCGTGGTGGTGGTTAACTAGGGTTGGAGGATGAGAACTATAGAAGGTAGTCATGCATGTTTGGGCGAAAACTTCTGAATAAGATACTTAAGACAGTAATCATTTAAAGTGGAAGATCGTTGAGATGGGACCAACCGATCCATCGGTTCGGATTAGTGGTTAGGGTTTTTACCCTATGTGTGACCGATCCACCGGTTATAATAGTGGTTAGGGCAGGATGCCCTATGCGTAACCAATCCACCGGTTATAATGGGGGTTCCTGAGCTCAACAAACACAAATCAGAGTTTTGCTAAAACATCTAAAAGATACTAATTACTTACAGTGGAACACTATGCGGGCAGGAACTAAACTGATCTACTGGTAAGGAATAGTGGTTAGGGTTTTTACCCTATGCGTAACCGATCCATTGGTTATAAAAGTGATTAGGGCAAGATGCCCTATGTGTAACCGATCCACTAGTTAAAATAGTGGGAGGTTCCTGTACTTGCATGGGTTAATAAAAAGCATGGTGTGAATTGAATATCGGAAAGAGATTATAATCTGGATTAATTGGGCCTTTATGTGTGGGCTTGATCATTTACAAGTTGTACAATTTTCTTCATGATCTTATGTATTATATACGTGGACTTGAAAGTGTAAATTGAACATTATCCTACATGATTTTATGTGCTTATGTGTTGGACTTAGTGCTCAGTTACCTTACTCAGTACGTAGCGTACTAATCACCTGTTTCATGGGTGCTACTCATTCCTACAAGCAGAAGGGTCGTCTGACCTGTTGTAGGTAGGAGACGCTTATTTCGCTGCTATTGATGTTTATGGGACATCAGGTGGGGCCGAGTGATGTTTGGGCTAGATTAGTTCCCGGAGTGGCGTGGCCGACTTTCCATATGATATTATTATTCCTATTTTCTTTATTCATGATTAACACTTCAGAAACAATTTTATTATTGTAGCTATCTCTTTTCCTTAAAAAAAAACTATCGTATTTTGGATTGTGTAAAGACTTATGCGTACTCTGATTTTCGTATTTATGAATTTGGATTATTAATGATGTTATATGTAGTGTTTTTCTAGCCTTAGCACTTGGTACCGAAACGGTAGGAGTGAACCGTTCTGGTATTAAGTGTGGCGATAGCATGCCTAAAATTTATGATTTTAATATATAAGTATTGTTTTAAAAAAAGAAAAAAATATGTAAATTTTGGGGGTGTTACATGAGCACACCACCACCCCTCCTCTCGTTGCCGTCATCCTCCAGCGTAACAGCAACAGCAGCAGCCAGCAACGCATAAAGACAGTAGCAGCGCGGCAAGCCAGCATCGCTCGTCCGTCTCCAGCGCTGCTCGGCACCGATGAGTGGTCCTTGACCACCAACGAAGCTCCAGTAGCCCTCATCCCCTCCAATTTCCAGCAATTCGTTTGGTATAAATACCCAAACCCTAAATTTTATTTTGATTAATTTTGAATGAATTAGCTTATGATAAGATAAATTAGTTGTTTAATTAATTAATTATATGTTGTATGCGTGATTTGGAATGGTTAATTCTATTGGTTGTGGTTGATTTTTGAACATTGGATTTGTGACCCGGTTATATCCGGATTTGTCGGTTTTATCCGATTAAGCCATTTTAGATAAATTGAATTTATAATATACTTTAAAATGTATCTAATTTCATGTTAGAACTATTAATTTGAATTTTTTGTGTGAAATTAATCGGAATTGGATCCTTAGGTCAAAATTCTTGTGAATTTAACTTGGATTGCGTAATCAAGTTATTATATTCAATTGATTATATAATTTGCATTAGATTATGTTTAATTTCATTTTCGATCCGTCAATTAAATATTTTAGCAAGATTTGTTCAGATTTACAGTGTAGGCTCAAAAACCCTAATTATGATAAATTGGGTCTTTCTTTTATTGTTTTAATCAATTGAGTATACAACATATGTTATCTTGAAAGTAAAAAAATTAGGAAGGGTTTTGATGGATGGTGGTGTTCAAGGTTTTCTTCATTACTTTATATTGTTATATAATCTCTTTTTGATGTCCTTATATTATTTTTTATTTTAATTTATTTAAGAATTTTATAATCATTCAAGTTGATAAAATTAGATAAAGAATATGATGATAATCAACATTGACATTATTTTTTTAACAAGAAACAAAATATGATATAATTGGTGTGCTTTTGTGCTTTCTATTTCTTTCATTAATACTTTATTAATGATGTTTGGTGTTATATCTTTGTAATCCTTGTCATGTATTCTTCAAAATAATAGTGTGCATGTTTTATCTAATTGGCATTTGTTTTCTAATTGTTATATTTATACTGTTTTTTTTTTTAAGAAGATAATTATCTGGAGAAATGTAAAATTTGCAAAGCTTCAAGATAACAACATAGCAAGCATATTGGGGAAGAGAAGATAAAAGCAAAGGTGGATGAAAGTTTTATAGTGATTTGCCTAGGAAAATGATTAACCATGATTTCCAAAATCTTCCAAGAATGTGATGGAAATGGTTTGTGGTGAGAACGACAAATCTTTTCCTATTTTTAATAAAATTACTAATTTATTAAAAAAATTGTATTTAACTATTATTTGGTTATTGTCTTAAAGTAAGCTTTAGGTGTAACATATATATATATATATATATATATATATATATATATATTCTCACACGTAGGTTTCAGCTGTAATTGAAAATTAGTTTGTAGATGATCATGAAATATGTTTTATTAAGCTTATATATGTTATAGTATAGAATAGTTAACTATGTTTTAGAGTGGTTAAACCCTATATATAATCATTAGTTTTCTATTAATGAGTAGTTGTTTTTCCTATAAGATTTTTTATCAATGAGTCATTAGTGTTTATTTTTAATAAAAGGTTTTACAAATAATGTATCATTGATTTTTTTTAAATGTTTTTACAATCGTTGTCTATCTCTAATATATATGACAATTGGTACGCTTCTCATCTTTGATCTCAATTAATAATTTGATCTCATCTTTTGAGTTCCTATGCTATAACATGTCAAATTGGTATGCTTTTCCCATTAATATAAAGTTAAGTGAAGGTTGGGATCATGCTACATTAATCACTTTGTAACTCATTGTTTTTCCTTTTTTTATGCAGGTGAAATCATATATTCTTTAATGGTAGTATCGTTATATCCATTTCTAACATGTGAGTCATATATTTGTAAGTTTTCATGCTATCTCTTCCACACTTTACCATTAATATTGGCATTATGTGCATCGCATGGGTGTAATACTAGTGTACTCTAAGAGCATTATATAGATACATGACAAATCTGAAAAATATGATCATATTCTAAGTTGAGTATGTTTAAAGCAATAGACACTATATTATTTCTTATTTCTTTATTTTGTATCTATGGTTTTGCTTTTCCTAGTAAATGTATTTCTTTCTTCTATATCTATAGTTTTACTTTTTCTAGTAAATGTATATGCTACAGCTGTTTATCCATTTAAAAGTTATGGAACAGGAAAGGCATAAAATATTGGAATGAAAATATAAAAATTTTGAAAGGCCACTACTATTATGCCAAGTTAGCAAAGCAAAAAGGCCCTAGTTTTGCCAAAGCACCCTTATGGTGTTGTCATCATGAAGTCCATTGCATATAATTCTTAAAATTCATACTTTCTTTTTTGAACACTACAAGGATCCTAACTTTTAAACCTCAAAGGATATATAGAATTTTTTTTATAAAAAAATACAGTGGAGCTGCTCATTGCCTTCTTTTCTCTTTAGGGGGTGGGGGAGGGGTTTAGTATGCTAGATGTCTTTCCAGTAACTATTTGAAGATTATCATTCTATGTTCCCATCAATGAAGATTATCTGCATCAATAGATATTTACAAATTACAAATTACAATGATAGATATTTAAGATTATAACCATAATTTGTAGTTTCTTTTGTATAATTCACATGATATGCTTTCATTTACCTAAAAGCTAGTATTACCTCACATTCTCTCTTAAAAATTCTACATACCTATCTCCAAACTCCTATGAATTTTAAAATCATGTCTATATACGACTGTTGTATGCATACAACTGTATCATATGCCTAAAATGTAGTGAATTTTTTTGACTAAAGGATATCAAACTACTATAATAAAAAATAAAAAATATATATTTAAAACATAAACGATAACAACCATTTTGCAATCACCTTTTTGTATAAATATACAATAAAAATGATAATAACAATAGTAAAAAATGAATAGCTGAGGAACTACTATAAAGAACGAAGTAATTTAAAAGAAATTTGAAAACTACTCGCACCCAAAATCGCCCTTAACAAAGATGACATAATCTCCCTAGTAACAATCGTTATCATACACACACTTATTTAGCTAAGATTACCATATCTTCTATTTCAAGCTAATGAGATTATAAGCCTTAAGCATATAACAATAATATTATTGTATAATATAATCCTAAGGATCACATAAGCAAAAAAACCAACATCTACAATACAATATATATATATATATATATATATATACACCAAAAAGTTGATTACAACCAAAAAACTAACTAAAAGAAATTAAACTACAATAACAATTTTAATGACAACAAAGCAATGATAAAAATAATAAAGTGATAATTTTTTCTCTTGAAAAAATGTAATCAAAGAATGTTTTTTCACCCGAGGTAAAACACGTCAAAACTATCACTATGTAGCACAAAGTCAACTAATTAAAAATATCAAATATAAAAATAACTTAACTAATCATCATATACCAAAAAACATTAACTAATGAAATCGAAAAAACTACTATAATAAGAACATTGATAGTACATTACCTTCGTTGCCACTTTATATATCAGGATCACAACTTTTTTTATTTGATACTTATATTAATTATTGTTTTTATATTTCTGTTGTTGCAGATCCAATTCATATTAATAAGATGACTAAGTCTATTAAGTTCGGTGAATAGAACGATTAATTTTTAGGTGACTGCTTATAATGATATTTTTGTAATGCAATGGAATCCTTGTAATATATTTATATTTGACCAAATTTTTTTTTGTACCAGAAATTTGATACAAACTATTTGTATGAATATTTAGTTGAATATTTATAGGCAGGTATTTAGAAAATTATATCCATGTGTTAAAATGGATATATATGTATACAGGTACAGGGATTGAGAAGATTGAAATGCCAATTATATTATTGAATATATAACTATGACATTTGTGACCAATAAATTATGTCACTAATAATAAATAGATTTTAGTAGTGAAGAAAAAAGTGGTCGTTATTGGTGTAATAATTTTGTATTTGTTTAATTATAAAAAAATTGGTCGCTAATATTATTTACGATGGTGTATTTTGCTCATTGTTATTACTTATAATGACCAACATTATACGTTGTCACTATTGCTTATAGCGACCAACATTATATGTCGTTGCTATTGCTTTAGCAACCAAAAAATTTCGGTTGGTTGTTAAAGCCTTTAGTAAGGGAGTAATAACGACCATTGACGACCAATAAATTTTTTGGTCGTTATTGACATTAGCGACCAAAATTTGGCCATTAACGACGAAAATTGTTGGTCGTTAAAATCCTAGTTTTCTATAGTGAGAGGAGGATGGGTCTTTGTTATAGGCTTAAAAATACTTAGCAAAAACAACCAAAATGAAGGGAGAGGTGAGAGAAACCAAGAGGGTCAAATGAGAGAAATAAAAAATTAAGACAAAGAAATACAAATAGGGGATGGAAGAACCAAAATATACATCCAAAAGAAGGGAAAATGTAGTTTGTTCAACACTTGAATGATAAAGTATAAGGTAGTAGATTGTATTTAGGTTTAATAAAGTTATTAAAAATAAATAAATCAAAAAAGGTATGGGGGAGGTGATTGTGTAAAGGTCCAAGATTGTATTTAATCATGGGGAATGCAAATGAAGAATGTTGGGTGTAAGAAAAACAAAAAGGACACAACTAAGTATAGGTAGAAAGTGCAATAAAATGATTTAGACTCAAATTTTGGTTGAATGAATAATAAAATATTCCAATTGATGAAAAATATCATCATGGAAGTGTAAGGAAGGAATTTTGTTGATGAAAAGTAATTTTAGGATTTATGGATTATTTTTAATAGTGAAAAGATCAATAAATAGGGTAAAATTAATAAAAATATCAAAAAGGCTCATAAAATTACTAAAATTTATATAAAAATTTAAAATAATATTTTAAAATCACATATAAAATTTCATGAATTTAAAATAAGGTTTGATATATAAAATATTGACCTGATGATAAATTAACAAGCTTACAAGGTAATTACAAAATAAATAAATAAAATATGTTTAAACTCACTAAAATTTTCAATTCCTCATACTTACTCATTTAAAACTTAAATATAATTTTTCAGAATGTTTAAAGTATATTTGATATAACTTTTAGCTAGTATACCATATTTGTATATGTTACATATAAGTTTTAATAGGAATAGTAAAAAAGTAAATTAAACCAAAATGTATAGAATTATATTTAAGAACATTTAGGACCCAAATAAAATTTCCTAGGAATATTTTTCAATGTGTAATTTAAAATTTTATAGATATAAATAGTATTTTAAAAGTAAAGCGCATCTAGCCACAAATCACAATTACTAATCACTTAAAAAATCTTAAAGCTATAAAATATCCTCAAATCATTTATGTAAGTAATTACACATCAAATAACACACTTAAACATTATTACACATATTTAGGATTAGTTAGAAATGAGATATTACATAATGGCTTGAGTGTGTCCATCAAACACTAATTTTATATTTTCTAGGCTCAATTCAGCGGCGATTGACCATCTTTATTCCAATTGAGAGAAGTGAGAGAGAAAAGAAAGTATTATTGTTATATTCTCTAATTTTTGGATCATTAATGATAGGATGGTGGTAGTTGTAGGCTGACAAGGGTGGAGACAGGGAAGATTGCAATTTAGGAGCATCTAGTATAATGTTCCTAGGTTCATAATCAAATATGTGGTTATATATGTATGTGTGTGTGTGTGCGTGTGTGTGCGTGTGTGCTAATATTTATTAGTGTCATTGTAGAATATATAATTTTTAGATCAAAATGTATTTAACAGTGGGGGTGATCAATGAATATTATTAAATCAAGTCAAAGTCAACTCATTATTAAGTATGTCAATTCAAATAATAGTTATTGAGCCATTATTAAGTAAGTTAATCACTACATATATGACTTCTAATTAATGTCTCTATATATAGAATATATAATTTTTAGTTCAAAATGTATTTAACATAAGGGTCTTGATGAATTATATTAAGTGATTCATGTCAAATCATATTTAATTATGATAAAAGTCAAGTAATTATCAAGTTGTTATTAAGTAATCAATATACAACTCCTGGTAAGTGCCTCTATATAATATATAAGTGAAATACCCCAAATTAGTGGTAGATAATGGAGGTTTAAAAGTATTAATAAGACTACCTATATCAATAAAATGTATTTTCTTTAACAAAAACTATCATTAGGAAACTTCACAGGTAATCATGCATAACTTAAAACATTTTAAAGATGGACGGCCTCCTATGAAGTTTTTTAAAATGAGTGTAAATTGATAAAAATTACAATAAAAATGATTTATGTTGAATTATGGGGTTAATCATTAATTTTAAAAACACTCTAAGGTAAAATCTTGCGACTTTGGTGAGGTCAAGGTCTTACAACAATCTTTATATTAGAATGTATATAACAGAGGGGACAAATTATCAAAATTATTGTTTCAAGTCGAGTCATTATTAAATATTAAGTCAAGTAATTATCAAGCCATTATTAAGTATGTTAATCAATATACAATTCTTGGTTAGTGTCTCTATAGAATATAATTGTTTAGATCATAATGCATTTAATAGAGGGGGCGTCTGATTAAAATATCCAGTCTATTCGGGTGATTATTAAGTATGTTAAATTAACTCATTCACGACCCCCTTTTGGTCTCCTATGTTTTGATTTTATGAGTAGTGATGCAATCATGGTGTTTGGGCTTGAGAAATGCTTCATGGTAAAAGTTTATGATCGATGCAAGAAGCTTTCTCCTTTATTCCTTTATGGCATCTGACTAAATAATCGGCAGTTTTTGCAAACTCTTCTTAGAATGTAAGAATAGTAGTCGACAATGACACTTAGGGTAGCTCCAATTTTGGTTATGAATAGTATTGATCCTTTCGGGGGAGAGAGAGGGGAGAGAACATGGTACCTAGTTGTGACTAAGGGTATAAAATAGTACATAAATGAGTCAAAATCTAGTCATGTCACAAGTTATTGACAAATAAATTTTAACTTAAAAAATACTTTATATTTATTTTTAATTATTTTTAAAATTATATTTCATCATTCTTATATATATATATATATAAATAATAACTATCATACATTACTCAATCTTTCACCATAACTAGTTGGATCTTTCACCTACTTAGAACTGAATTTTCATCATAGAATATATATATATATATATATATATATATATATATATATATATAGTCAATGTTATATTATAACTAAATTGATATTTCACCATAACAAAACTAATATTTTGCCAGCATTTGGCTGATCTTTCACTATAAATTATAGTTAATATTTCATTATACATAAATTAACATTTCATCATAATTGAATTTATTTTTTACTATAATTGAAATAATCTTTCACTAGCATTATTGTACATAACTTTCATCATTATCATACTTATTTTTCATCATTATTATTCTTATCTTTTATTGTTATTGCATATACCTTTGTCTGTTATTCTAGTAAAATTGGTCATTCACCTTTATTATATTTTTCATTAATATGCCACTAAAAACTAACAACTGTTATAACTCAAAATTTATTTCATAATCTTGCACAATAAATACACTGATATTTTACCTCAATTTTTTTTAAAGTTTATCAATATACATATCTATTTATGGAGGAAAATATTGAAAATATTATAATTTAATTCCCTTTTTTATAAACTTAATGAAAGATGTTTTAATTATTATTTAAAAAAATACAGCATAACTTGATAATCACAGCAGTCCGCATGGTAAAATCTATCGGTTTCGATCATGTTTTGTTAGTAGATATTCATTATTATCCTATTTAAAGACCTAAAACTAGTTTTTCATTGTTCTAGGGCGAGACTTGAAAGAGAACTTGTGTTTTTGAGAAAGCTTATGGTGAGGATTGTTGATTTCTCCCTATAATCTCATATTTCTATACATAATAAAATCATTTATTTCCCTAAGTGTTGTTCTTGAGTATTGTTTTTTTCATTAAATCTTAAAATTTCTAATTCTATCATATTAGATTTTATGGGCTCACAATGGTAAATCTCTTATAATACTTAACAAAAGGGATGATTGATGAAAAATATTAATTAAAGTCGAGTCAAATTATATTATAAAATACGCTAAGTCAAGTAATTATTGAGATATTATAAAGTAAGTTAAGATGATATAAAACTCTTAATAGGTGTCTTTATATAATATTACCTTTAATTTAAATATATATGTTATACGGGGCTTATGGTGAATACTATTAAGTCTAGTTATTATTAAGTATGTCAAGTAACTATCATGTCTATATTGAGTAAGTTAATCGATATAAACTCCCAAGTCAAGCCGGTTCATGGCTTATTTTTGGTCTCCTATTGTTTCGTCCTTTACTTCTTTGAAGTGGTGTTTTGGTCATGGTGTTTGGGCTTGAGAAACGCTTCATGGTAAAAGTTCGCGAGTGGCGCAAGATTTGCTCCTTTGTGGTCCCTTCGTCTGAGCGGTTAATTTACGACATTTGTCCAAATTCAACGAATAGAACAACGGATAAACGGTTGAAATTTGGTTTTGACAGGTGACAAGATCACTGGGTAGGTGAATTGGCATTCTATTTGTTGAATTTGGACAAAGTGTATATCACTTTGATGTTTGAAAACACGCGTCATTATCTCATGTCAAAAAAGTGTCGTAAATCGTAGCCATTGATTGATGGATGGATGATATCAATTTGACAATTTCGGGAGAAACTTTCTTCTTCGAGTGCGTAATGCGTATAGCCAGATAAGCACGGACCGTCATTATCTCATTCGATTAATTTTTTTAATTAATAATTTATATTAATTAATATAAATAATAATTTTATAACTTTTTCTCTCTTCATTTTAATAGATTTAATCTATTTTTTTATAGATAATTAGATATTATATATATATATATATATTATTGTTTTTTTTTTAAATTTAAAAAAAAATATTCTTACGTTTCTCTTCATCTGTAAGTTTTCATTTTCATCTCCGGAAAACACTGCATGTAACTCCAGCTTAGCCAGCACAGCAGACGGGGGAAGGAGCACAGCTACTAGAATCAAATTGGTTCGAGACCTCTGCCTCCGTATGGCAATGGACGGTTCGTTGCTAAAATAGGCCCAAATAGTGAATGGGGTGCGAACTACACTACTATTTAGACTATAGCATGTCACTAACGTTAGGAACTCAAACATAAATTCAGGGGCAAAAGTCGTAAGTTAGGAGTTGCCAGTTATTATCAAAAAAAATAGAAGTAAGGTGTTGCTACTTGGAGGCTGCATGGACCACCATCTATAATATATAGGTACGTGTTGTAGGCCTAATAAATGTACATGTGGACACCCTACAAACTACTCCTAGCCTAGCTACAAACTACCATCTACTAACCCCTCATCTAGATCTACTTACAAAAAGGTAGTTTTAGCTATAATTATTTTCTTAGAAAAAACTTTAGGCTATAAATAAAACATTTTATAGTTACTTTTTAAATTAGTACCAAAAAAATGGTAAATAAATTATCATTTCTCTTAATAGAAATTGATACATGAATCGAGCAATTCCTTTCGTAAAAAAATAAGGTGGTTTTAGCTATAATTATTTTCTTAGAAAAAACTTTAGGCTATAAATAAAACATTTTATAGTTACTTTTTAAATTAGTACCAAAAAAATGGTAAATAAATTATCATTTCTCTTAATAGAAATTGATACATGAATCGAGCAATTCCTTTCGTAAAAAAATGATAAATAGCCTGAATTAATATATGGAATTACATACACCATCCATATATTTGTGTAATTTTATTTAAAAGTTGTGTTAGTCAAGTGGTTAAAACAAATATAAATAAAATTTAAATTCTCTCTTGTATAATATTTATTTAGGTCTTCTAAAAATAATCCCTTTGTTAGCTCACAAATTTATGAAGGTATACATAGTTGTATTATATGGTAACATTTTCAATCCAGCAAAGTATATTAATATTAGAAGTTGAGAATGCAACATCTGTGTATGAAGTTGAATTTGTGCCTAAACCTAAGCATACCTAACATGCTATCAATGTGATAATATTGACAAGATGATCTCGTTGAAAAGATCATGTCTCTTGGAATAGTTGAAAGGCACTAATAATAAATGGCAAGTTAACATAAGATAATATTGGTTGGTTCTAAGGAATGAGCTTCACATATACTAACCATACCCACTCATACTAACCCTATTTTCTAGGATAGCCATTCTTATGATAGTGTGGGAAAAAAATTAAAAATCCGTTAGATCTAATTTGAAGAGAAAAAAATTTGGAAATATGCAATTGTAATAGAAGTGAATATTCATTCTAATTTTATATTAGGGTATCTGAAATCAATATCATATCCAATTTTTTAATGGATTGTACTACATTTTAAGTATATTATACTATTTTTTTTAAATTATTAAGATGAAATATAAAAATGTATTAGAGCATATAATACTATAATTTTATGTATCACACTGTATTTGTGGTGTATTATTTTATATTGTAATTTTTTCTAAATATATGCATCCAATTATAACTATAAGTATAATAAGATATTTTTGATATATCCAGTGTCCAATCCAATTTTTTTAGATATTACCTCAAATCTAAGAGATGTGGAGTAAATATTTGATTTGACAAAGGCAGATATCTAATTTTGAACACCCCTAACCATCCCCACAATCTCCCATTAGATCATCACAATGACCCTACCACCTCTCATCCAATCCTGTTTTGCTATTATTACTACAGATGTTACCATGGGAAACACCCCTAAAGATCTAGACAAGGATGGTCTCGAGCAACCCATCTACTTCATCTAGTTATAACGATGTTGACTTCTCCTCTAAGAACCTATGGAAAAATAGCTTCCCTCTTAAGGGCATTCTGATTGGATAAGTAAAGTAATATTAAGTGACTCCAATAGTGTTGAATGAAGGGAGTTTGAAGCTTTATAGGATGATACCTATAAGGATTATCCACTCCTAGAAAATGTTGTGTGGCCATATATCAAGCTTTCGGCTGTCGAGAAATGGAAATTATAGAAATTGTGGCCTCGATCTTTGATTCTTAAACCCCTAGGTGGGGTAATATGATACAAGACTTTATGCTAGAAAAGTTAGAGTCGTCTAATACCTGGGAGAAACTCACAAACTAGTTAAATTGGGAGGTGGATTCTTTCTAATTAAAATTTGGAAAAAGGATGACTATGAATACATTTTGGGTAAGAGACCATGGATGGTTCGAAAGAAATACCTTAAAATGCACAGATTATAATGCCTCCACCTTCTCAACCCTTAAAAATACATTTAATTATGCTTTAATTATGTGTTTAAAGTTTGTTTTAAATGGGGTTTGAAAATGATTTTAAAATTGGGGACACTTGGTTTCCTAGGAAAACAAGTCGAATCATTTAGGGGAGTACTAGTCAATTGGTTTATGCTTTCATAATGTTCTTCAAACCTAATGAACCAATCAAATGTTCAATGGAAAACTAATTTATTGGTCATACCAATTGACTAGTTGTGTTAAACCATCCAAATAGTTCCTCAATGCTATATGTATTTTGAACTTAAATAATTTTAAATCTTCAACCATTAGTTATTTAACCTTAAAATTCTTACGCGAGTGATTTATAAATCAGTTTATATTAATTTTTGAACTATTTTTACCTTAGTTGTAGCATTTTATCATATCTAAGCAACAAATATTCATAAAGAAGCATGTTGGTGATTTTATCGTTGTCTTCTTCTTCCTTACTTATCTCTTATGCTTTCACCTTCCAGACATGCATGATTCTATCCAATGTATCTTCTACATTATTGTATCTTATTTCCTTCTCACTATTTTTTTCTTTGTTTCCCTTCCATGTTATTATTTTTTTGAGTCTCGACCATTAAGACACTTTCTACCTTGCCATTCACTATGAGAAATGAGGTAATTAACAACAGTGTGTCGTCAATAAGATGTTGAAGGGAATGAATTAATCATTATGGGTTTGTTCATCCCCAATTAGGCTCTTAGGGAAATGCTCAGTTCAGTTACTATATTGATAGCAACCAACATAGGCATCTTAATCCTTTAGCGTATACACCCGTATAGGGTACTTTTTACTTCTATAGAGCAGAGAAAGTACCTAGATATAGTTAATAGCCCCCTTAATTTTATCAATTATCGACAATGTACTCTATGGACTCAAGTGTTTACATATTCACACATAACAATACCTGGGATTTTATATTATGCTCATCCTTAACGTTCGTAAGTGTTTAACGTATTCACACATAATGACACCTAGGGGTTTTATGTTGCACTAATCCTTAATGTCTAATGTAGCGAATAGACTTAAGTGTTGAGCATATTCATGCATAAAAATACTTGGGGTTTTTATATCGTGTTAACTCTTAATGTATGTAAGTGTTTAGAATATTCATACATACTGATACTTGGTGTTTTTATATCGTGCTAACCCTCAAAGTCTGTAAGTATTTGACATATTCACACATAATAAGTGTTTAACGTGCTAACACTAAGCATACATAATGTTTGTAGATAATACCCAAATCACATCACGTATCACATAATAAGTGATCATATATTAGAATAACGTTCACATGAGTGTTTATAGGTTACACCAAACTTTGCTTATAGTTTCATTAGTTAATATACTTCAGATGAACCATTTATGAATCGAAAAGACTATTTTAGAACCCAACAAGCTAAATATATTGGGTATATTTGAGTCCAAAATAACAAATTAAGGTTGTGTTCCATTTTTTAGGGGAATCAATATTCATGGTCAACAATTAAAGTGCAAGTCAATGTTCCAAATTTGAGTTTTACTATTCACATATTCATCATTTTACCCTTTTAAGTCTAGTGTAGTTATTTAAGGTCTAATCATGGTTTATCCATACTAAGCCCTATTTAATATGTTTAATTCTTTATTCATCATCATAAACATGATTAATTCATCACTAACCCTAACTATGGTGATTAGTGGATATGATGCAGGATCATCTCCCTTAAATGATAATAACAATGATAATCTACTTATTAATTTTTTCCAAAGTAGAAGAATTCAAATGTCTTCTTACTTTGGTTAATGAATGATCAATATTATTTCATGCAAGTTATGCAATACCAAGATTAAAGCCATCAACTCAACACTTTTGTTCCATTATGGATGGCTTGCCAAGCTAAGACTACCATCGGCTACAAGCAACAAAATATGGCCAAATCAGCACTAGTTTTGGCCGATT
Organism: Tamarix chinensis; assembly: GCA_030549775.1. Taxonomy (NCBI): domain Eukaryota; kingdom Viridiplantae; phylum Streptophyta; class Magnoliopsida; order Caryophyllales; family Tamaricaceae; genus Tamarix; species Tamarix chinensis. The sequence goes on along the minus strand of CM060181.1, from coordinate 17,878,841 downwards.
CAACTACCATTTCGTGAGTTGCCTTTAAGGGACTTTGGGAAGTATATTGTGGGGATTTAAAGTCCTCAAACCAAGCTTAATTTGTGGATGAAGGAACCTTATTTTCATTCCCCAAATCCAAATGTTGAGAAGTCACTCCATCAACTTATTTACCTTTCTTTGTTAAGCATGGTTAAAGAGTATTATTAAACTTTCCTAAAGTATAATTTATATTTCCTAAGTACTTGTCATGGGTTGTAAGACTCAACTATCTTGTGATGGAGGGCTATAAGGGATCAAGAATCAACCCATAGCTGATTGTAGTATGGGTAGCTTACAACTATATTTAATGTATAGTAGTGTGGACTATGGTTAGAATGTAACCAAATCAGCTCCTTATGAGTTAGGGGTATAGTTTGTAATTTTGCTAAAGCCTAATACTCTCTATATATGAGTAAATGGCTGATGGAATGGATAGCTATCTTTTGGTTATTATTTGGGTTTGTCGACAACCTTTGAAAGCTTAAGACTAAGAGCATAGTCTTGTGTTATCTCCTAAAATATTACATAATTTATACTACATATTGAAACCTTAGTTGATTTGTGTAAGTGATTAATTTTAGAGGAATATCAAGATTAAGTCCCCCTTATTCTCTTCTTGCCTCTCTTCTAAATTTGTATTTGTTAGAACCTTACCCACTTCCATCACTAAAGCTTAGCCTTAACCAATATGTTTAGCAATATGCATCAAAATATTCAGTGAAAGACGCTTCAAATATTCATGAAAAAAATAAAACTAAAACTCTTAAACTTAACCAAACTCTTATCAATCATAACTTAAGCTATATTAACCCAAATGACAACATATTATATGTGAAATTATTCCAAATAATGCCAGTAAACATCATTAAATCATTAAAGCATATTAAACACACCATTTATATGCTCAAAATACAAAAGGCCAAGACATAGGTAAAATTGGCAAAAAATTGACAGCTTTGCGTACTTGTGGAATCTTAACCATAAATTTATTATATACGTAACATTTTTGAGATCCAAAATATGAGTTAAAAAATAAACATTATAATATTTCATATGGCATCCTATTTCCATAAGTAAATAAATAAAAACTTCAGCCAATTGTAGCAGTTTTTTACACACAAGTTACCCTAATTTTGGTGATCTCAAAGACACTAATATCATACTTTCCTTAGTCATTTATATGTCAAACTCTTAATATAAAAACTTATACATCCCTTTTGGTTGGCTTATCTTTTTATCTGTAAGGTATAAGCTCTTGAAGAGTACCTACTCTGATAACACTTGTAAGAGTTAGTGCACGTAAATACTCACGAAGGGGGTTGAATTGAATATCTAGTAATTTTAAATTCTCAGACTTTATGAAGATACAAATTAAAACTTATTGTGAATATATTGAGTAAAAATCAATATGAACCAAAGTGTGAAGTGAGTAGATTAATTTGCATGATAAAATCTTCTTTCTTGGACTTAGTTCCTTATACAGTCCCTTGGTACTTTATAGGAATGCTTATGAAATAAACAAAATGTAAATGACCGATGATATTAAGTGGTTCATCTACTCAAGAAAAAATCCTATTTGAAGTAACATACGTCAACGATCCTAAAGCTACCTATTCATTTATCAAAATAACTCAAATAGATTAAGTACAAACTGTTTGAAACTCTTCAAACACACACAACCTAAATCTAAGCTACCACGTGCATACCCTACTTTGGATGGAAACCCCCACCTTAACTCTAATATGAAGTGTACAAAATTAACCTCTTAAACTTACCTAGTGATATTTACACAATGATCATTGAGAAATATAATTCGATAAACAAAGATAGTATATAAACTCAACAATAAAGTCATCAATTTACTATTACAATTAAGAATTACTTCCTTAAACCATAGAAAATATTTCATAAGACTCTAAATCTTTTCTTTTCTATAAAAAAAAATGTGTTCTTATGATTTTCCTCTCTCTCATATTATCACACTTTTGTTATTTACGTACTTAGTTAAATAGAAAAACAAAACCAAACTTTTCAATAATAAAATCTCAACAAACTCTAGTTGCACAACTATTTTCCCTTCAAAGATTTGGTTAACACACTTATAAATAAACTCTTAGGTAAACATGATTTTAATTAGTCAAATATATTAATTAATATGGACATAAAATAGAGATAAAATTAATGCACATTTTCACTAAAAGATTCAATAAAATTAGTTAATAGAAAATCTAGTAAAAAGTTCTTTCTCACAAATTTCCAACCACATAAAATCTCTCTAATTTTTAATAAAACCTTTTTCTTAAAATCCATGTCATACAACCAAAAACATAACCAAACATATCCTCAAGATATTATCAAAATAGACTTGATAAAACATCATTAAATACAACACAATCTAATCTCTTAATTTTTGTAGATACCAACTGATTTAACATATAGGGAACTCATCAATTACCTCAGCTGAGTTTCCTCTTAAAGCACTTTTAGTTTAGAAATTAGTTGCTATAAAAATCAAGGTTTTAAAAAAAATATATCCTTAGCTACTTAAGTAGCTATATGAGAATCATACTACCTTTATACAATGACACTCAGCTTATATGCTCCTCTAAGCTTCAACATCTTCATATATTACTCTAGTTCCTTCATCAGTACCTTATAACTACTTCCAACACAAATTTAGACATGAAGAAACTCGTCATTGTTTATTATCATCAAAATCAGAAATTCAACGGTATGTGACCTATTGTGGTGTATGAGTTGTGGTATAATTATCGTTTGGTCATTCCATGTACTTATGAAGGTGTTTATGCCATAAGTGCCTAGCATGTATTTTCTATGCGTTTTCATGTGATCTTTGTATGTTTGGTGTTATAAAGTGGTTTAATCATTATTAGTATATTAGCGGGTTATGTTTCATGTTCTATTTCCTATTCTATGGACAATCATGACCTTATAGGTTTCAGTGGGGGTTTAGGTTGGATCAGAGCATTAAAAGGTTATCTGGTATCTCTTGTTCAGATAGAATTATGTTTTATTCTTGTTGTCGCATTTTGGGACATCAAGTGTTGTAAACCCTTTTCATATTATACTTAAATCTCTCTCTTCTACTATTATTAGTTTTTATTAGTGTTACATCAACCTTAGATTAAGCGTTGACCACATTTGATCTTCAATAACATTTTAAAAATGTTAGATATCTCTATCCATTTTAAAAATGACAATAACATCCAATATTTTATATAATTGGTTTCGTTATAATATTTTTTTTAGTATTAAATAAGGGGATTTTACACCTTATTTCAAGATAAAATTTCAATAATAATGATTTTAATATTATAATATATTTTTTGAATATTGTTACATACATACTACAAATCGAATAAAAATTGAAATCACATTTTTTTAAAATTCACTAAAATTAACCTCCTGAGCAAATTCAATTCTAGAAAAAGATTTTGAAATTTAAGTATCTTATTTCAAAATAAAATTTAGATCAATTGAATTATATTTTTCATGATATGCTAGTTTTTTATAATACCACTTCATACATACTACACATCAAGCTTGATAAAGCAAAAATTAAAATTAAAATTTCTATTTTTTTTAATTTTAGTGATAAATAAATATCCTTAAATTTAAGTACCTTCTTTTAATATAAAATTTATATTAATTTAATGATAGTTTTTTTAATACTATTGTACACATTGCAAACATAATTTGATAGAATTTTTTTTATAAAAAACAAACTAGAATTTTTTTAAAATTTCACTCACAAACAACTTTAGTTTCAAGATAAACACCAATTACGAAAAACCAACAAGTTCAACCCATAAAATATATTAATTTATGACATAATTTGTTTCATTAACTTTATAGAATTAGATTGATAACATAAAATTAAATGTCACATGTTCATAACATAAAACTCTTAGGTTTATATTATATAACACATATATTTATTATTTTCACGGTGATTAAATTCATACAAAAAAAAAAGAAAAAAAATCCCCTGGATGCATAATATTATATCTTTATGCTCATAGCTTCTAAATTCATAATGTACACGGATTCTTAGCAACAAAACTTTTAAGTTTATTACATAATATACACACATTCATGATATATTACTGAATACATATATATAATAAGGGTTATATAATTATATAAATTAATCATACATCTATAAATAGAAAAATTATGTTCATCCTTTTTGTCGAACATATTCATTAAAAAAATTATAAAATTGATAAGAATGACCACATATCTAGAAATAAAAATTATAAAGTTATAAAATAATCACAAATCTATAATTAAGAATAATAAATTATAAAAATAACCTAACCTTGTATATATAAAATTATAAATTACAAAAAATAATTCTGTATATCTAAATATAATTTATAAAATCAAAATAAAAAATCCTGGATATACCACACCAAATATTTCCATGTCCATTTGGTCTACCACCACCGGAACTATTGAAATCAATTTGTAAATCTTGAAACCCAAGGAAAGTGTATTTGACCTTATAATTTCTTTTTAAAAATTACAAAATAATTGAATGATGACAAATTCGATTATGCTTCGTACACTCAAGTAGCAATGTTGATGCACCACAAATAAGGCTCTTTGGCCCGGTCAACTATCTTATCTAACTAAACGAGCTTAAAATTAAAGTTCAAACTCGATTCGTTTATTAAACAAACCAACCTTGAGCAAAATAAATTTAAACTCGAATTTGTTTAGCAATATAAAAGTTAATAAGCTCGGCTCATTTACCAAAAAATACCTCGCAAGCCGGCCCGTCAAAAGCTTACCTCAACTCGGTATAAGCTCGCTTTGTTCATAAACGATCTGAACTCGAATTTTATTTTAAACGAGTCGGGTTCAAACCACAAAATATCTTTTAATGAAAAATAATAATTTATAATAGATAATAATCAAATCCAAATAATCACTAAAAAGTGCAAATAATAACTCTTTTTTTTACGGTGTATTTTGTTAGATACAACACGCTTACAATTGATTTACAAGTAATTCATGTTTTCGAGCTCCAATTGTTCGTGCACGACGTGAATTGATACTTTTCAGCAAAACAACAAAATTGAAAAGCGCACGCACACAGATATAGAAGCAAGCAAAGAATTGACGCTGGATAATTTATTCAAAGCAACCACACGAATAAATAATTCATACTAATGACAATCGAAAATAAATAATACTAGTATTTCAAACCCCCAACCGAAAATCTTACCAAAACAATCCTACGATGAGCCGATCCCGATATCAACATCGTCTAATTCTAATCGCAGACAACGCAAAAGTAAATAAAAAATAAATAATCATAAGTGAGAAAGAAAAAAAGCGACAAATTTCACTAAAATCCCGTGTGTCTACGATTCAACTAGAATCTCACTGGATAATTTAATCGATATAACTCACAAATAATAATTCATAATAATATTAGTCGAAAAGATATAATACTAGTATTTCAAACACCCATCCTACATCCCACCAAATCAATCCTACGACCCTAATATCAACATCATATAATTCTAATAAAACCAAAAACAACGCAAAAGTAAATAATAATAAATAAGAACAAATAATCAAACGAGAGGGGAGAAAAGGGGCACAAAAAAGAAAAAAAAGAAGAGAGAGACAAATCTCACTAGAACCCCATGTCCCTCACCGAGAGGACAGACGACGGTCCAGACTCATCTAGTAGTAATCAACGGCAAGCGCCTCAATCTCCACCGCATCAACATCACGAGTCAAAGATCTTACATCAACATGACACTGAAAACAAAAGATCCGAACAAGGCAGTACCAGCAACAGCGGTTCTTGTCACACCGCTACCATCGGCTTCGCCTGCTGGAGGCATAGCGGAACCACCAGCGCCACCCCCGGCAGCAGGGCCAGAAGAGGGAGCGGTCGATGTAGCAGGAGAACCGGCAGAGGGAGGTGTGGCAGGAGCAGGGACTGGAGGAGCAGTTGGGGAAGGGGCAGGAGTCTTAGAAGGTGATGGGGATACGGAAGGAACTGGAGCGGCGGTTGGAGATGCTGTTGGGGCTGCAGTTGGTGATGGTGCGGTGGCTGGGGCTGGTGATGGGGCGGATTTAGTGGGCGGGTGCGCGGCTGGCGCGGGAGATGGGGCGGATTTAGCGGGTGAGGGTGCGGCAGGGGAAGTTGTTGGGGTAGGAGATAGGGCTGGTTGAGCGAAAGATGTGGTGGCGATGAGAGCCAAGACGAAGATGAGGGGACAGATTCCGGAGAATTCCATTGTTTTGCTTCGAGGGAGAGAGAACTAAAACTGAGACTGATTGAACGTCGAGAGACAGAGACAGAAGGATTAGCAGTCGATGGTGATGGCGAACGGAAGAGTCAGTGATATTCGGGCGAACGAGTCAGATATATTTTGCTTCGGCTGATGACCCTGAGGTACGGTCGTGAAGAGGTATTTAAAGGGAATTAGGAATTGGGCCCTCAAACGATTGTGGGTGCAGAGAAAGTCGTGTTCGCAGGTTGAGGATTTGGACTCAGGAAAGGAAGGGGTGGTCAATCAAAATATTTTTATCTTATCAAAAAAAAAAAATAATATATATGTATATATATATATATATATATAGAAATTGGTTCATATGCGAACCATTATTTTGGTACAAATGTAGGAATAGTTTTCAACCGTTGGATTTGAAATATCTGACGGTTGAAAACGATTCCCGTATTTTTTTCCTATTCTCCGTCCCTCTATCCCGCCCCGCCTCTCTCCCTGTCGGCTTCTCTCTCCCGACCCAGCCCCCAATCGCGTTCCCTCTCTCCCGACCCAGCCTCCTTCGCGTTCCCTCTCTCCCGTCTCCCTCCCTCTGCACCTCCCGTCTCCCTCTCTCTCCATAGTGTCCGGCCATCTTTCATAGTGTAATTTAATAGTGTCGGCCATCTTGGTCCAGACTTTGGCCGAATTAAAGAGGCAAATCCTGAACGGGATCTTCGACGTATTCATCCCCTTCACTCTCTCGCTCGCTTTGCCGCCATCGTTGCCGACCTTAGTGTTGATAATAAACGTCACTGCTCGTCTGTACTCTGTTCCATTTCATTTTGGTTTCCTTTACTCAGCGTCGATTTCCATCCGAGGTAAGTAATTTGATTTATTATTTGATTCAAAACCGACGACGGCTACTGCTGTCTATGGAATTGGTTACTCACTATTGGTGTTTGGCATTGTTGGATTAGCAGAAGCTCAAAATTCCTCTGCTACCATTAAAGCTTGCACTGCTCGACGGGAAGGTAAGCTCCTTCTCTCTCTGTCTCGCTCATCTGCTTTCAATTAAATGATAATAACTATATATGATATGAAGTTAACACTAGCAGATTAGAGAGTTGGAAAAATACAGTAAATTATAAGAAGTATAGTCCAAGAGTTGGATAATTCGTCCATATGTAGATCGTTAGATTATGTAGATGGACTGTATTTGTATGGTCCCATATTAATTTATATCAATTAATATAATTCCTCCTATTTTCTCTGGGTTCAGTACCACAGGACTTGCGCGAAGGTCCCCCGGAATGTCTCTTTTCCCTTCAATCCTCAAGTCTGGCTGCGCACATTGCTTTCATTTTTCAAATTCAGCCGAGGCTTATTAAATTCAAATAAAAATTTAAATTTATTTAAATATATATATATATATTTATATATTAATTTTTATTTTTATTAATAATTAAATTATATAAACTAATAATAATATACTATAAATGAAAATTATGGCATAAAAGTATAATAAATTTATTATTAGTATAATCATCATCATCATCATTATTATTATTATAAAAAAAGGATTTACATTTTTTTATGTCCTAATTTTATTTTCTTTTGTATTATTATTAGTTTATATTACTTAATTATTAATAAAAAATAAAATTAATACATTAATATATATATTTTTAGTGAAATCTGATTTTTAGTTTGGGTTTTGTATCTGGATAAGTAGCATTATTCTTATTATACCCCCTAGGCCCTATCCATAACCTGTTCAGAGGGACGCCAAACATAAATCGATAACCTTCAAATCATCGGTCCATCTTCGGATTAACAAATGTGACTTGGTCGTCAACTATCTAAGGTCATGAATTCATGAGGAGCGAAGGTCAGTCAAAAACTAACCTATGTTAAATGGATATATAGTGTACTGGCTAGGTGGAAAGAATATTATAGAAGTTAGGGTTTAGGGTTTAGGGTTTAGGGTTTAGAGGGTTTAGGGTTTAGGGTTTAGGGTTTAGGGTTTAGGGTTTAGGGTTTAGGGTTTAGAGGGTTTAGGGTTTAGGGTTTAGGGTTTAGGGTTTAGAGGGTTTAGGGTTTAGGGTTTAGGGTTTAGGGTTTATAGGGTTTAGGGTTTAGGGTTTAGGGGGTTTAGGGGGTTTAGGGTTTAGGGTTTAGGGTTGGGGGTTTAGGGTTTAGGGTTTAGAGGGTTTAGGGTTTATGGGGTTTAGGGTTTAGGGTTTAGGGGGTTTAGGGTTTATAGGGTTTAGGGTTTAGGGTTTAGAGGTTTGGATATTTGGTTTGGATATAGGTTTGGATTAGTTTTTTGGTTTGGTATTAGTAAAATCTTGAATGTGATTAAATTTTGATCCAATGGATGAGATTAGTTCCTATGTTTGTATAATAATTATAGTTTGTATGTGACCCCTCCCCTATATATATATATATATATATATATTTTTTTTTATATTCGATCATTTTATAGGAAGACAGATTTATTATTTCATGGATATATCGACTATCGGCAGCTTGGGAAAGTTTTCGGTGAATCGGCTTATAGTTAGTCAGACTAACGTAGAAAAATTATCAAAGTAAATAATAATGTATATAGCATTTAGTTATTATTATTTAAAATAATATATGTTATCATCTACTTAAATCGTTTTAAGTTAGTTTATTATAACCTATAACATGATAAAAAAATATATGTGTTATGAATATAAAATATTAGTTGATGAATTAAATAAATAATTGTATGGTGTTCTTGTCCTCACTTTTTAATTCGTATAGGACATATTTACTATATGAGTTTTACACCAACCACATATAAATATGATCCAACACATAAAATTATAGACACTTATTTTGAATCATTAAAGCCCCCGGGATTCCAACCCTTACCTAAGTTGTGAGCAAAGTTATTCTTTTTTTTAATCACGTGTAAGCTTGCTAATTATCGAAGGGAGTTGATGCAGGTATTGATGGCCTCAGTTGAAAGTTCATATTAGCAAGCAACTTTAGTCTCCATTGTTATAACTCTCCAAATTTTTGTAACATTTAATTTCAAATGTTTAGACTTTTATTCAAAAAGTTAACTCTTAAACCTTGATATAATAATTTTATTAATTACTTTTAACTTGTAATCTAAATAATTTCTTAAATATTTGTTTCAATTATTTTTTCCCTCTTAATAAACCTATCCTAAACCGTTTTTTTTTCTTTAATCGGTACCCTAACCTAACAAAACTAGGCCTAAAGTAAAAATAAAATGCTGCTAACCTACTCCTATCATTTTACCCCTCCCGATTTACCCTTGCCATGCCTCATTTTCCTCCCCTTCTCATGTTGCAACCCCATCAACATCACTATACCCCTTTGTTGAACCCACTCCATCACCACCGTTTGCATATACATACATATATCCACACTCTCTCCCTCACTCTTCTCTTTGTTCGAATGCAACCATCTAGCCCCTTGCATCTCCCCATGTAAATCCTGATCATCACTCCTACACGCTTCCTCAACCTTGTTTGGTTTCAAACAAACTACCCTCGCCATCATCATCTACAACCATCACCACCCTACCCCCGACCACCACTCACCACCACAATCAACCATCACCAACACACGTATTTGACCACCATCCACCACATCCTTACCTTGGTTTCTTTCCGCATGTGCAAACCCAACACCACCACAGCCTTCACCAACGCCTAAACCCCATCTTTTTCCTTCACCTCCCCTATATCCTTTTAAACCATAACAACCCCTCGGGTAATGATAAAAGCTGTATTTGATTTTTTCCCCTATTTTAACACAACCCACCATTCTCCCCCTACTTTGGTGCCATCCTCCGTAGTGCCAGCCCTCCTACACCATCCTTCATCGCAACATCCCCAAACCCACTAGCCATTTCTACCACAACACAACCCTCCCTACACCACTTTCTACCACATCTCCATCCCTCCTACATCGCCTTCTCCTTGCACCCACCAGTCTACCTCAACCTCATATCTATCCTTTGTCATTCAAACATTTCTCTCATCGAAGCTCCAAACACCACAAAAAACCCTATCGACCATTAGCCCAACACCACCTTCATCTCCCCAGCCTCATTGTCCCACCATCACCTCCTCGCAGCCATCTAACACCCCCTATTTGTGCGCCAAAGCTCACGCTTCCCATTTAGTGTGTATTCTTTTAAAAATTGTGTTACTTATTTCTAATAGTAAGGTTATTTTGGTAATTTTAGATAATAAATATTTTATGATTATTATCAGTAGTATTAGGTTATTGGTTAAATATTAATTTGGTTAATGTGGTATTATTTTTAGGTACAAATTTTAATTAGCGGGCCTAATAATTTTAGTAGGGTACCGATAATTTATGATTTTGCTAGAAAATAGGTAACTCTTATACTTTACTAATATATTGAATGTTGCATGATAGCATATTAGGATTTTTGTGTACGAAATATGTTAAGTATGATTTACTAAATTATAATTGTAACACCCCAAAAATTCACTACCGAAAAATTTCATTTTATTAAAAGAATTAGCGGAAGTAAAATAATTTACTGTAAATTTTGGGGATATTACCGCCACACTTAATACCAGACCGGTTCACTCCTACCGTTCAAGTACCAAGTGCTAAGGCTGAAAGAGTAAAATACAATTTATAAGAAACTCAAAGATATTCAAATCAGAGTAGCATAAATAACACTTTACAAGAATAAAATCCACCTGTGGTGGTTACAAGAATATATATTACATTTAAACTAGGGGTTAAAAGAAAAAGAGCAAAACCCTACAAGTCCGAATAATTTCCTTATGCTATTTTCCGTTGCCCACTTGAATAGCACATGTAAGTGTACCTACAAGGGACACTGCCCCATTGAATAGGCAGGGGCTCCACGAATGGAACCCTTCAGTACTATAGTACTGAGTAACCCTTTAAAACATACTTAAAAGTAGGTCTGCAATGCAACACATGATACAAAACTATGTATACATATAATGAGAGGTGCATACATAACATTCACATACATAACTGGTCCATCAAATGTTAATAGGTCAAAACATACAATCAATACTTTTGGATCTTAAGCCATTAGTCCATCATTAATCAATCATCTTGGATTATAAATATCCATGTGAGTGCGGGAACCCCACTATTATAACCAGTGGACTAGAATACATACAGGGCAGAACGCTCCTAATCACTATTATTGACAATGGATCGATCTCTAGGGAAAAATGCTCCTGGCCACTATTATTCGCCGATGGATCGGTTTGGCCCCAACTCACATGGTGTTCCACTGTAAGTGATTAGTATTTTCCATGATTAAATCATATATATGTGTGTGTGTGTGTGTGAGTGCGGGAACCCCACTATTATAGTCGGTGGATCAGAATACGTACAGGACAGAACGCTCCTGACCACTATTATTGCCAGTGGATCGGTTCTAGGGTGGAAGGCTCCTGGCCACTATTATCGCCTGTGGATCGGTCTGGCCCCGACTCACAAGTCTTTCACTTTCACGATTAGTGATTTCCCTTTTTAATCATCGCAACAATTTCATTTATTTGCCTTGGAAGGAAGATCAAGATCTCGAGATGCAAAGGTACACCGGTTGCACTGGTGCATACAAGCTACTCAATATCCTTCAACCATCAACCCAGGGACGCATAGGTACCCTGGTCGTACTCATGCTTACAACTAACTCAGTACCATACCGACAAGGACACCTAATCCATAAGTATGCATACCCCTAAGTAGGTCCGTAGAGCTAAATAGAGTAAGATGTAGGGCCTGGTTGGGGCACAAAGGTACACCAGCAAATACTAGAATCATCGTGGGTTAAACCACGTCTTTAGGGTATTGACCCCTAAAGAGCCACCATTTCCGATCTCGAGGTCTTTCACTTTAAGTATTAGTGTCTTAATTAAGGTGATCATGAAAAGCACATCAATCGAATATTTTTTCACTTTCAATCATTCTGATATCATTAAGTATTTCTTATTCATACGGTTATCTAAGATACCATAGAGGAATCATTAAGGCCATCATAATCTCATCCAATTCCAATTTAGGATTCGTTCTCGTAATACTTAATAATTTTCAAATACCATTATCTTACTATTCAACGTTGCTTGAGTCTTATTACGAACTCCGTTATCACAACGACATATTAGATATAAATTACTGATTTACCCATTGCTCGTATAATCATTAAGTCATCCCTTCCTTACTTGCCAATTTACCATATTACCCTTCATGTTACATAATTACTAATTTACCCCTTACTTAGTTTAGGTTACCAAGTTATCTCTCATACTTATTAGGTCACCAATCTCCCTTCATAATTATTACACTTATCATATTTCCATTTGGTTGGTTAGATTACCAAATTGCCCTTCTCCTTTGTTATAATCACCAAATTGCCCTTTTGTTGGTCAAATTACCAAATTACCCTTTAGTTGGTTAAATTACCAACTTACCCTTCTCCATTATCATAATTACCAAATTGCCCTTCTCTATTGTCATAATTACCAAACTACCCTTTTGTTGGTTGAATTACCAAATTGCCTTTCTCCATTATCATAATTACCAAATTACCCTTTTCCATTATCAAAATTACCAATTTACCCTTCTCTATTATTATAATTACTAAATTACCCTTATCCATTATTATAATTGCCAAATTACCCTTCTCCATTATCAAAATTACCATTTTAGCCTTCTCCATTATTATAATTACCCAATTTTTCTTCGCCATTATCATAATTACCATTTTACCCTTCTCCATTATTATAATCACCATATTACCCTTTTACTTACAATTTACCATTTTACCCCTTACTTACAAATTACCATAATACCCTTTTACTTACAATTTACCATTTTGCCATTCTCTTTCAAATTTACTATAATACCCTTTTACTTACAAATTACCAAATTACCATTTTGCCCTTCTCTTTCAAAATTACCATAATACCCTTTTACTTACAAATTACCATTTTGCCTTTTACTTCCAAAATTACCATTTTACCCTTTACTTCCAAAATTACCATAATACCCTTTTACTTACAAAATTACGATTTTTCCCTTTACTACACCACTTTTATTAAATTATCACCACTATATGATTATTAATATTAATACTCCATTCTCATCATCCAATTCCACCAACTGTTATATTTCACATAATACTCTTCAACACCCACACATATTAGGCCACATTCTTGCATAAGACATATTACTAAATTGACCCTAGGGCTCATAATAATATTATTCATGCATCAATGGTCACAATAACATAATATAACATTGATAAGTACTTAACATTTTCTTGAATAACAAATCTCCTTCCTTAAGCATTTCTTCTATACATGGCATATAAACTAGCATGCTTTCCTTTTTATCAATCAATACAAGAAACTACATAAATTATATTAAACAACATATATCAAGCATAATAACATATTAAAAACCCTAATGTGCTAATATACGTTTATCCATGCATTTAAGTGGGGTTAAACGATTACCTTAATTCCCACAAAAATCGAACCTTATCGGCATCCCGGTTAAAGATTCAAGCTTTGATTAGCAAAACCAATACCTAAAAATAATATCAATACTTTTCATATTAGAAATGAGAAAACCAAAGCATAAGACTCTACAAAACTTAATTAATGAAATACTTAACTTAAATATCATTATACCTTAAAACTTATTAACCAAATTATACCAAGGAATGCAACAACTCATACTATTCATGCAGCATAAGCTGTATGCAAAATAAGAGAAATAAAGGGCTTGAAATGGCATGAAAGGGAGGAGGAAGTGGTGTTTTTGGGTTAGGGTTTTGGGGCTAGGAAAGAGGGCAGGTGGGGGAGGATTTGGGGTAAGGGAAGGGTGTAGAGGTGAAGAGGGGGTGTAGGTGGTGGTCGGGGATAGGTTGTTGGCGGTTAAGGGCGGCGGCGGTGGGAGCGAGGCTCCAAAGGTGGTTGTCAAGGTGGAGGTGGTTGAGAAGGAAGGAAAAGGGAGGGGAAAAATAAGGGGCACCAAGGGTTGGTTTCGGCCGAAGGAGGTGAAGGGGTGGTAGGGGAGGTTTCAGGGAGTGGGTTGGTGGCTTAGGAGGCAGTATAGGCGGAGGGACTGCGGCGGAAGGAGGAATTGCAGGGTAGTTGCCGAGAAGGGAGAAAAAGAAGAGAAAAATAAGAAGGGAGGAAGAAGGGCCTGTAGGGTGGCTCGAGGGGGTTGCTTGGTGGTGTAGGGCGGTAGTAGGGGGTGGTAGAAGGTGGTGTAGGTGGATGGTGAGGCGGTGGTAGCGGCAGAGTAGAAATAGGGAGGGAAATGAAGGAGAAGGAAGGGAGAAGAAGGGGGCGGAGAAGGGAGAAGGCTTGAAGAAAATGGGGCAGGAAGGGCTGATGAGGATAAGAAAAAGGAGAGGGAGAGGCAGGGGGAGTAAGTGGCTGGTCGAGGTGGTAGTAGGGTGGCAGGGGTGGTCGGGTGGCAGGGAGAGGGAAGGGAAGGGAAGAAGAGGAAAGAAGTGAGGTGTGGCTTGGGGTGCAGGGGTTGGTTTGGTTCAAAATGGGGAAGAAAAGGATGGGGGAGAGAGTGGGAGAGAGAGGGAGAGAGGGGGAGGTAGTGGTGGCAGGTGGTTGCAGGTTGCGGTGGGCGGACATGCTCGGGGTGGTCGACGAAGAAAGAAGAAGAAGAGGAGTGGAGAAGAGAAGGCAGGCCAGGTGTGGGGAAAGAAGGAAAATTTGGGTCGGCCCGGTCGCGAGGGAGGAAGGAAAAGGAAAGAAAGGTTGGGTCGGGCCTTCGTTGCTGCGCGGGAGAGGAAGGAAGGGAGGAAAGGGACGGCCGATCGTAGCGCAGGAGAGGAGGAAGAGAGTGGGTCGGTGGCCCAGGCGCAAGGAGGAAGGCTGGCTTGGTGGCCCGAAGAGAAGGAAAAGGAAAAAGAAAGAAAGGAGGAAAAAGGAGAAAAAGGAGAAACAAAATAAAAAGGAAAAATAAAGGAAATTAAAATAATTTAATTTATGAAATAATCGTATGTAATATTTTTGGATAATAAATTTATTTAATAATTTAATTTAATATACTTAAATATATGGGTTTAAAAAGGATAATTTTAGTAAAATATTGGTTTGGAAAATTATTTAAATAAAATGAGTATGATAAAATAACAAAATATTTAGTTTAATTTATTAAATATTCCTATCCAATTTTTATACTCAAAAATCCATAAAATAATTAAATTAAATAATTTAAAAGTTAATTTATCCCAAATAAAAGCTATTTATTAAATTATAGTTTTTATTTTATTTCAGGGGATTAAAATAGTTATATGCTTAGTATTGTTGCATAAAAATAGAAAAAATATGCTTGTTATCTAATGTAAATATTTTTGGTACAAAAGTATGAAAAAAATAATTTTTATGATTATGTATGACATGTACGTGTAACATGATAGGTTAGGCATGCTTAGACAAATTTGTGGTATAAATTATTATTGTTGTGTCTCCTAGGGACAATTTCATCATTTTAAGTGTATTATAATATATATCCCGACAAACATATCTAATGTGTATTATATCATTGAGCATGAGTTATGTGATTCTAGGTGGATTAAATTTGCATGTTAAGATTTTTGCATGTAGAATTGTGTATAAGGGCAAAATAGTCAATTGACATATTTGATAATTTATTTACATGACAATTAATTTAATTATGATATTTTAGCCTTTTCATGACAAATTAATAAAAAAAATGGATTTAGTAGTTAAAATGGATGATAATTGGGTAATTTTGACCTTAGGGGAATTCTGGTCATTTTTTACCTAATGCACCCAAATATGGATAATTGAGCCTATAATGATCTTATAATATTTTAAATGATTAATCTGGCATTGACCTTGTTATGGCTATCTTGAATAAACGGGAAATAAGTAAACATGGCTAAGTATAAAAAATTAGATCTATGTGATTAGTATACAATTTCATGGTCACATTAATAAAATACTAATACTTATAGTGAAAAATCTTGAAGTCAGAAATAGTTGCTTTTTAGGGGTCACTACCTTAAAGATATGGTTTAGTTTACGATTTATTATAGATTTTTTTCCCGATGTGCCTTAGTGGCTCGGCCAAACCCTACATCTTACTCTATTTAGCTTTGTAGGCTTATAGATGGCATGCATACTTATGGATTAGGTATATTTGTAGGTAGGACAT
This sequence comes from Tamarix chinensis, assembly GCA_030549775.1. Lineage (NCBI taxonomy): Eukaryota > Viridiplantae > Streptophyta > Magnoliopsida > Caryophyllales > Tamaricaceae > Tamarix > Tamarix chinensis. The sequence continues at coordinate 17,862,321 of CM060181.1, read as the reverse complement.
TGTGCTACCTTCATGTGTTAGTAGGACCTGAGTACGTTAATGTCTTGGGTTGGTAGTCGGCAAGATACTGTGTTAACTTGGTGCACCAATATGACCGGAGTACCTTAATGTCTCTAAGTTGATATGATCTCCTCTCAATTAAATAAAAAATTATTATTATTTGATTATTGGATTGGTTTGGTAGTAACCTTCGTGTCCTACCTACCGGTGGTCCGATAGTAGCCTTTGTACCTATATGTGATATAAAAACAGTCTTCATGCCTACCTATAATGTTATGGATTTTATTGGTCTTGTGTTTGTGAGCCTACCTGTGATATGGGAACTGCTCTTGATAATGAGATATGTGACCATTGCTATTGTTATGTTTTAGGTTGATATTAGTTCTAATTATACTTCAAAGAGCATCCCTTATATTTTCGGTTGGTCAGTATCAGTATGTTATAGATATACAAGAAGGGGGCAATATGTGGCCTTTGTGGCATTCAATTATCTTATATGGTTAATGTATTTCAATTTTTCTGTAACACCCCAAAATTCACTACTTTTTTTTTAAAGCGGAAGCAAGTAAAATATAAATACTTAAAACCAGTGAATTCTGGGGATGATACCGCCACACTTAGTACCAAACCGGTTCTCTCCGACTGTTTAAGTACCAAGTGCTAAGGCTAAGAAAATATTAACAATCAATTATAAAATTAAGACAGCTAAACTTCAAATAAGCATTAAACGGTTATAAAACAAAATCAGAGTACGCATAAAGAATTATTATTCAAATTAAAAAGAGAAGTAGCTTACAACCGATAAAATATTAACAAAAGGAATTAGAATCATATAAAGACTGAAATATGGCCACAACTCTCTTAAAATTTGAGCCAAAACATGCTCAAGACTCATCCCCGACTGATGTCTTGCCCACCTACACAAAGTCAGAAGGGCATACTACTCGTGGGAATGAGCAGCACCCATGAAAAGGGTGATCAGTACGCTATGTACTGAGTAAGGTAACCGAGCACTAAGGCCGACACATAAACACATCAAATCATGTAGGATAATAATCAACATACAATTCCAAACCACATATATGATACATAAAAGCATATAGAGAATCCATAGCCTGTCATCAATAATCCCACACATAAGACCCCAAAATGTTCAAATTAATTATTTAATCTTTCTTTTATCTTAATATGATACACATCATGCCTTTTATCAAATCCATGCGAGAACAGAAACACCCCACTATTATAATCGGTGGGCTGGTCACACATAGAGCATCATGTCCTAACCACTATTATTACCGGTGGATCGGTCACATATAGGGTAAAACCTTAACCACTATTCCTGACCGATAGATCAATCTGGTTTCTGCTCGTATGGTGTTCTACTGTAAGTAATTAGTATCTTTTTAGAGCTTTAATAATTATGGTTTGTGTTTATTGAGCTCGAGTCACCCCACTATTATTGCTGGTGGGCCGGTCACATATAGGACATCATGTCCTAACCATTATTATAACCGGTGGATCGGTCGTACATAGGGTAAGACTCTAACCACTATTCCTGACCTGTGGATTGGTCTGGACCCGGCTCAATAATCTTCCACTTTAAAGGATTAGTGTCTTAAATATTTTATTCACAAACATTTGCCCAGACATGCATGACTAACTCCATGTAACCCTAGCTCCCATGCAAACCCTAACTCCACGAAAACCACACTTCCATGCAAACCCTAACTCCACGTAAACCACACTTCCATGCAAACCCTAGCTCCCATGCAAACCCTACCTCCACGTAAACCACCCTTCCATGCAAACCCTAACTCCACGTAGACATGCTTCCATGCAAACCCTAATTCACATGCAAACCCTAGCTTCACGTAGACCACACTTCCATGCAAACCCTAGCTCCACGTAGACATGCTTCCATGCAAACCCTAGCACCATACCATTTCATGCAAAACTCTAACCCATACCATTTCATGCAAAACCCTAATACCATGCCATTTCACGCAAAACCCTAACACCATGCCATTTCATGCAAAACCCTAACACTATACCATTTCATGCAAAACCCTAACACCACCTTGTTACACTCCCCATCATTATTTTACAACCCTAACATGCATGTCTTAAGGCCACATCATACAATAATAATAACATAAATATACACATAATTCTCATGCCACAATTTATTCATACCAACATACTTCAACTCCACTTTATACCACATACGAAATAATTAATAATGATAAATATAGAATACATGGCATATGAAGCACATAATGCATCTAAACACACAAATGACCTTAGTAACACCCTTACCTAAAACGACACCGGTCTTGGAGCATGCTCCTACGCCTCCTTAGGGCTTTGACTGAGTTTTACCTATTATGAGTGAAAAACTAAAATTAGACTCCCTCCTATCAAAATACCATTAATCACTAACTTATTATAAGACTAGGTTTTTAAATAAATAATAATATATTAACAAAATAACATTAATTAATTACTAACTTTGCTAAAGACATAGAAATAATAGAAATATTATAAAAGTTGAGAATATAAGGTCGAAAACTTTACCCTAATAATAATAATAATAATGATACTAAAATAATAATAGCAAAGATACTAAAAATAATATCAATGATAATAATAATAATAATAATAATAATAATAATAATAGTAATGATGATGATGATGATGATGATGATGATGATAATAATAATAACAATAATAACATTATTAACAACCCTAATGGTAAAATAGTTGTATTCATAATAATGGAATAAGAATAATAGAAATTCGAAATAGGAAATAATAATAATAATAATTATACTTATAACATATTAATATTAATAATAGTAATAATAGAAATAATAAGAATAATAATAATAAAATCAAATTAAAATACAATAGGGATTCAGCCCTCAACATAAATAATAATAAAAACATTAATACTAATAATATAATAACATTACATATTAAAAAAAATAATAGTATTTATATGCAAATAATTGAAATAAAATAATTTAAGGGTTATAAAAATAGGGAAAATGGCTTAGAGGGTCTAGGGTTCAACCTTAGGCTGGCAGGGATAGGCGGCACCGGCGGTGGTGCACGGCGGCGGCGGCGGAGGCCGGAAAAAGAGAAGAAAAAGGAAAAAGTTGCATGCTGGGAAAAAAATAGGGAGAATGGAGGTGGAAGTTGGGTTGTTTAAGAATGCCCAGAGGGAGACGAGCAGAATGGAGGTAGCGGCGCAACCAAAGGTGGCGGCGAACGGCGGCGACGGTAGTGGTTGAATGGAGGAGAAGAAGAGAAAAATAGGAGGAGAGGGAGGGAGAGGAAAAGAAAGGTAGGGGAAGGCAGATGAGGGTCTACAAAAGAGAATGGGAGGTGACAGAAGCAGCGGAAGAGGTGGCTAAGGGTGGTTCGAAGGGCGGCGATGGCAGAAAATGGTTTAGTTATGAAGTGTAATTCGCATGGTCAAGGTGGATTGTTCAGGAAGAATCGAAGGGTATGGGTAGTCTAGTTAGTTAGAGGGAGGTGCAAGGAAGGCGTAGGCGGAAAGAACTGGTGGTGGTGTTGGCCAGAGACGGCGAATGTGGCGTCTAAAGGTGAGGCGGCGGCAATGTCGAGGAATTCTGGGTAAGTGACCAAAAACTCGATACAAGGCCAACCTGAGGGTATTTATAGAATGAAGGGGAAGTTAGGGTCAAAGGGAAAGTGGGGGAGTGGTAGGAAGAAGTGGGCACTGGCCGACGATGGCAGTCGGCGCACTCCCCGATCGTGGCTTGTAAATGGTTGGGGGGAGAGGGAGATCGTGCGAGGAATGGGGAGTTGATTGGGTTGAAAAGCTCGACGATCAGCAGGGAAAAATAGGAGGGAACAAGCCAGTCAAAGGGGCGACCCGGGCGAGATCGGCAGTGGATTTCTCGGACGGGCGGCGGCGAGTTGCAGGTTGGTGGCATCGACGGGGAAAGAAAAAGAGGAAGAAGAAGAAAGGTGGGCTGGACCGCGCGGTTCGGGGCAAAAAGAAAGAGAGAAAAGAAGGGTAGTCAGCCGGTCGGGCGCGGTCATTAAAACGGAGCCAAGATGCAGCGTTTGGAGGAGGAAAAAGCTAAAACGCAGTGAGGAGGAAAAATGGAAGGAGTTGCGTGGGCTGGGCCGCGCCGAAGGAAAGGAAAAGAGGAAAGGGAGACTGTGCTGCGAGCCAGGCCCAGTTCGGGGGAGGGAAAAAAAAGAAGAAGAAAAAGAAGGAAATAGAAAGAAAAAGAAAGGAAAAAGGAAGAAGAAAAAGAAAAAGGAAAAGGGAAAAAGGAAAAATAATTAGATTGGGTATTTAAATTAATTAAAATATTTGGGATATTTAAAAATAATAATATCTAAATAAAATAATATTTGAATCCCTTTTTAGGCTAAATTAGGATTTTTGAAAGATTTTTCCATAAATTCTATTTTAATTATCAAAACACTCTAATTTTCTCAAATTAAATTATGCATGAAATTCATATTAATTTGAAACTATTTTCTCATTCTTATTTTAAATAAAATAATTAATTTAATTAATTCCCAATTTAAACTCTTAATTTTTTAAAATACCCAAATTTTCTCTAATTAAAATATTTCTAAAATTTCTTATTAATTTGCCTTAATAAATTTCCTTTTATTTTAGTAAAAATAATTTATTAAAATAATTTTCCTAATAAAATCTTATTTAACTATAATTTTTAAAATTAAAGATTTTTGAGGCATTTCATTTTCCATGTATAATTTGATGTTTTATACTATGGATTGTTGTAATGCCTTATATATGTTTCATTTTGGTTTCTCATATTAGTCTTGGTACCATTATACTAAATGATTTCTTTCATAGGCCTCTGTTTACTCAATAGGCAGTGATTTTTTGTAGATTAGCTTGCAAGTTTAGTCAAAGTTAGTAGTTTGGGTTGAAAGTTTAGGACTATTCGGTGTCATTTTTGGTAGCTTTGATTCTAGTTGTATATGGAATCTTGTGTCCTCCTGTACTTTATCTTTTTTGAGTTATAACCACTAATGTTGTTTTTATTTAGAACAACATAAATATGTATGTTCTTTCTAATATTAATCTTGTAATTGTATTATTAATTTAAGTAGAGTAATGATTTTAGCATTAACACTTAGTATGAGAATGGTAAAGGAAACAAGACTTGTACCAAGTGTGGTGGTAACACATTTTATTTTTATTATTTTAACTTCCGCACTTAAATCTTTAAATGAATTTTGTAAGTCATAAAAATAGGAATGTTACAATCACATACATTTTGCCACTTGGGACTTGTTATGTCAAAGCATAGAACAAAGGTGTTCGATGTTTGGTCCATGGACTTATCCCAACCAAGCAAGAATAATGAAGGTTATCTAAACTTTCATACATGATCAAGAATCACTCTAGGTGTCTCATTTTAGAAAAGTGTCTGTATGGGGTAAAGCCATTTTAGGAGCCAATTTCACTAAAGCTCATGACTTGAATCTATTAAAATTTCTGCATTCCAAATTTCATTCAAGATCTTAGAAAAATAAATTTTTGTCTTGGTTTACAGACTAAAAAATTAAAGGATGGTATTTATATCCACCAATCAACATATAGAAGATTCTAAAGAGATTTCACATGGACAAAGAACACCCGCTCAAATTTCTAATGGTGGTTTTCTTGCTAGATATAAATGATGATACATTTTGTCCTTCTGAAGACAATGAATAAATCCTTGGATCAGAAATACCATATTTGAGTGCAATTGGGACATTAATGTATTTAGTTAACAATATATGCCCCAACATTACCTTTTATGTTAACTTATTGTCAAGACACCATTCAGCTATAGCAAAGAGATAATGGAAAGGAGTGAAAATTTTGTTCCTCTACCTCATAGATACACAAATGTAGGATACTTATCAGATCCATGTAAGGTGAAATCATATCCCTTTTATGTGTTCATATTTGGGAATACCGTAATATCGTGAAGATCATGAAAGAAAACTATGATAACCACCTTATCAAACCATGTGGAGTTATCTACTTTTTATGAAGCTAGACAAGAATGCGTATGATTACGATTAATGATCCAACACATACCTGAAATGTCCCGAAAATTCTAATTTTAAAAATTATAGTTAAATAAGGTTTTATTAGGAAAATTAATTAAATAAATTATTTTTTATTAAAATTAAAAGGAATTAATTAGGTAAAATTAAGAAGAAATTTATAAGTATTTTATTTAGGAGATATTGGAGTATTTTAACTAATTAAGGATTTTATTTTGAAAATTAATTAAATAAATTATTTTATTTAATATAAGAAGGAGAAAATAGTTCCAAATTAATATGAATTTTATGAATAATTTAATTGAAGAAAATTAAGGTGTTTTGCTAATTAAAATGGAATTTATGAAAAACCTTTTAAAAATCCTAAATTAGCCTAAAAAGGGATTTAAATATTATTATTTTTAAATATCCCAAATATTCTCATTAATTTAATTAACCCAACCCTCTTATTTTTCTTTTCCTTTTTTCCTTTTTTCCTTTTTCTTTCTTTTCTTCTTTTTTCTTCTTTTCCTCTCCTTTTCCCACTTTGGGCCTGCCCTCTCCCGCGGCCCAGTTCCCCCTCCCTCTTTCCTTTCCTTTGGCGCGGCCCAGCCTGCACGATCGGCGCCTCCTTCCTTCTCCCAGCTGCATTTTGTTTTTTCCCCTGGATGCTGCGTTTTACCCCCCGTTTTAATGATCGCCGCCCGACCGGTCTCCTCTTCTTTTCTTTCTTTCTTTTCTACCCCGAACCGCCCGATCCAATCCCCCTTCTTCCTTCCTCCTTCCCTGACGCTGCTAACTTGCACCTGCACCCCCCGTCCTTGGTTTTTTGCCGCCAGTTACGCCCCTTTGACCAGCTGCTTTCCTCCCTTTCTCTTCCCCCTGATTCGGCGACCACATAGACCAATCCACCTCCTATTTCTTGTGCAATTTCTCTCTCTTTCCTGTGCACAATCCCTACCCCGAAATTTGCTGCCACCAGCCAACCATCGCCGCCGGTGACCCTAACCCTACCTACCTTACCATGTAGTCGACCCACAGAAACCTAACCTCCCTTCTTTTCTCTATAAATACCCCCATAATCTACCCTGTATCGAGTTTTGATCCCCTACCCAGAAAACCTCCTTTGTGCGCCGCCTCCATTTCAGACTCCAGCTCCGCCGCCGTCGGCCAACCATGCCACCAACTCTGCCCACCTAAGCCTTCCCTACACCGCCCTCTAGCTAATTAAACCACCCATCCCCCTCGATTCTTCCTGCATAAGCCACCCCGGCTGTGCAAAGTTTGTTTCCCAACCAACCCTTCCTTTCATCTCCGCCGCCCTTCGAACCACCATTAGCCACCTCTTCCACCGCTTCTTTCACCTCCCATTCTGTTCTGCATACCCTCCTCTACCTTTCCCTACCTTTCTTTTCCTCTCTCTCCTTCTCCTTCTCTCTTTCTCTTCTTCTTCCTATTTCGACCACCACCATCGCCGCCGTGCGCGCGCCACCTTTAGCTGTGCTAGCACCTCCATTCTGTTCCTCTCCTTCTAGGCATCCATAATCACCTCTACTCCCACCTTCACTCTCCCTATTTTGTTCCCATCCTTCAACTTTTTTCCTTTTCTTCCCTTTTTCCGGCCACCGCCGCCGCCTCCGCACACCACCACCGGTGCCGCCTATCACCACCAGTGTAAGGTTGGACCCTAGACCCCCTCAATCCTTTTTCACTATTTTTACAAGCTTTAATTTATTTTATTTCATTTATTCGAATATATATGCTATTATTATTACTATTATTATGGTTATTATTATTATTATTATTATTATTATTATTATTATTAATGTTATTATTATTATTTATATTGAGGACAGAAGCCCTATTATATTTTTAATTCAATTTTATTATTATTATTATTATTATTGTTGTTGTTGTTGTTTTTGTTATTATTGTTATTGTTATTATTATTATTATTATTATTTTCAATGTTAATATTATTATTCTTTATAGGGTCGAAACCCTATTGTGCCTATTTTGAATTGTAGTAGTGGTATTATAAATATCAAGTCTTATTATTAGTAATATTATTATTATTTTTATCATTAGCATTTATTATTATTATTAGTGTTGTTGTTGTTGTTGTTGTTGTTATTATTATTATTATTATTATTATTATTATTATTATTTAATAAGTTTATTATTTTTCAATGTAGGGTAGAAATCCTACTTCATTTTATCTTCAAATATTATCCTTACTATTATTATTATTATGATTATTATCATTTTTGCAATATTATTATGGTTTTTATCATTATTACTATTTCATTATTATTATTATTACTAAATTTTGTTATTTATTTTACTAATGTTATTATTGGCATTATTTTGGTAAAGGGGCTGAAGCCCTTATTTCACTTTGTTTTTGAGTAATGCCCTTTTCATTATTATTGTTACTATTATTATTCTTATTCTTACTAATATTATCATCGATATTATTTTTAGTATTTTTTCTATTATTATTTTAGTATTTTATCAAAAGCCTAGTCTTAAAATAAGTTAGTAAATAATAGTATTTTTGGTAGGAGGGAATTTAATTTTAGCTTTTCCCTAATATAGGTGAGACCAGTCAAAGCCCTAAGGAGGTGTAAGAGTGTGCTCCAAGTTCGGTGTCGTTTTAGGTAAGGATCCTACTAAGGCCTTATGTGTGCTTATGTACATTATGTGCTTCGTATGCTGTGTATTCTATGTTTATCATTATTAATTATTTCGTATGTGGTATGACGTGGAGTAGAAGTATGTATTTGTGTATTTACATGGCATGTGCACTATGTGATGAAATATTGTGGTATGTGATGATTGGTTTGTGACCCTTTAGACATGCATGTGAGGATGTATAAAAGTGGTATTGTGTGGGAAAAAGGTTGAAAATGGAAAATAGGGAAAAATTAACCAAGAGGAGTAAGTTGACTAAAGGGGAAATGAGTTGACCTAAGTATTTTAATGATCTATAAGTGGATGAATAAAATGGAAAATTTTAGGGTTTCATGTGGGAGAATGTAATCTATGGTTTTATATGGGAGAATCTAATTTATAGTTTTATATGAGAGAAACTAATTTATGGTTTTGTATGGGAGAATCTAATTTATGGTTTTATATGGGAGAATCTAATTTATGGTTTTGTATGGGAGAGTATAATCTATGGTTTTATATGGGAGAATTTAATCTATGGTGTAACATGGGATAATCTAATCTATGGTGTAACATAGGAGAATCTAATCTATGGTTTGTATGGATTGAATTTAGAGTTTTGTATGGAAAAACCTTGGGTTTTGTGTGGATTGACTTTAGGGTTTTGTATGAAGGAATATTGGGTTTTGCATGAAAGAATTTAGGGTTTTGTATGGATGGACTTAGGGTATTGCATGGCAGGTTCTATGGTGTTGCATGGAAGGATCTAATCTAGGGTTTTTGTATGGACTGAATATAAGGTTTTATATGGAGGAATCTAGGGTTTTAATTATATGGAGAAATCTAGGGTTTTGTACGGATGAATCTAGGGTTTGCATGGTTGATTCTAAGGTTTTTATATGGGAGTTTTAGGGCCTGCACGAAAAGTTCGAAAGGTTGCATGGGATGAGTAAAGTTTGCATGGAAGTGAAATTTACGTATGAAAAGTTGATTTGGGATGTAAGGAAGGTAATGTAAGTGTTGTTTGGGTGTTTGAACACTTTGGAAGAAAAATAGTACGTGGAGCGATATAAGGGTACGTAGGAGATCGAGCTAGGGTTTGTATGGACAACTAGGGTTTGTTGTGGCTGCTTAGAGTTTTTGTGGTATCATGTGTATTTAGTGATTAAAGTGTAATTATGAGGGTGAAATTTATGACTTGTGATGTGTGGAGTGTTAAAATGATTTAGGTTGCGTAAAGAAGAGTGGGATGTACCACAAAGGTTAAAATTAGGGTTTCGGGATAAAACCCTAGAGTGAGATGTGGAGTGGACTTGGTAGTAAAAAGTAGTGGGCCTTGACCCATATACTTAAGAGATGGACTTCTAATGTGAGATAGTATATGGAGGAGAGGATGTTCGGGTAAGTTAGGAGGCGTAGGATTCTCATGATATGATACGGGTCAGTTGGAAAATAAGTGTAAAGGGAGTGATTCATGCATGTCTAGGGTGAAAACTTTTGAATAAGATACTTAAAACATTAATCAGGTAAAGTGGAAGATATTGAGCCGGGCCCAGACCAATCCACCAGCATAATAGTAGCCAGGTACTGCGGTATCCTGGAGACCGATCCACCGGCGTATAATAGCGGTAGGGTATGTTATCCTAGGCGACCGCTCCATCGGCTATAATAGTGGGGGATCCTGAGCTCAATAAACCAAACCCTACATTTTGCTAAGATATGAGAAAGACACTAATTACTTACAGTGGAACACCGTGCGAGAAAAAGGGGCCAGACCGATCCACGGGCATATAATAGTGGTAGGGCATGCACCCTGAGTGACTGATCCACCGGCTAGAATAGTGGCCAGAAGCCGAAGTGCCATGGAGACCGATTCACCGGCTAAAATAGTGGGGTTCTCGTACTCGTATGGACTTGATAAAGAGCATGGTGTAAAAATAATTCGATAAAGGATTAATTAAGTAATTAATCTGGACTATATTGGATTTTGGTGTATTCACCTGAATGTTTATATGCCTTTATGTTATTATGTTGGATTATGCTCTTTTTATTATCCTTCATGGTTTATGTGAATTTTTTGTGTTGGCCTTAGTGCACGGTTACCTTGCTCAGTACGTAGCGTACTAATCACCCTTTTCATGGGTGCTGCTCATTCCCACGAGTAGTAGGCCCTTCTGACTTTGTGCAGGTGGGCGAGACATCAGTCAGAGTTGTGTGTTGAGCATTTTTGGCTCCGAATTTAAGAGTGTCGTGGCCGTATTTTCTCTTCATGTGATTTTATTTCATTATGTTATTTATTTTATATTGCATTTATTCTTTTTGATTTATTACCTTGTATTAATTATTTCAATTGAATCTTTTATCGGTTGTAAGCTTATTTCTCTTTTGGAAATGAATTACAATTTTTTGCGCATACTCTGATTTTTGATGTATAGTTCTTTCTAGTTCTTTTATGAACTCTTGGTTTGAATTTAATGTCAATCTTCTCTTTAGCCTTAGCACTTGGTACTGAAATAGTCGGAGAGAACCAGTTTGGTACTAAGTGTGGCGGTAACATCCCTATAATTCATAAGTTTTTAAATTTTAAATTCTTTCACTTTTTTTAAAAAAAAGTAGTGAATTTTGGGGTGTTACAATACCGAGTGAATATGTTATGAAAGCAATCACGTATCATCCCACTCTAATATATGAGATTAATACGATTTGTATCACTCAAATAAAAAAAATGATACATTAAAGGATATAAAATTAAAGTATATAATGTCAATGTTTTTCTCCATAGATAATCTGGAGAAAGAAGGAATGAATAATAGCCAACAAATTCAATCATTTGAGAATCTTAGTGACTTATTCATAAAATTCTTGTCTCCCAGAAGATTTGAATAATTGGTACATAAGTTGAGAATGCATTATTTTTGAGATGTATGTTAAATTAAGGGGGTGTTATGCGTATTGTATTATTTTCCACTTTGCTCAGATTTTTTTTCCTACAAGATTTTTCCTAGCTATGGTTTTAATGAGGCAGCGTATCAAAACATATAAGAAAGTATAATAGGTAAATATGTAATGGGGCGTGTTATGGACAAATAATATTCATCTAGGTGAATTGAATAGTTGATTGTACTCAAGTGTAATCGTGTAGAGTTGTACAAAAAATTTGGGATTTAAAAATTAGATCCGGTATTTAAAAAATTTAATATGATAATTAGGATGTTGGATCCAATTTTAGTTAGACGAATATTGACATTAAGGATATCCATTTTTTTACTTGTGATCCGATCCGAGAAAACATCTAATATTTTATTGATTATTTCAATAATACATCATAATATTTTATTTTTGTAGTTTAAAGTTTTTAATCTTATTTATTTTTATATTTTAAACTTTTATAATAGTATTTTAATTCATTTCGTTGGATAAAATAAGACAATTATATGAATATTAACTAATATATGGTTTTTATTTTTAAAAATTTCCTTGCAAAAGTTATTAAAACTGAAAAAAATAATATTTCCATATATATATAATCTAGTCCATATCTAGTCTATATTTTTCGGATATTCGGAATTTTGATATCTAGTCTCAAATACATGGAGCGAATATTTGAAAAAAATATTCGAATAAATACGGATATCTAGTTTGAACACCCCTGCTTGAGTGAATGTTTATCATGCTTAGGGTTTGTTTGGTATGGGAGTTATAGGGGTGGAAAAATTTTCCCTCTATTTTGTATCTTTTATATTAAGTATTTAATAATAATAAATAAATTTTTAATGAAATACCCATTTTAGATCAAATTAAGATCTAAAATGTGTATTCATTAGAATAAAAATATTTAATTTTAAATAGATTATACAAGATATATAAAATATGGGGGTAATTTTTCTACCCCTATTACCCCCATACCAAACAAGCACTAAGTACCATATGCATATGTAGATACTATGGATATTATATATATATATATAATCTAGTCCATATCTAGTCTATATTTTTCGGATATTCGGGATTCTAATATCCGGTCTCAAATACATGGAGCGAATATTTGAAAAAAATATTCGAATAAATACGGATATTTGGTTTGTACACCCCTACTTGAGTGAATGTTTATCATGCTAAGTACCATATGCATATGTAGATACTCTTTTTCCTAGATTTTCTAATTCTTACAATTTAACCAATATAATATAAACTAGTGTTACACTCGTGCGATACACGAATTTTATTTTTTCTAAATTTTATAAATTAAATTAAATATAAAGTTACAAATAATAGATAATAATAATGATAAATATAATGCTAATTATAATTTAAGAAGTTCATTTATATAATAGTATTATTATTGAATGTATAATACTAAATATTATATATTTAAATCAAGATGCTAAATTATATGTAATTATTCCCTAAACATATGTACTCCATCCATATAAAAAAAGTCATTCTATTAATCTATACACTTTTTAAGGAAGTAATACAAGTACTCTTATCATTACACTTACACCCTTCATTAAAAAATAACAAAATATTTAATGTATATAAAATGGGAAAAAGGTGAGTGAGCAAAATAGAAAGTAGGTTTTTACTTTTTTAAAATAACTTTATTTTTTATATAAAAATTTAGTGATAAAATGATTTATTTTTGATACGGAGAGAATAATATTTAATTGATTATTATTATTTGGTTGATATTAAATATTTATTAAATAGAGTAACATAACCAAAATGAATTATATTTAAATAATATTTGTAAATATGGTAAAGATAATTAATTAATAACCATGTTCATATCTAGTTATTCAAAATACTTGTCAAAGAATTTAAAATGCTAGTTAATAGTTATGATAATAAGAGGTACTCCCTCTGTTTCTAAAAGTAAGTCTTTTTAACTCAAATTTTTTGTTTTAAAATGAAAGTTGTTTTAGAATAGTTAATACTTACTTTTTATTTTTACTCCTAACTTTTCTCTTTCTTTTTCTATACATTAATTATTATATTATTTTCCAATAAAGGTTATAATTATCATACTACAGTTATAATTATTAGTTATTACCTCTTAAAATAATATGTAAATTGCTAAAAATAAAGGAAATACATAGAAAGAATAGAAGTAGACGCATTGAATTGATTTTTGAAATTTTGACTACTACCTAGTTTGGGTTAGAATGAGTAATTGCTATTGGTAAAACAAAATAGGGAGAAAGTTGGGTAGATAAAGAATTTAAGACTTGATATATTTTATATGCGAGGAAGACAATTTACTTTGTTATCGTTAATGAAAATTAAGTCTATGGTCTTAATTTTTTATTATTATTTAAAAAAGTAGAAGTATATTTTAGCAAAATATCTGTCAATTAAGTTATTTTATTCATCAACTATTTAATAAGTTATAATATTACTACTTGAATAATTTCATGAAAATTGAATTGTAATTATTCCTTGTGATAAGTATGTACAGAATATAACTTATGAGTTATATATAATTTTACTATATTAATATGGCTGAAAAAATAAATATAGACTAATACATTAATGGATGTTAATATTAAATATTAGTATATAGATATAGATAGTCAACAAATAAATATAATTTTTAATGCAAAATTGCTACTATTATTAATGATTTAAGAGTTTACAAAGTTTTAAAGAGTTATGTAGATATTATACCTTGTTACATAATAGCATAAATTTGACTATTTTAGTTATCATAGCTAGCTTTTCCAACAACAAATTTATCTTTTAGAACTCTAAGGTTGCAACATTTATAACAAATATATGTTTCTTTCCCAATAATCGTCTACCTACAAGTAATCTGTGAAAAACTCGACATCTAATGGACATAATTTACGATGCATAATTGAAAATTAAGCAAAATATACAAGATAAATTTATTAACCTCAATCGATGAATATGTATAAAAAATAACATAGGATACAGTACTTCACTGCAAAATATACAAGATAAATTTATTAACCTCAATCGATGAATATGAATAAAAAATAACCTAGCTTACAGTACTTCACTGTAATCGGAACCACCAGAACCTTCTTTTTTTGACAGCTTTCAAATATTCAATTGAAGTAATTCGAGAGAACACTCGATTGCAAAATCAGTAAAGAAAAAGAAAAAGAAATGCCTTTGAATTAGAGGCGGTCCATGATCCATGTTGTCCTCACTTTCCAACGTCTAACAGTCGTCTCTGCGAATCCTACCTGTCCATTGTTTCTGCGAAATCGTGTACCTAGTCTAGTCGCCTCACCTTTCGATTACCTGAAAATAAGACCCATCCGGCTTATCACGATTGCAGAAACTCGTCCCTCCTCACTTCCCGCGCTCGATTCATCACTTCAATTGCGAATTTGCGATCAGACCCATATCCTAAACCGATACTACACGCGCCGCTAACGTATGGATCAACCTAACGACCAGCAGATCCTAAAGGAGATGAATTCTGCTAGCATTCCAGAGTCCGCAGCGGGGTCAGAAAGAGGTTCGAGTCAAAATGAAGCAGTGACTCCGAAGGTTGATCCGAAGGAGGGATCAAATGGATCTGTCGAGGTTCCGATTGCCAAGGCTGGTGATGGATCAGCGGACGGGGAGAAAGTGACGGCACCAGTAGGTAAGGCTTCGAAGTCGGTGAGGTGGAGCGAGCAATTGGTTTCGGAATCTGCGTTCACGCCAGATGATCCGAATGGGACGGCGTATATGTCTGGATCTGATAATCCTTACGTCTCTCGTTCACAGGATCCTTCTCCATCTTCTGCCTCGTTCAAAGGTTGGTGGATTTTCCACCCTCTCCCTCTCCCTCTCTCTATAGATTCGCTCTCAGCTGCTGATTAGCTTCTTAAGGCCACTTTTAATTTGATGTTATGGAAACAGAGAAGATGGATAGTGTTCGAAATGTGCTTGGAAGATGGGGAAAGAATGTGAAGGAGGCGGCTAAAAAGGCTGAGGATTTGGCCGGAAATACTTGGCAACATTGTATGTCTATTTCTCAGCCGCTTCTCTTTGTTGTATGGTTTCGATCTATATGCCACATTACGCTTTACAGGATGCTAAGATTTCTCTTGATTCTATTCTGACCGTTCTCCATGAAAAATCATCTGTACTGAATTGACTGCCTTCTTTTTCCTATGAACCTGATTCTTTTAATATAAGGTACATTTATTTGGTATCAACATTGTTTGCTCGGCGTTTTGAGTTCTGTGGATTTCGTAATTGTGGCTCTTTTTAGCAGTCAATTCTAGGAAGTTCACTTCATGCGTATAATTTTGGTATTATAAATGTTTGGTAAGGTATTACTTTGCCCATAAAGTTGGCATCTCAGTTATTGATATTGCCCTTCTGTCCTTTTTTGTTGAAACCGTCCTTTCAGTCAATTATGTGTCCAGTGTCCGTATCATCATTTGCTCTTTTGTAATCTTGAGTATCTATTATACTCGCCTCCCAAGTGGTACCGTAGGTTTCTTGGTAGTGTTCCACCTAACCAAAATAATGCAGTGGCATTGCAGCAAACAATCATAATCAGATTATTCTTTCGTTGCTTTATGCCCAGCGTTATGAGGATGACCACCTTGTTGAGACCACCACCAACATTTGCCACTTTTAAGAATCCAAATCTGCAATGGCAATAGGCACTTCCTATTGCAAACCCAACTTCTTGGCATTGATTATTCTGTTTGCAATTTTATCGATTTTAGTCCCTATAAAAATAAAATATTCGTTTTAGTCTCTGAGTTTGCAACTTTATCTGTTTTGATCTTTGTAAAACTAAAATGTTTGTTTTTGCTGCCTGAAGGATCACTTTATATTCATATTAGTCCTGAACCCTATATTAAGTTAATCTTCATACTCTCTCTCCTAGTAAGCAAATTACATCCTACTCACCTAATTACTTAGTAATATAATTATTAATCTATTACTAATTTCAAATCAAATTACATCCTACTCAGCAAATTACATCATTGTGAGGCTGAAGAATGAGGGGTTTAATTTTTCTGATTATTGGTATATGATTCTTTTAATTAGATTTAAAATTAGTAATAGATTAATAATTATAATACTAAGTAAATAGGTGATTAGATGTAATTTGCTTACTAGGGGATAGAGTATAAAGTTAATATAACGATGAAGGCAAATTTGAATATAAAATGATTATGCAGGGACCAAAATGAAAAAGATAAAGTTACAAACCACAAGGGCTAAAACATACAGTTTATTTTTATAGGGACAAAAACAGATAAAGTTGTAAATCATAGGGACTGAAATAGCATTTAGCTTCTCATTTAACATATTTTAATAGTTTTTTCAAAAGGTTGGACCTTGCAAGCACTTTGGACCACTTTATTATACAAAACAAGGCTGCTAAAGGACTAGGAGTCGTACATCTTATTGTAATGAAGCTTATGAACTCTTCCAATTCATTGTGCAGAGAGACAGGTTTTTAGCTTGTCCCTTGTATGATTTGGCTTTGAATATTAATATTGATATATTTGACAGAAGATGATGGAATGCATAACTGCATACTGCAACTTAGTTTAGTCAGGTGAGTTGAGCCTCATGCTGTAGAAAATTGGGTTTATGTTGGAAGGTGTTGTTGGCATAGGCGAGGAGCTTCAAATTGTTCCTTTATTCAATTTCTTTGCAGCATGTGTATAGTGATATTTCTTTTTCTTATTATGATCCCCAAAGGATGTTATCCATGCATACTAGTTTGAACAAACGCAAGTACAGATTCATTTGCCTATATTGCATTTTTCTCTTATAGTGATTTGAATTCATGTTTCCATATCACTCACCTTATTTTTGTCCCTCATGTTGTCACCTAGTTTTTCACCTTGCACCCTGCTTTCCTCTTTCTTTCCTTTCATTGGAGGCTGAGGACTCCTAACTTGTTCTAGGTGCCAAATGGCTAAATTTTCCTCCAGCTTTAAAAGTGAACATTGGTGGCTGACTTTTCATTGGCTGTGGTGTAGCGGTGATGGCAAAAGGCTAAGAGTAAGCTTTGTCTTTTTTCCTTAGTTTTTTTTGGTGGGTATTCATGGCTATTGGTCAGAGGGAGCCTTCTTCATATGTGGGTTTTCTTTTGAGAATATAAGCCTGTCTGCTGCCCTGTCTTGCATCTTTTTGGCCATGAAATTTCGAAGTAAGAAATATATAAGATTGGGAGCGTGATTACAAATATCTTGAGGCTCTAGATTTTATCTTCTGTAAACCACTTGCAAAACAAATGTTCTTAGAAATTGTGGCTCACATTAGCTTGAAAACATTCATTGACCAAAGTGTGCTTAGTGGATCATATAATGAAAATTGATCAAGGTTGAATTTTTAGTGGAGATTCATCACACTACGAAACAATATACTAGTGGTGGCTGCCCCATAATCTCCATGAGAATGATGAATCATAAAAATCATCCCAACTTTTAGCAATATGGAACAACATGCTCCTCTTGTTCTAGTGTGAGCTTAGTTATTCATGACCTTTCCTTTTTGCCTTCATATGATTGGTCCAAACTCAAGTTGTCGGTTGGTTGTAGGAAAGACTTGCATCCCTTAAGCATGCCTTACCTTATTATGGATTTCAAGGTTACACACCCTATGACTATATTGAAACGGTGATACCCCTATGTAACAATGTATCAAGGCCAAATTAAACTTCCTATCTATGCCTGAAAAGGGACCAAGAGTAGGTAGGGACTTTTTACACTTGAGACAAGGCGTTGGAAGAACAAAGGCATAAGCTTCTTGATGGCCCTATTATTTGCCAAGTATTTCATGCATTCTCTCTTTTGTTACGAGTCCTCTCTATCAAAATTATTAGAATTGACAAGGGTCATCATAATTAAATCACATCGGAAATCGTAAAATGCTATACATCCCACAACAATATGACTTTGATATACCTATATGCTACAGAATTCTTTACTTAAAGTTAAAATATACTAAAAAGCTAGCAAATAAAAAGTAACGCAAATTGTCGAATTATATATATAGAGAAAAAATTGGTATATGAATTATGTATACAAAAAAAAAAAAGAAGAAGAAGAAAGGTAACAACACCACAAAAGAAAATAATAAAGATAATTATAAACTAAATAGATTTTAGAAACCAAATGGCATTATAAAACTTAATATATTTGTTTTACTTTACATATAAAAAAATTTGGAATCTTTTGTAAGTATTTTTTTTTTCTTTTTTTCAAATCATTGGCTTTGTTGTTATATTAATATTTTGCTCATGCTTCCTTTACATATAGTATGTACAAAATAATAGGGGTTGAGATTTAGAGCTAGAGAAAAGGTATATGAAGAATTAGTGAAAAAATATATATTTAAGGTAGAGAGATAAAAAATTATAGGTAGCATATAGAGTTGTAAGATTCTACCTAGGTTGTAAAATCTATCTTTTATAGATTTTAGTGAGATTTTTGAATGTAGGTTTATACACCTCACTCTTACCTACTCGTGCTCTATGCTTGATGGTAGAACATGGCCCATCAAAGATCTAGTCCGGGAGTAGATCTGTCACCAGAGTCTTTGTCTTAGCCACCCTGAGCTTCCCTGTAGTGGGTTCCAGTATTCTGAAATTGCTTCTTTATCGCCTGCTGTTTCTCCCAGGAAATGTTTGATAGCTGCTTATAGTTCTATCTTCTGACATTTCATAAGAAAGCATATGGCTAGATCTTACTTAAATAGTAAGGTGGATTGGCTTTTGAGGCTTTGTTGGAGCTGGATCTCTCTGTTCAAGTTTAGCATCAAAACGCTTTCCGTGTGATCTGTTCATATAATCAATTATGATGCATCAGGTTTGATAGGAATGTTCTTAGAGTAGGCATAACTGCAGCAAATAAGTGGTTGAGTTGTGAAGGTGAAAATGCTTACTAAGACATTCTTATTAATTTGAAGAGAGAGAGTACCGGTCCAAATGGAGAAAGGCTTTTATTTTTGATAATCATATTGTAATTGAGTTAAAGCAATCCACTATATACCACCTGTTTTGTTTGGATCTCTTGTCCTCTATGAAAATTTCATTTGATAATTGTATGTACCCATTGATAATGTCTTTTTAAATAGTCCCCAAATACTTTTGTCTTTTTTCTTAGTGAAATAAATAGTGATCAAAGTCCATGACACTAATTATTTCAGAATAATTCATGGTGTTTGTTCTCATGTATTACCAGTAAAGACGAGCCCTAATTTTGCTGATGCTGCAATGGGAAGACTCGCACACAGCACAAAAGTTATAGCTGAAGGGGGTTATGAAAAGATCTTCCGTCAAACCTTTGAGACAGTTCCTGAAGAGCAGCTCCAGGATTCATATGCATGTTATCTGTCAACATCAGCTGGTCCTGTGATGGGAGCCTTGTATGTATCTACAGAAAAGCTTGCATTTTGCAGCGATAATCCACTTCCTTACAAAAATGGCAGTGAGACAGACTGGAGTTACTACAAGGTAATTTTCTACACTCTTAGGTTCTTATGAAACAGATGGTTATTGACTCCGAAATGGCAGTCTGAGAATTTTGCTGCATAATATTTAGGTTATGTTGCTGGTCTATCCTGTAATGGTTCTTGCATTTAATTTGACGATGAGTAAACTGTTTTTGATGCAATTTCTTAAAATTCTTTTGGTGTATGGTTTGATTGCATTTTTTGAAAAGATTGTTTTGGGGGGGGGGGTGGGTGTCAACAAATTTCTTTGAGGTACCTCTCTTTCCCACCCTTTTCTTTGGAGTTTCTTGAATAAACTTTTAGGATGACCATTCTGAAATGTCATTTAAATGTTCTGCTTTTCTTGTATGAACCACTGGGGAACCAAGAAGCTCTTGAAATTTCTATTGATTGATGCTTCCTTACTCAAGATATCTGATGTTTTCATTAAAGAGTTATTTTTATGAGGAACCTTATTGAGTTGTGACCAGGCAATTAAATCGCGGTCGTAGTTGTGGTGTCACGGTATCGGAGTGTTGCGAACAATAAATTATGTGTCCTGGTCGTCGTGGTGTGAATTTTTTTTTTATTTCACCATATATTCTAATTATTATTTATTGATTATTTGAATATAAATATTCAATAAACTAGTGTTTTATATTATATTAGAAGTATTAAAGTGAGTCATTATATGTTAAATTTCTTAATAACCCTAAATTTACCTTATAATGAAAAAAGACATGTTATTTAGTAGTAAATGTGAAGATAATAAATAGTAATACTCTATTATAATTCAATAGTAATTTGGTCCAAGATATATATAGTAAATGAATAATTTTTTTTTTATTATCATGCATGCTTTTTTTAGTAGATTTAAGAATTCTTAATAAATTGCTGATTTATCCCGATTTATTGGCGATACTGGTTTATTGGCCAAGTTACCGGCGATTTATCGGCCGATAAATGTGAAAATTTAAAACCTTAGCGTATCGGTAATTTCGCATATTGGCCTACCCAAAAACCGCTAAATAGTGGGACCGCTATTTAATTGTATGGTTGTGACACAGAAGCTGTTTTGGACCTGCTGACCATTCAAGCGTGTTCGAAAGCTCACTCTTGTGAACAAATGGGAACATGGGCACCAAATACTGGATCAGTGAGAGCTACTGCCTGTGATGAATTAAGTTGCAGGGAAATGGGGAAAGAAAAATGGGCGGAATATGGGGAAATGATAATGAGAAGGAACTGAGAAATGAGGAATATGGGCACAGTATGAATTTTTTTTATAATTTAATTTGTTTATTATAATTTTAAGGATTGAATAAAATATAGCTATTACTAATAATTAACTAACTGTCAAATAATGATTGGATTTGAATTTAAAGGTGATGATTATTAGAATAGGATTATAACTAGTTTGATATTATGTAAATAGAGAGATTTAAGATTACTATTGAGTTTAGTATTTGAGGAGAATCATTCTGTGGGTTGGATTAATATTGGTTTAGATATGTCATAGTATTCAAAATTGGGCCAGGCCGGTTGAGCTAATCTGGTTGCTTTGTTTGATTGATTAAGCACTAGTCCGACCAATTCTAACCATCGGTTTGATCGATATATTGTATAAATTTGATTATTATTTTTATTTTTTAAATAAGTGTGAACCCCTTGTCTGACTTATGAACTAGTGGACAAACCAGTTCAATGATCAGTTTGATTTTGAAACTAAATGTATACTAAGTGTAAAGAATAGCTAGGTTAAAATTTGGTAGAGCCGCTCAAGAGTTGGCAAAAGTTGATCCCTCTTAAGAATTCTGATTGGATCCACCAAAAAGCTGATTGAATTTGAACTTGAGAAAAGAAAAACCGAAAAGGCAAAAGCTCAGACTAGACCTAATTTAACTTGATGCTTACGTAGTCTGATGCCTACCCGAGACCTTATATAAGTAGTTAACTTTAAAACTCAAACTAGACCCAATTTAACTTGATGTTTATTGAAACCTAACGTAATCGATTAAGTATGAACCCATAAACGACAAAACTCGACTCGACCTGAGACTTGATGTAGCTCAAAAAATATAAACTCAAAATTGACTTGGCTCGAGCTCTAATAGAATCCAAAATAACCTAGCCTAATACTAACTCAAAACCTTACTTGATTGAACCTTTACCTAAAGTATATGTAAGTTATGAAATTTGAGACTCTTGATAATATAAAGTTACAAAACACAATAAACTTAGTTAGAGATTGCAGCCTTGTTTTTGATGGTAGATTAGAGTTTTGACCTAATCTGAGTGTTTGGTGAAGACCTTTTTTGGTTAGCGGTTTGGGGTGAACAAATCTTGTAAAAAAAGCTTAAAATAGAAGCATTTTTTAATTAGCTTAGTCATAATTGGCTTTTTTGTACGTCATTTTGTACCTTGAGTACACGAACATAAAACTATCATTATTTGCTATTATTACCAAACATCTTTATACAAATAGTTAATACTATCCATTAATCAAATCAACTAACATAATCCATTATTCGCTAAACGTAAATTGGCTATCATGTTTTAATCATCATTGTATCGAACTGAATCGAATTTTAGTTGCACTATACTCAATTCAATCTTTGTAATTAATGAAGTCATCTTAAAATCAATATGGATCCGACATGAAATTTTCACCAACTCAAACCCAATTTTTTCTAACCCATCATGATCTGTATTTCAGAATAACCAATAACTGATTCAACCCAAAATCTGATCCTAATCTGCTATCATAAAGTAACCTAAATGATCCAAATCCGAAATAATCTAAATTGGTTCTACCTAACTTCCAAGTGATTCTAATACCCAAAATCATTGTCCAACCCTCCCTAAGAGGATAAAATCACCCAAATTATTCAATCTAATCCCAACCCAAACTGAAATGATAGAATAATATGAGATGCTGACCAGAAATAACTGGACTTGCCCAATTTTGCCTCTCTCTCTCTCTCTCTCTCTCTCTCCTCCTTGTTGCTGCTCTGGTTGCTACTTCTCCATAGTTGCTCCTCTCCATAATTGATCATCTGTTGTTGCTTGTGATGGAAGCTATGTTGTGTCATATTTGAAGGCATCATTGATTGTTGACTTGATGTCGACGAGGAGGCTCATATGGATATGGTGGCCACTGGCCAGCCTCTGCTTGACTGGCTGAGTAGTTGTGGTTGTGGCTGTGGCTTTGAGGATGGGATGGTGGGTGCCACTTGACCATGTCAGAAGTTTTGTTTGGAGGATGTTATGTAGTTCAGCTTGAGCTTCCTGTCATATGTGCGAAAAATGCTCCCATTTGCCCATTTTTTTGCAACGTAGATGATGGTCAATTAAAACTGTATAGAAAAATATCTCATCAAAGAAATACATTTTGGTTTGACTCAATGTATGGACGAGATTTCAGGATTATGCCTCATGATTGTGTGATATGGAGTGAGCAAGTTAGTTTGGAGAACATGTCTGGAGGGGCTAAGGATATTGTTCTCTCTGTGTTATTCTTGCATGTTTTCTAGTATCAGGCGCTGTGAGATTATTGTAAAAAAGGGAGTAGGTGTAAGTCCATGAACAGTGGAAAACGGTAATTATCTGAAGTGTAGGGACCCAAATATCTTAGGTTGACTATTGATTGGTAGTTGCATAATATCATTTATGTTCCTTTCTTCGTACGATTTTTAAGGCATGTAGCGTTAGTACCTGAAGTCATATAGAACTTCTCTAAAGTGGAAGTAGGCACATCACAGCTGAAGATATGGCCTGGGTTGTATGGCAACAAAATGACTTGGTGAGGATATATGTTGTAATGAAGATTGAATCATGAATATTGGATTGGTGCAACTTAATATCTTAATATTTATATTATTTTAAAGCAATTTTTGTGCCTTCCAACACGGGGATGTGGGATACTGTTCTCAGTTGTGAATAGCTTCTTTGGGAGTCCACAAGTGGGTAACCATGAAAAGATTATTCACAGTGTCTCTGGCTTTATTAGGTCTTTTAGCATATACGTTTCTTGAATTAAACCAAAAACCAAAAGTTGAATAAAAATTACTCCTTGGTTTTGAAAGAGAGATCAAGTTGAATAAAACAACACGGTTCCAGTGATTCTATGAGGTATATAATAACTCATAACAGTCATTTAAGTCACTTTCAATTCCCAAATCGAGGACGAGAACATTCTTAACATTCTGATCATAAGCACTTGTTTGTAAGTATTATATGAAAGAAGTTGACAGGGTCTTCTTGTCATTAACTTTTTGCTCTTGTTCCTGTTGTTTTACCTTTTCCTTTGTGCAAGATTTTAGCCTGCCTAGCAGCTGAGGAAAAAGACATCCAAACTGTCTATTGAGAATTTTGTTTGTGTTCAAGTATTTTTGCTTCCTTCTGACAACATTGCAAATTCGCTATGTGCTTGACACAGGTGGTTATTCCATTGAACCAGCTTAAAGCAGTCAATCCATCGTCTAGCAGGATTAATCCTTCAGAGAAATACATTCAGATAATATCTGTTGATAACCATGAATTTTGGTACATGGGATTTCTAAATTATGAAAGTGCAGTTACCTGCCTACAAGAAGCTCTGCAAGTCCGTGACTTGCAATCTGTATGATAGGTTTTTTTGTTACACCCCTCGAAAAATCTCGATGACATTGTAAGACTGTTCAGTGATAGTTCATAATTTGGAGTATTCTTGTAAGTACTCGGTCTGTATCGTTTATAGACCTGTTGAATGATGGATCTTGGTTATTTTTATAAAGTTGCTTGAAAAATCCTGGAGATACTAGAAATTTCAGGATTGTTTTTCGAATGTTTATTTCCTAGAAACTCATAGGGGATATGATAACTCAACGCCTCGGGTATGGCAACAAATTGTGCAGTTTCGATGTTCTGTGCTGCCTCCCGCTTATATATTCATATTTTCTATCGATTCCAGATCCGGTAGTAACTGATACACTGGCTAATGACAAATGGTTAGGAATACTGTACTGGGTTGCTGCTGGTATAGCCGTTTCTTCACTTGCCATTCTTCTTTGTCTCTCTTGTCGCTATGCGGATGAATAACTAACATATTCATGTCCGTTCCAACTCTTTGGCTTCATGAATTTGGATTTATTTTGTTCACAAGTGACCAAATAGGGTGTAGAATCGGGGTCAAAACTAGGAGTATGGGTGTCGCAGGTCTTATCTCAGAATTTGCATCAAATATTTTGTTGCTAGAAGATCCGTTTTCAGCCTAGAGGTGAGATGCCGCATGTATTTGAATGTCTCTAGAATATTAATAAAGAAATTCATCTTGTTTTGGTGCCGCTGGTCGGATGAATGGCTCTAGGACAGTCAACAATTTTTGGTGGTTGTGGTGGTGCTGGGACACTTGGTTGGGAATTGGGATGGACTGAAATTTGTAGTTATCAACACGTGCAGAAATACAAGAGTTGAAATGCAAAACATCTCATCTTTTGAAGGTACAATTGTCCAACAACCGCAAGAACATACCCTCCCTCCTTGAACCAAAAAATAAAATTAAAAAATCCACACTTCACCAAGGCAAGAGAGAATCGCAATTAAAGTTAATCAGGTTCAAAGTACAGAACTAGCCCCATCAATTCTGGTAATGCCAAAATGTATATCTTCATCGTGAGTTTTGAGGTGGGCACCAGTGGGTAGGGGGGGGGGTAGCTCTTTCTCTATTGTAATAATTATATTTTACAGCTAATGGCTAACGGGCAAATCAAACTCATAGTTAGTGGATTGACAGAAGAATGCGGAATTTAATCTTCCTTCATTGGTGCTCGATCTGAATCCTTCCTGCTTTTTGATTTTTTCTGCTTATGATGACTGGATGCATCGGGTCACATGATAATCTTTAATTATCGTCCTTAGTTACACGTGTTGAAAACTTTCATGTTAATTGTGGTGGTCAGTGACTGATAACAAGTAACAACATCATTGTTGTCCCGGAATTTGACCGCGATGTCAGCGGTCAGCACTTCATCTCAATTACTTCCGTCTTTTTTTCTCTTCGATGCTTTCTTGAGCGATAGAGGACAGGACCCCGCCCCCCTCGAGGCTTCAACTAAAAGGGTGCACGTGGACATGATTTCCATTCGAACAGCTGATAGTTTTATCAGATCATCGGCTTTTCCTTTCTATTTCTTAGCTCTAGCTCTTTCCGCCAATGACGCCTCTGCCTGTCATTATCTTAGGCTTCGATCACTCGAGGACTTTCTAAAAGTACTAAATTGTGACTTATTGGGTTTCGAGGTAATTTGAGTAGTCTTTTACACAGATATGAAGAAAAATGGAGACCGAAGAGATTAGATAAATAATAATTTTTTTATATTATAAAATGTTTTAAAGTAAATAATACGAAAATAAAAATAGTAAAATATTTTCAGAACAGAGTTGAAGGATTGAATATATTTTTCGTACATCAATAAATTTGAGAAGTGGGAAAAATCCACTTATCTAGAGATACATTAATAAGTAGCACTTCCTTTAATTTATTTATTTTTATACCGCATAAAATTATTAAGAAAGAAAGCAAAATAATTTCTTCTACATCCTTAATATAAACAAACACATATCGGCAACTATGTACCAAATCAAATCAAGTTGTACCACAAGACTTGTAGCAAACCTAAAAAAAACATGAAAAACCAAGTCCTTATGCCAGGACTGACCCGAGTTTCAAGAGGCCTTAAACAGAGAAAAATAACCGAGGCCTTGTATATACGTGCAGTAAAAATATGAAAATAAAACTTTGCTAGATTATAGATTTTATAGTTTTACAATATTTATTTTTTGTATCATAAAAAATGACTACGTTAAAACATAATTTTTTTTATAGGTAAAACAACTAAATAGGATAAAATATGACAACTAATAATTCCTAAATATTGGATTCTTTTGAAATTTCACAATAACCCATACCAATATAATGCATGTACTAACTTTTACACAGAGCACAAATGAGTAGCTGATTGAAACAAATTTATAACCATAAAATCACCTGTAAATGAGATTAAATGACGATTTTTTTTGGCAAATTTATTATTCTTCAAACTCTCCATCTAGCAATTAAATCGTATTTGAATAAGTCAACACAATTGGAATCAAGTTTAGAATAATATAACTAAAATAATTTATCCAAAAGCATACCTTTTAAGTTCAGGATCAAAATTATATTCAGCAAACGAAAGGTGATAAGAACAACCAACAAATTTATCATCTAAAAAGAAAAGGATGAAGAGGTGCTAGGAAATTTCAGTACCTATCTAATTGAATTAATCAACCAATAAAATGATAACTCATAAGAAAATTTTCCAGCTAAGTAGGGTTAGATGATGAAATATACTAGGGGCTTTTTATTATTATTTGAATTCAAACATCTAGCCATTATTACAAATTTAAATGAATTAACAGAGTTGATTAAATATATAAATCTAAAACACCCCCATAAAAATGAAGCCATTTTAATAATTTGCATACTTTTTGGCAACTAATAAAATTAATCTTCAAATTTCACTTATACCATTTGTTGATAAATAACAAAGCACTTAATGTATATATAATAATAAAACATGAAGATAAAGTGAAAAATAGTTTTGATTTTTGAAAATGATTTTATTTTATTTTATACAAAAATATATTTTATTTTTTAAGATCAAAGAGGGGGGAATACCCAACAAAACAAGTCCAAGACGAAGTTGATACAAAAACGAGGCATTGTGCCTTTAATTCTTTCGAATCATAAAAGAGAGGACACTTTTGGAAGGGGAAACTCATAAAAATGAAGGCTAAAGGGTAGGGAATGACCCATAACGTCTAGCTTGTTAGCATTAACAATAACATTGGACTCATGATAGATGTTAGTAACAAAACAATTGTCAAAGGACTCCATGGAACTATCACAAGCGCATAGGATGTGCGAGAGACGATGATGATGTAACACTTTCTATTCAAATGCCATACGACCATTAGAGAATCACTAGCAACTTGGATATGCTAGAAACCACAATCTTTGGTTTGACTAAACCCATGGTAAATTGCCCATAACTCTATGAGCAAAATGGTCCCAAAGCTAATATTAGCTGAAAAATCGTACAACCACCGACGTAAATGGTCTCTAGTAATACCGCTAGCCAAGATACACTTAGGGTTATTTAATGCACTTCCATTCACGTTAGTCTTGATGATGCTGTCATGTGGGTGCGTCCAACCAACATCTCTATGAATGTAGGAGTGATTCATACTTTTAAGCTTTTTCAACTTCATTCAATCAACCTAATCCTCTTCATCCAAATACCAAACCACCTTTAATAAGTGGTAGGGGTCCCTATCTTCATCATAAAAGCTTATTTGTTCTGCTAGTTCTAAAGTTTTTAAACTTCCAACACAAAGGTTAAAGCCCATGTAGGCACCTCAAGAGACATTTGGCGTTATGTAGCAATATTGCTATTAAGCCAATCTTGAAGTAGAAAGTAAATCTCCAAGATGTGTAGGAGAGAAGATGAGGCATAATTTCTTGTTGTATATGCAATCATGGAGGGCGTGAAGAAGTGTCTTCTCTTCACCACAAGAAGCACAAGAGCTATCATTGGGAAGGTGATGTCATCTTCTATTATGATTTATTAAAAGACAATCTTGCATGGCCAGTAGAGAAAAGTCTTCACCCTATGATAAAAATGGATTCTTCAAATGTTCCCCCATTAAGATGAAGTCGGACCTAGTTTTTCTGGAAGCATTCCATAAGCCGATTTCACAAAGAAGGGAACCATCACTAGTTTCACTCCAAAAGGGAAAGTAAACATTGCTGCTACCTTGTTGGATCTAACACCTGCAATTTTGGCCAAATTTTTTTATAGGGAGAAGATGATAAAAGGATTGCCAATCCTAACCACTAAGGCAAGAACAATTAGCAACATACTTATTCAAACTCAATTGTTAAGATCTCCTTGTAAGTGGTTGATAAAGAAACCATCTACTATCTACCAATCCAACCAGAAGGGAGTGTGGAGACCACTAAGATTGACCAATGAATTGCCATTCTAAGATCATCCATTGATTTGTCAAGTTGTATCCAAATTAGAAAACAACCCATGGTACAAGAGGTTTAAGTAATTAACCATTTCTTGAGGTCTTTTTCTAAGAATATTTTAACTTATAAATAATATTTTTGGGCACAAAATATCCTAATCTAGCTTAAGGAAAATTATTTTATTAGGTGATTCAGATCGGTGAAGGCCAAGACCCCCATTCTCCTTGGGAAGAAAAACCGTGCTCCATTTGAGGAGATGTGTTCTGTGTTGGCAAGGGGAGTAACCCCATAAACAAACTCAATTAAGCTAATAGATATGCCTATTTAATGACTTTGGGAGAACATAAGTGTAACACCCTAAAATTTCGTTTAGCCTTTTATTTGAAACCTAACATTTAAATATTAGTTTAATCATTTTTGTTAAACCTTGACACGAAAACCCTGATAATTTCTTTAAATAAATTTATCCTAATTATTTTATCTTTTTTTTTTATTTAAATCAATCCTAAATTGATAAATTTTACCCGATTTATTTTTCCTAATTGACTACGATTTGACCATCAAATTGCCATTTTAAGATCATCCACTAATTTGAAAAGGTGTCTCTAAAGTAGATAACAACCTAAGGCACAAGAGGCTTAAGTACTTAACTGATTCTTGAGGTATTTTTCCATGAACATTTTAATCCATAAATAAAATTTCCAGCACAAAATATCTTAAGTAAGCTTCAGGAAAATTGCTTTATTAGAAAAAGTCTAGTCCATACCTTTCTCGTACTAAGTGCAAGGTTAAAATATTATGACAAATAAATCAAACTTATGAAAAATAGAAGGAAATAGTATAAGATTTTAATAAATTAAATGTAATAATAGAGTATAGAGTACATGCACTAGATACAAAAAGGGATGAAGAGTCTGAAAAATATATCTAAAATTTGATGTAAATAACATATACGACCTCAGATAGATATAGCTCTATGCCCTAACTCCAAGGTATAAACTTGCATCACTTCGCCTAAGGAACTTCCTTAAAGTCAGCATGACCATCATCAAATACTAGCTACACAACATCTATAAAGTGTTGTATTAGAATGCATCTTGTGTTGAGTAACATAACTATCCTAAAGAGATAGCATTATACTTGAGGCCCATGTGAAGAAAGAAGTATAAAATATAATAATAAGATGACATCATACTTACATATATATGTCAATTGAGACGAACAAAACTCAACCATCAAGCATAAAAAATGTAATACAAATCTATGGATAGATGTGATTTATTGATTATTATATTTTATTATCGTGATTACAACTAATATATTATATTAACTTAAGGATGAAGACTTAAAGAACCTATAACAACTAATATAATACATGAACGGTACTAGCCCTATCTGACCATCCTAGAAGCATAACTAGACCACGAAATAACAGGACACCTAATTACTTACGTATGCATACCCCTTATATGGATGAAATATATCAAGACACCTATAGAGTAGAAGAAGGCCTTCTAGATAAGGTTGTAAATGAGTTGAGCCAGTTCATTATTTGACTTGGCTTGGCTAATTAAAAGCTCTATTCGACTCGCTCATTTAGTTAAATGAGCCAAGCTCAAGCCTCACTTTTTGATTTATTTATTAAATGAGCCTAGTTTGAGCTAAAAAAAGTAAGGCTCGGCTCATTTTATGGCTTTGGCTCGTGAGCCCAAATCATTAAAAGCTCAGCTTGGCTCATTTATTTAGTTAAACAAGCCAACCCCGATTCTTATTTCAGGCTCGTTTAGTTAAATGAGCCGAGTCCAAGCCCAGGAATATTTTACTCGGCTCATCTTAGCTCGACTCATTTATAACCCTACTCTCATACCTTGTAAAGCACTCATGATAAAAGAATAGAACACACCATAATGGTACCAAGTGAATAACAAACCTAACTTGGATAGATACCCAAAGTGATACAAATTCCGACCGAAGATCTTTCACTTTAAGTGATTAATGTTTTATCAAAGATATAGGTCAAACAAGAACAAAGGCCCACAGAATATCACATAATCACTTCTATGAATATAAACCAATTATTTTTATTAAACTTTACTATTAACCATGCACTTAATCCATAGAGGAATCAAAGCCCAAACCATTTAGAGCAAAGAGGCCCGTGAACATGTCATGAAGACCTTTTTGAATATATAAAGCATTAAAGCGCAAGGAAGATTATCGTGGTATTACATCCAAATAAAGATTATTAAGGCATTAAAGCCCCAAGTCCCATGACATGAAGGACCCAATAAAATTAAATCTCAATGTACATTAACTCAAATTATTTGAGACAACATTTAAATCAACAAAGGGCTAACTTTTAAGGCCAAATTAAATAGCTAGTTTATAGGCACATAAAAGGACTAAAAATCTTTGAATTCAACTAATTTATATTAATATTAAGAGAGGTGTATTTCATGCTAAAATGATTATAATTAAATAATTATTTTGTTAGAATGAAATATAAATATGGACATCAAGTATAAAATACTAAGATTATTCAATGTACCCAAAGTGTCTATTTTTCTTTTTCTTACTTAATTAATTATTTTAATTAAGGTATCCATGCCTACTCATCAAGTGTTATCCAAGTGCCAAAATTATCCATTTTACCTTATTTTATTAGTATAATATTCACTTAGGTCTCAAAATTTTCAGAATTTACATGTAATGGCTAAAATGTCCTTATTCACATAAAATTACCTTAAACTTCTAAAATTCATAACTTACTCTAAACATAATCAAACCCAAACATATCACTTACCAACCTTTATGTAAAAGACTCAATGAAGACAATGGTATACTTAAAACTTAAAAAAAAAACCCCATCAATAATTGCCTAATATAACCATGATCAAATATGTCTAAAATCTTTTAAAAAATATCATTTCAACTCTAAATGCTCCAAAATTCATAACCTAACTTCTATAGCCTATTACACATACAATGGTATACTTAGATAAATTTAAAACAACAAAAAATCACGTGAAATAACAAGAACAAGAGCTAAACCATTTAAATCTAGGCATGTTCATCATGATTACATTGAAAATTCAGCATAACTCTATTAAAAATTCCTCATGCCTTCAATGAATATTCACTATATTTCCAGCAGACATAAGAACATGCAAAAATCACACAAGTCATCATGTCATTGAATTTTCATGCTTATACATAGTATAGAAAAATAAAAATGTCATACAAGATTTTAAAGATATTATTCCATGCTTATAATTAGAATAAAGCTAGTCATGCATAATATAACATATAATCCACCTAGCACAAAATCCTATTATTTCTAAAGGTTTGTTTAGTTACCAAAATTTCTAAGCTCCTTAGTAAAGATAAAATAAGAAATCTAGAAAGTCCTTTAATAAACCATTTGGTCATCTTAAAGAATATAAGATAAGAGAGTTAGATAAACCAATATTAATAAATAGGTAAAATGGAAAGAGAGAGAATGAAATAGAAGAAGTAAAATGATAATATTACTCTTAAATATGGAGGCTTGGAAACCACTACGAAAAATCACTAACAAACACCAAGGAATGAGAGGTAAAGGTGTTCGAGGGTTAATGAGAAGAAGAAAAAAAAGGATAAAAAGATGGGAGGAAAGACATGAAATCTCTGTTGCAACACATACCACAACTGCAATAAAAACTCCAAGGTTGCTTGACAAGGTAGAAAGGAGAGGAAAAAGAAGAGGGTTAGGGGCACCATTTCTTTGGAAAATATAGTTTCTATATGAATTATAACATACAAGGAACAATACCAAACAATAATATAAGGTAAAGGAATCAAAGTAGATGCATGGTAGCTGTTGAAAGTCACAAAAAAATAGCTTTACTATAATTGTAAAGCTGGTTGGGAAGCAAAAGTTTGGTTAAAATTATCTTGAAGGGGATCAAGTTTAGGAATGTAAATGGTATGGAGTTGTATTATGAAATATAATCTTTAAAAAAACAAAAACTAAATAAAGAGAACAACAAGAGAAAGGGAGAACGGGTTGGTGAAAGTTGGAAAAAATTAAACTTTGAACTTCACTAATTTTTTTATGTGTGTTTTGTAATGGAATGCACAATTTGGAAAAATTAGAGTGATATATGATAGGGAGGAGTGTAAAGTTACTTTTTGGTTTGACTTTAGCCTCACTCGAGTGCTAGGATTAGGGGTGTAAGAGAGATATTAGGCTATGATTGAGTGTATAGGAAAAATATTATATAATTATGATTTTGGTACTTTATGCACTTTTTGATTGGGGAAAAGGTAATCAAGTTACAAATCTAATTTTGTTTGGTTAGTAAACTGTTTAGGATTAAAATAATGGTTTGAGGATTGGTTACAATTTTTTTTGATTAATTAAATTGTTAGAAAGTTTAATAATGGATAATTATTAGAAAAGATATTAATTGAATTTCAAAAATCATAAACATTTATGTAAATGTGTAGAATAATTTTATAAATTTATATATATATATATATTTAGTATCAAAGTTGGTTAGAATTTCGACGGATGGAGAATGAGCGAACACACCAAAAATAGATAGGTCACTGAAACATGTTTTTTCACAAATGTACAAAACTAATAAAGGGGGTTCAAATTATCACATATTGATACAAATTATTTTTATAAAACCAAAAATATATAAATATTTGATTTTAGAACTCATTTGATGCCCAACAAATTAAAAATGATAAAATGACTAAAATCGTCTGATCGCGTAATAAATTTTTTTCCGTGATTTAACTACTTAGATGGAATGGGTGATGCAAGAATGAATAGAATCGATAGATGAACTCAAAAATATTTTTCAGTCAATTCAAAAGTTTTTAGCAGGTTTAAAAGAGCGAAAACATAGGAATCAGAATAATCGAAATGAAATGTGTTTTTCGCATATGAGAGAAATGATTGATGAAATGTTTAAAATTTGTACGAATGAAATGGTATTAGATAATAGAATATGTATATTTTTAGGAGACTTTTTACTAGTCTAATAATGTATGGTAATTAGGGTTTGAGAGAATGGGGTATTACACCCCCATTCTGTTATACCTAGAAATTTAGCTAAATCTAATCCCGAGTGATTTATATTAGAACCTAATTCTAATTTTGAGAAATTAATATTTACACCTTAACCTAACTCTATAATCCTAAAATTTTGGCTTAACCCTAATTGATCGATAATTAAAGTATCCTAATATCATAATCTAAATTATATTAACCTAATTCTAACCTAAAAACCAAACCTATTATCTTTTTCTTTTCCCTATTTTCCCTTTTCTCCTTTTCTCCTTTTTATTCCTTTGACTGACCCCTTTTTCCTTTCCCCCTTCTTCCTGCATGAAAGATTGTCCTTAGAAAATGTATGCCATGCCCTCATAACCTCCCCACCATTAAGCCACTCCCTACCCTATCAACTTATCAAATCCTAGCTCCTATGATTGTAGGTTGGGGTTGAAAGTCTCAACCAATCACACCCTCTGATTTTCCCCATCTCTATGTACAAATATATGTATATATATACCCCATAATAAATTCTCCCAACCATGACTTTCCTCCATTCATTTTTCTATAGAAACTCCACTACCAAGTGCAGCCGTATTTCCTTCTTTTCCCTCCTACTCACCATCATCAAAATAGCCACCAAAAACCACCATTGGCAACCCCCCAAAGGACCACCACCACTTGCAATAGCTTGAATCAAAACACCACCCTCACCACCAGTGAACTTCATCAAACCTCCCCCACAGCCAACGACCAAAATAGTTGATCCTCACTCCTCCTTTCAACCATTATCGCCGCAGATTCCCCTATTAATTTATTACCTTGGTTGCAACAAACCCAACTAAACACCACCTCCACCATTTGGCCAAACCAATCGCTCTACACCCTCCACCTTCTATCACACCCATTGAAACTCACCCCTTGGTTAGACCATTTCCACTCGTGCTACCCCTTGGTTTGACCTCCCCTGTTGGTATACACCTCCTAGCAATGGCACCACTAGCTACTTCTCAACCCTTCCTCCTGACTCAACCAACCATTACTCCACCCTTCCTCATGACCCAACCAACCGTTTCTCCCTAATTGGTTGTGTAAAGTTTCCTAAACACTCACCTTAGTTGGTTTAGTTTTCCTTCATTCTTTTACCTTTCCATTTCCTTAAAATTTCCTTAATTATTTGGTCTATTCATAATGTTTTTTCTTTTATTTTTTATTTTGGCTTCTTATGTGAAATTCTAGAGGTTGCAAAAGAAGTAGGATTGGATAAGCATGTTTAGAGACCATAGTCTTTTTTGTAAGGATACTTGTTGTAGTCTAGGATTTATGTTACTAAGTGTTATGCATGATTTTGTGTGATGCAATTTTATTAATATTATGTAATTAATTCTATGATATGAGATTGGATATTTTATAATGGAAGAATAAGTAAGTTAAGTATTTTATGATATTGTACGATAATATTTTGTGTGGAAACCCTTGGTTTGATATATGGTCTTAATATGGGTTTATTAAGGTAATATTTTGTGTGGAAATGATGTTACCATTATATGTCATATCTATATGAAATAAGGTCTTATATTATCGGTAAGGGCATTTTAGTCAATATGAGTTTAATATGGGAATCGTGGTATTTTAATGTGGTACACTATCTAAAATTTGATAAGGAATTTATATGAAGTTTTATATTATTTGATGATGGCTTAAGTTTAATAAAGTATGAAAAGGGTTTGATTTGGGAATAGTAACCCTAAAACAGGAATGCTATTATTATATGTGCAAAACGGTAGAGTTAGGTCATAAAATTTATATTTTGTTAATATTCATGTTTTGATAATGTATAATGAATATAGTAATTGTATGAGCCGTACAGGAAAAGTTATGATGGATATGTGAAATTAGGGTTTATAAGCTCCAAGAATGGTAACTCTTGAGATATTGTTATTATCACACGTGTAAGACCTTAGATTTAGGCCTTTAAATTAGATTATAATGATAATGATAATTTTTGAAGAAGAAGTACTATTTTTGGTGGATAAAAGCATAATAAAAGAGGAGATATGAATAAAATGTGAAATTAGGGCTTTTCGGGAATATAAGGGTTTTAACCCTAGAGAATGACCTAAGGATCTTTGTGATGTGCCTTACCTGCTTTAAATGTGTTATGTACTTTTTAAATCAATCATGAATAATAAATTAATCATTTAAAGTGAAAGATCACATAAGTTGGGCCAAGGTGTTTTATGGGTTCATTCCACATGATGATAATAATGGCTTAGAAGTATTTTACCTTGAGAGATGCATCAGTCCGTTCCACCTAATTAATAATAGCGGGGCCCTAAAATCAACATGAAATATAATATGATTTGAGATAAATAACCTAATGGGTAAGATATTAATGACTTAAATGGGAAGAATACGCGAGTTAAGACTGAGGTGTTGGATCCGTTCCACCGGATGATAATAGTAGTTCAGGTATGTTATCCTTAAGAGGTGTTTCAGACCATTCCAATGTTTTAAGAATAATGGCTCAGGATCATTTCTCCCTAAGAGGTGTTAGGTCAGCCCTACTAGACAATAATAGCGGCTAAGATGTATTATCCTCGAGATATGCTTCAGGTTGTTCTACTGATTTAAGAATAGTTGGGTCCATAAACTTAACGTAAATAAAAGAATGAAAATTTTTATATCTAATAAGAGGCATTGATCAATACCTACATTGTGATATTTTATGTGTTTTGAATGTGTAATTATTCTCTATTGTAGATGTATGTATTTAATCCTATCCCTCACTCAATAGTGTTGTCACCTTACTCAGTACCTTATGCATCAATCATCATTTTCATTGTTGGTGCTCATTCCCACGAGC
Organism: Tamarix chinensis; assembly: GCA_030549775.1. Taxonomy (NCBI): domain Eukaryota; kingdom Viridiplantae; phylum Streptophyta; class Magnoliopsida; order Caryophyllales; family Tamaricaceae; genus Tamarix; species Tamarix chinensis. The sequence goes on along the minus strand of CM060181.1, from coordinate 17,825,199 downwards.
ACACAACCCTGATGCTTTTTTGTAGGTCATTAAGGACCTACTTGATGATTTTGATGCCTATGGTGTTTTGTGTGGGGTAGAGTGATTTTTTGTACTAGTGGTTTGGGCGAAGATCCATGTTATTCAGATGATAGTTTTACCTGAATACCTTATTGGACTCTTAGGTCTATGGTATCCCTATTGCTTATATTTTGGTCATTGTAATCGAAGTTGATCTCCAAAATCATATTTATGTTTATAAATCTGCTCTTGTTTTATATTTATATTGGTTCAGATTTTAATGGTTTAGCCTTATGAATGATGTGAGGATGGTAAGGTAAGCCAAACTCACATGGATTACGACAGTAACACCCGCTATTTTGTTTATAAGCTTCTATTGTAAAATAATTTTTTTAGTAGTATTTGGGGTGTTATAATTTCTTCTTGGGGAAATAAAATCATGCTCTATTTAAGGAAATGTTGTAATATCCCTAAAAATCACAGTTGAATTTTTTTCTTCGTCTCTAAAATCGCACATCACAAGAGGGTGTTACTGTCGTGATTAATATAAGTTTGGCCCTTGGACAATCTTATACTAACCACAAGTTCAAAAGAATAACTCATTTGTAATACCATAACATAAATCAATTAAAAATGATAAAGATTTAGACATTGATATATGGAAAATGCTAGAACATAAGAAATTCAAGTATCAATACAAAAGAGTACTGGAAATACATAATATGGTTCCATTGCTGGGAAAAACATAAAATACTAGAAGGAAATAAGTCTGAGATGTACATTCTCTGGCCCCAATCTAGAATACCATGGCATCACTCTGCCCCGACCAGATCATCATATAAAATAAAGTCTTCTAAAGCATCATCACCTACCTACATAGACTCAGGAGGAGCCATTGCTCATGGGAATGAGCAACACTCATAAGAGGAGTGATCATTACGCTATATACTGAGTAAGGTAACCATACAATTAAGTTAGAACATAGCAATGTAGGATACATATATAATACACACAACATATTATGTTAGATCATTTACCCCTATCGGGTTTTAAAGCCATTAGTACAATATTTACACATCTCTCAGAAAATATCCACTTGGGTTCAAGAACTCCATTATTATGACCGATGGACCGGTGACTATGTCATCCAAGATAGAATGCTTCTAACCACTATTATGATCGGTGGACTGGTAAACCTAATATAAATTAGGGCAAATCACTCCTGACCACTATTATAATCGGTGGACCTGTAAGTGTACTACAATCTAGAGTAGAACGCACCTGACCACTATTATAATCGGTGGACCAGTAAATATACTACACATGGTCCCAACCCACGTAACTGTAAGTGATTAGTGTCTTTTCCATACATTAATATCATCCAAGGGTTCCATTAATTAAACTCGGGACCACCACTATTATAACTGGTGGACCAGTACTAGAAAACTTAGGGCAGAATGCACCTAACCACTATTATAACCGATGGATCAGGAATATTCTACAATCTAGGGCAAAATTCACCTAACCACCATTATAGCTGGTGGATCAGTAAGTATCCTACACACGGGTCTAGCTCAATAATCTTCTACTTCAAGTGATTAGTGTCTTATTCATATCTTATTTATCAGATATCATACACTCATCCATGTACAACCTAGGTAAGATTCCTAACCTAATACCGCCCCGACTAAACCTGACCTCATGGCAACCCTAATCCCTTAACCTTTGATATCCACACTCTTTGGTGATCCTTAGAGTCTTCACCATTATCCACCAACCCAAATGTGTCCTTAGAAACCTCATACTCATGGGTCATGGCCCACTCTCCTTTTTCCCCCATTTATCGTCTACTAAGGTTTTCCCTCAAAACCCTAATTTGGCCTACGTGGCTCTAGCCTCTCCTACTCTTCTTACTTATCCCTAAGATTCCATGATTCAATTACATGTTATCATACTCACTTCTACTCCAAATTCTTGCAGCCTAACTCCCTCAACCCCCTTATGTGATAATGACCTCCCAATTGGATACCCTGAAAAACCCTAATGTCCCATTTATTTTAATACCCCCTTTTTTGACACAACTCCAACCTCCGTTTAACCAAACCCACGTCCTCCGTGTGGCATACCCCTCATCAAAACCCCACTCTACAACCCAACTCCCTCAACTTCTCCCCACGATACATCCTATCCTTAGGGTTGACCCCTAAAATCCTAATTTGTGCCCCCATACACTTTCCCATCTTCCCACGCACCATAACTCCCCCAATTCCATCAACTACCCATAACACACTCTCCTTCCCATGGTTAAACTCCAAACAAGGCCTACCAAGTTGATCTTTCCCCCATGCAAAGTTTTTACCCTAACCTCTCTTTTCACTAATACCTCTTTTTATATTACTCCATATTATTCCAAAGGATAGTTAGAACACTCCCTACTTAAAATTTTACTTACCCTATCCCTCATCATTTTATTTCATTCAACTTGGCCACTCAAGCCCCTCCTAAGACTCCTTGGAATACATATATTATTTTTCAACAATACATAACATCTACATCAACCCATGATAATACTTAGAAAACACATACAAAAACAAGTAGTGAGGGTCACACACGTCATTACCTTAGGTCCTTGCAAGCCAAGCTGCACAACACACTTAGATTACATATACATATATGCACACTTCATACAAGAACACTTATTCCACAACCAAGACACATAAGCATATCTTTACTTAATTAGCTCCAGTCTTGAAGTAATGAGATCCTACACCTCCTCACGGGTGATTATCGGTTCCATACCTAAAATGAGAACACCCAACTTAGCTATTTTACTCCTTTTCTACCCTTTTCCTTTTTTCCCCTATTTTCTTAACAAAAAATAAATAATACTACTACTACTAATAATAATGTTAATAATATTAGATATTAAGATAAAATGCTTAAAATAAGTAAGGAGGGGGAAGATATGGCCAGAATGGGTAAGGGAAGGTGAGGGTGGCATGGCAGCGGTCGTGGCAGCAGCAGCGGTGATGTAAGGAGGAGGCTTTTTAGGGTTGGGTGAAGGAGTGAGTTAGGGTTTCTTGGGGTGGTGGAGGTGCTGGCACATGTGGCTAGTGGAGGAGGTGGTGGTCTCATGGAAACTATGGCAGTTGTGCTCTCAGCGGAGCCTAAGAGAAAGGGAGGAAGAGGGGAAGAAAGTAAGGGGAATAAGGGTAGTGGAGGAGCTCTGTGGCATGGGGAGACCTTCCTGTATAGGAAGGGAGGGAAGGGAGGAAGTACGATCGGTGATGGTGGTGGTGCAAGGTGGCGCTTGTGGTGTCTTTGCATGTTTAAGGAGAGGAAAGGAAGGGGAAATGAGGGGCTTAGTGTGCGTAGGGAGGTGTAGGGAATATGATGGGATGGAGATGGTGCAGTAGTGTGCCCTGGTGGTGGCGACGATGGCGTTCGAAGTCGCGAAGGGAGAAAGAGAGGTAGAGGAGATCTAGGGAAAAAAGAGACGAGAAGGAGAGCATGGGGGATTTTATAGGCATGGGGATGGAGGATGAAGATAAAGGAAGGAAGAGGAAAAGGGGGTAGGTAGTTGGCTACCAGCAGTGGTAGGGGTAGTGCAGGAATGCGTAGGGAGGGGTGGAATTTTCGCAGGTGATATGGTATAAGGCAGGGGAAGAAGGCATGTAGGGGGGATCATGTAGGGACATGCTAGCTTGCATGTCTTGCATGGCTGAAAAAGGAAAGGGAGAGGGGAGTAGGTGGGGGGCTGCAAAAAATGTCAGCTGGGGAGGGGTTTGATGTAGTTGCGAGGTTAGGGGTTAGGGTAGAAAGGGAAGAGAGGGAAAAAGAGAGGGAGAGAAAAGGGAAATAAGGGGGTGTGCATCTTTGGGCTGCCCCGGGGAATAAAATAAAAAAAGAAAAGAGAAGGCTTGGTTTGGTAAAGGGAAAAAAGGGAAGGGAAGAAAAGAGGGGGGGGGGGAGAAGCAGGCCCATGTTGATGGGCCTGCTAGGTCATAGGCCAAACGACCATAAAGGGATAAAGAAAAAGAAAGAGAGAAAGGAAAGAAAAGAAAAGAGATGAAAAAGGAAAAGAAAAAGGGGAAAGAAAAGAAAAAAGAGAGATGGTAGGGCGTTTGGGTTTTTATAAATTTATACGCAGTAATTAAAATAATTTTCATTAATTTAGAAATTACCCTAATTTATCTATAATTTATTTATGTTAGTTAATTAAATTAGCTTCCAAATAATAATTTTTTGTGTCATTTTTATTGTCATAATAGATATTATTATTTTAATTATAAAGTGTACATATATTTTAGATTTATTCAATAACTCACCATTTTAATCTTTATTCTTAAAAAAAAGTTTAAGGTATTACGTATGTATCCTACGTTGGTAAGGGGTGAAACCCCATTAGAAAGCTCAATTAAGCTTATCAATGTGCCTATTTACTAACTTTGGGAGAACATAATTTTGCATGTTATAATAAGCAATGGTTGTCGAACCCAACTGAATGAGAGTAGCTTTACCAGCCAGTGAGAAGAGAGGAGGTTTCTAGGAGAATAATCTCTTCTGAACTCGATCAATCATATGATGAAAGAGATTCTTGGTAATTTGGCCATAAAAGCTAGACTCCAAAGTATTTCCTAGGTAATTATAGTAATAATTATCTTTAGACATAGTAAGATGGTTGGCCATGTATCGAGAAATATTATTTGAAAATATGATTATAGATTTATCAAGAATATCCTTCTATCTATAAATAGTACTAAAATGATTGAGCACCTACATAACAATCTAGACTTGAGATTCATATGTCTAGGAAACCAAGAGAACATCATTGGTAAAATAAAAGAAAGATGAGAAATCTTAGTACCACCTCTAGAAACCAAAATGGGATTCTTGGCACCAGCAACAATACTTGCATTGATAAGATGTGAGAGGTAAGGAGAAATTAAGAATCCATGCTAGATACTACATGAGGGATAAAAATAATCACTAATTTTATAGTTCTAAATTACTTTAATGGAGGAAAAAAGAGACACAATACATGATGAGGTTTATATACTCACAAGGAATCTATATGCATAACAAAGTATCCTCAATAAAATTCCAAGAGAGGTGGTCGAAGGCCTTCTCCAAATCAATTTTCAAAGCCATAAAACCTTTAAATAATCTCTTATGCCACATGGTATGCAATGTATTTTAGGAAACAATAATATTGTCTTATGCCACATGGTATGCAATGTATTTTAAGAAAGCCACTTCGGCTGTCACTAATCAATACTTTATAGGTAACATTGGACAAGCTAATGGGACTAAAGTGCTTCGCATAAATGGTTTGATTAACCTTAGGGATAAGGTAAATAAGGGTTTCATTCAAACTTAGATTGAATAAACTCATGTGGAAAGCCTCATCAACAATGAGAAAATATATTTTCCCACAATAGTCCATAATTTCTAGAAGAATAAAGGTAGGATAACCATCAAGCCCAAATCTTTTATAAGGTCCCATATAAAATAGTGCATGCTTGACCTCTTCAAAGTAGTTAGGACTACTAAGGTACTCTTTATCTTTATTAGAAATTAGGAGGCAGGGGAACTGATATGGATTGGGGCATTATTTGTATTTGAAGAAGAAAAGAGATTTTGGAAGTAGCTAACTGTCCTGTCACTCATTTTAGCATTATCATCAACCCAATGAACTTGGTTGCCTTTTAAGCAGGGAACAATGCTTTAAAGTAGCTAAATGAAAGAGGCATGTGTTGCGATCTTGAAGAGAGAAAATATCCATGCAAGGTTTATGAAACCATAACATTTGTTCATGAAGTAACACCTCATCATCTAACTCAATCAGTTTATTCTTAAGATGAACAATACCATAAGAAAATAATTTGAGAGGGGCTACTAAATGCCTCAAAGTCTAGCTCTAAAAGTCTTTTTTCTTAAAGAAGATATTACTGAAAGTGTCTTTATTCCAACACATTAGACCTTGTCACAATGATATTATTCATGGGCCAAGTCACCATGCACAAACCAGGGGGAGAAAATCGTAAGAAGTGCTGAATTGTTGGCCATCCAATTAGCTTTAAAATAAAATCTGTGAAGTTGAGGTCTATCATGGTTATGATGTAAACTAAGAAGGATAGTGTGATGATTGGTGCGACCGTAGCCGGCACACAATTTAAACCCTCTTGTTGTCAATTGTAGCACTGGTAAATAAGGGTATCGTTCTAGCCGGGGATTGAGAGGGCTCACCTCTATTTAACTAGCTTGAAAATAAAACTAAAACTAAAAATAAAAATCCTAAACAACACAGAATAAATGAATAAGAAAAATACTAATGGGGGTTTATCAAAATAATAAAATAATAAAAGGAATAAATAAAATCAAATAAACTAATAACGAAAATAATGAAAAATAATGGGAAACCGCAGATATGAGAAACATGTTAGGGAAATAAAAATCCACCACTAGATTAGATCGAGATATAATATTTATTTCTAAGTCTTCTTTTAATCGTGAGAAAGAGATCGACCAAGTTGCACACCAAAAGCAGGTCTATACACCTTATATTAATTCCCTTAATTAATTAATACGACAAAGCGCTAATATTAACCCTATTAAATACTAGCAGTATAGCAGCAACAAGCGGATCCTATATTTAACTAGATTTAATGCATTAAGTGTAAGTGGAAGGCTGTCAATCTAAGTACCCAAACTAGTACAAAAAGCATGTCTAGCTGTATTTCCTTTTCTTGACCCACACGTATCGAAACGTTTTACCACTTCGGTTAGAATCACAAAACGATTATGTGAATTGTTATCTAACCTAGCTGCAATTTATACATATAAATTCTAGTATATTTAGATGGCCACCTAGCAAGCAATTAATCCTACATACTGTCACTTATGAGGTACCAGAACAAGGCATGCACCAAATAAACTATACTTGACAGAATTATACATATAAATGATAGCAATTAACATAGAGTCAAGAAACAATCTCACGAAACAAAGAAAATAAAATTATAAGTCAAACCATAGTCTAGAGTTTCAATTCATTCCCTAACAATAAATAATAAGCCACTCATAATTAAAGAATTAATTACATAGAAATATATATCTAAAATATAAATTAAAAATAAGAGAAAAAAATAACCGAAATTAATTTTGGATAAAAGATCAAGAATTTATTCAGATAAAAATTAATTTTATCTGAAATAAATTCTACCGGTATAAATTCTTCTCTAATTTTTCTCTCTTGGTGCCTTGATTTCTGTGCCAAATTCTTTCTTTTTCTTTTTCTTTGGCTGGCGGCTGACAAAGGCTGCTCGTTCCGTGCCTCGAAGTCCGTGTCTCTCCTTCCATGCGTTGGCCCTGTTCTCCATGCGTCGTCCTCCACAGAGCCTCGGAAGGCTCTGCCTTCTACCGTTCCTCGACCGCACGCCTTGAGCCTTCCTTCCCCGTTTGACCGAGCCTCTAAAGGCTCTATCGCACGAGCCTCTCCCTCTACGTCGTTGGCCTGCGGCTAGGCCGCCTCCCTCTGTGTCCCCGTCTCTCTGTGTCTGTCTTTATTTATTGTCGTCAGACTACCTTTCCACGTCAGCCCTTATTGCGGCTGAATTTTCTTCTCGTGCGGCCTGTTGGTTTGTCCTCGCCGCTGCGTTCTGTTTGGTATGCTTTGTTTGCTAGCCTTTGGGCCTTTGGCCTCTGGCCGTTGGTCCAAAGGTCAAATTTCTTTCTTTTCTTTTTTTTTTAATTTTTTTATTTAAACAAAGAACCTGCAAAATAAAATTCAATAAATATTAATAAATAATATTTTATTCTAAATTTACTTAAAATATATCATTTTAGCTTAAATAATAATATTTATGTAATTTTTACCACTTAAGCATAAAACAATAATTATTCCCCTATATTAGCTAAATAAACTACCAAAAACTAAGATTATAAGGGCATAAAATGTGTCAAAATATGAACTCATCAATGATCACCATGGGTGCAAAAGAAATAATAAATGTAAGCCTAGGGATACAAAATACGCCGATCATCATTCGCAATGACCTTGTCAATTAGGGAGCTAATGGTATGTCCACCTACCTTACCGTGGAAAGTAAACTTTGGTTTCCAAAAACCTAATTCAGAGAGATTATAGTAACACATCCTATCATTAAACATAACACATCTCCCTAGGTTTTGGGAATTACCTCTATCACATTCGTCAAATGAGATAATGTCATTGAAGTCATCACCCACAACCCACACTCATGAGGAGGTGTGCAAGAGAGCACACGTCATCTCAGAAGTCATCCCTTAAAGAAACTACAGGGCAGACATATATTCCCATGAAAAGGTAATGTACATACAAATTAAAGCAAATTTTGGTATGAATGAGTTGACTTGTGGATCCTAAAATAGAGATAGAAACTCTATTCTCATTCCACATAAGCTAAATTTCTCCAAAGAAGCCTTGAGCTTCCACATGAGCATTACCTTGTAACCGCAAGCTACGCACCACTGAATCAAATTTCTCACCATTTATTTTAATTTAAACTAAAACAACACCAGAAGATCAACTTGCTTCTTTGAATATCTAAAACTCCTAAGAAAGGAGCTATTCCCCACACCACAAAAATTCCAAATAAGAACGTTATTTTTGTTCATACTACCCATAGGACATGAGTAAAAAAGGAATCAATTACTGGGACATGGTGGACCACTCTTAGGTCTGTCACTAATTTGGCTTTTAAAAACCAATAGGTTTCTTTAAGGGAAAATCACAAGGTTGAAGGCTAATATCTTGCCTTTTCCCTTTATTTAAGCTATAGTTAGCACCATTAAAAAGGCTTATTGTTGTCCTTAGTGTGTAAAGGCCTACTAAAATCAGATTAACTAGATTGACCCCAACACTATCCACCATAGGAGTAGTGAGTTCTTTAGAAAAAGTGATAATTTTTACTGGTGTTTCTCTTTTAAGAACATGGTGCACTAGTGCTACAAAGTTATCTTTAATTGTACTAGAAGCAACATCATTACTAGTTCCCTTATTATGTGGGCTCGATGCATGGTCAGCTAAGTGTCCAAAATGTGAAGTTTGGGGGTCATCATGATCCATACCTCCTCATTGAGATCTTGGAGGAAAAAAATGAAGAGCTTGCCACAATAAAGTTATTGTTGGGAGCTTTATGTAAATTAAAATATGGGCATGGGTTACTAGAAGAATGGTTAGTATATGTAAGTGAGGTTTAGGTCACTTGGTATATTGCTTAAAACTCTGCTTCCTCCCCTAACCTGAACCTGTTGGGTGCAAACAAAGCCCCACATTGATAAATAAGAGAAAAATAAACTAATATATAAGTCTAGTGGGCTGCTCCTTCTATTACCAATTAGTTTTAGGATAGAACATCACTTGAGATTATATATGGATATGTTCTTGGGTTTTTCCTAATCATGTTGACCTAGGCCCAGTTTTATTTCTAACAAGGGGTATTTGAGCCTAGTTTCGAATCTAAGTAGGTATCTTTATAATCTCAAACAAAAGTTGTTTAGTACTCTTTTGGAAAGACTGAGTTGGTCTAGATAGAGGAAGGAGTCCTTAATTAAGGTGATACTCTAGTGCTTCATACAAGACGTGCCCCTATCAACACAGTAAAGAAGGTTATTTGTTTCAATGGAGCATTGTCTTCCTTGTGAAGTGAGGTTGTGTGTTATTTGTTAGTAGGGATGTAAACGGGGTAGATTTTATCCGAAACCTGACGGATTTTATTTGACGAATATTTAAACGGATATGGATGATGGAAAAAATACCTGTCGGGTTCGGGTATGGATACGGGTATGGGATATCCATACCTGTACCCATAACCATACCCGTATCTATATCCGTACCCGTTTATCTGATATATAATTACCTTTTTATCCTTAATTTTAAAATAAATATAGTATAAATTTAGGTTAAAATTATCATTTGGCTTAACTTTAAATGGGTTTATCCGTCAGGTAATGGATTTATCTGCTGGATAATATCCATTAACTGATAAACAGATAATCTATCAGGTAACGAATATCCAACGGATACAGATATGAATATGCTCGCGGATACGGATTCGGTTATGGATACAGATTCGGGTATAGATTTTCTTATCGGGTATGGATACGGGTATGGGTATACCTACCCCAAACACACTCCATTTACATCCCTATTTGTTAGGGGGATTGTTGGGTGTGAGAAAAGTGCCACATTGATAAATAAGAGGAAAATAGTCCAATATATATGTCTTGTAGGCTACTCCTTCTATTACCAATTGGTTTTAGGATAGAACATCACTTGGACTTATATATGGATATGGTCTTGGTTTCTTCGTACTTGGGTTAGCTTAGACCAGATTTTTTACCAACAAAACCATCATCCATGATCTATAATAGACCTCATCACTGGGCGAGTTAGTATCCATAGCTTTAATTTGTTCTTCCATTTCTTTCTTTTCAACAACAATAGGATTAGTCAGGTAGCCCTATTGTGTGTGTCCCACTATTCCACAATGAAAACAAATAGTGTGATATTCTATGGTACATAGCTTATGTCCAAGGTAAAATTTTAGGATAGGGGGTTTCTAGAAATCGACTTCCATTGCCATTCGCACAAAGTGTCCCTTGGTAACATCTTGAGTTCACCTATGAAGCTTGATAAATCTCCCAATCAATCCGCTAATAGCTTACAGTTTTTATTTGTTTTCAAAGTTCTCAATAGAAATTCCTAGTATTCAAATGCAAATGATCGTAGACGAAATCAATGCTGCTAAAACATCAAATTCCAGTGACTAGCTTCTCACAATGAGATAGTGCTGAAAGTTATCCAGGGTCCTCCACTGAGAAAATATTTGCAGTTTGATAGTTTTTGGAATTTAACAAGATAGAAACTGTTACCAAGTTCCTTAAGTCCATATAAACCTTTTACTTTCCATAGGTCTGTATTTTATGAGATATGGTTTCAAATTACAAATTCTTCTCCAATAATTTGACAATCAAACTATGCCAATAAAGGTTTTTTGCATAGATTTCTTTTTGGCTACAGAGGATCGAATCTAAGGCCATATGGAATTGGGGATCTCTTCATCATTTATGTAGTTTCCTCGAAAGATTGTTCCAAATTGGCCTACTCAAGATCATTTTATTTGGAATATGTAACCTTGGAAACATGTCCAATAAGAGCCTCCAGGAAACTTCTACCATGATAAAAGGAGTCACGGAATCTAGAGGGACCGGCCTCCTTGTTATCAGTGGTCATAACAGATTAAGAGATGATAGGGTTTTCCATAACAATAGCAGGTTCGTTCACACGTGAGGATGAAAACATATTGCTACGTTGTTTTTTCACTACATGATGATGTTCCAATGAGCAATATGAAGAAGGAGGCCCGGAGAATCACTAGAGAAGATTGGGTTGAAGTTGGAGTTCATGAAAAGAGGAAATGAAACCTAGCTAAAAAGAATTATTTAAATGAATTGTTTTTTTGATACCAGTGTAATAATAAAACTTGAATTAATCAAGTTGCTATGCACCTATTCATTAATTGTTGTAAAGTAAGACAAAGAAGTAAAATTTTTGTGCTCACACTTCTTTAATTGTGAAAAAAATGACAACAAACTTATATGATCAAACACTTGACCCCTTGCCACTTTTTTTAAGTTATGGTTGTGCAAAAACTATGAGATTTAATCAATTTTTTAAAGGATATTTGACCTTTGAGATACTTAGTTTTATACTAGATTTGCCGATTTAGGAAAATATATGATATTTATTGATTATTTCAATAATATATCATAATATTGTAATTTTATAGTGTTGAGTTTTTAATTTTTTTTAATTTTTATGATTTCAATAATAATAATAATAATAAAATTTTAATACTCTTTTTTGATAAAATAAGATGCTTGTATGTATATATGCATGGATATTAATTGATATACAATGTTTATTCTAAAAATATTTCTTATAAAAATTATGAAAATTGTTAAAATAGTATTTTCATATCCAATATATATCCGCAATCTACATTTTTGGATATATGGAAAATTTATATATCCAATCTCAAAAGCGTAGAATGAATATCCAATCCGATGGATATAAATATTCGATTATAAACAACCATATTTTAAACTCGCGTGGGCTATCTATTATCCCTGCCAACCAGTCGTATCATTCACTCTTTTAGCTCTTTTACTGATAAATTTAATAAATATGTTTTGTTTTAGATGTATATGTAATTTTCCCCAGTATGTATGTTATATATGCATATATATCAGCATTTGGAGCCCATTTATATTGGGGACCCTAAGTGTTGGCCTAGGTTAGGTACGTCTAGAGTCAGCCCTGCTTCACGTGTTCTCATTGATATTTGAGATTGGGTTTCTAGATTTTGTGCAACATCTCAAAATTTAGCATTGAAATATTTTGATTTTTGCAGAAGCTAGACATAAAATATTTGAGTGTTACTATCATACTTAATATGAGTTATATTTATCGTAATATTCTTATATCAAATACAAGATAAATGTTTATGAATATAAAATAAGATAACAAGGGAATAGATGAGATTTAATAAAATATAGAAGAGTTTAGATATAAAATCCAAGCGCATCCATAATTAAAATATAATAAGAGGGATTATATGGGACTAAGATCCTATAGGGTCTCCAAAAAAGAAAAAAAACTAACTAGTGGATATCCAAAAGAACTAACAATATAGATTAGTTATCCATAGGAAGTACATCAAGCTCATCAAAGAAACCATTAGAAACTTACACATCATCAATTGGGTCGTTTGGCAGTGGAAATGAGTTACATCCATAAAAAATATGGTTAATGCTTGCATTTTGAATAAGAAAATAATACATATCAATAGAGAAGGGCATACGTAGCACACAGGGTTACATAAATGAAATACTATACATGCTCATGGTTGATGGTACGAGTTGGCCTTAGAATGTACCTATATCAAAGTTCATACTCAGGTGATCACACAATTTCATTTATTTAAAACACATTGAGGCCGTGAACCTTCATATAACATTTACTCTCATATTTCCCCTACGCACAGGCGAAAGATAGCCAACCTTACCAATACTCTCGTATTCAAGATAAAATACGATTGAGTCACTAGTAAATTTTAAATCCTTAAGTACACATACTCCTATATGTTGGCAAATCAAACTAATATAGAGTAGATTAGGGTCATTTGGTTCCTATTGAACCTAATAGTTATTTCTTCATTTTCAAACACCCGATCCTCACTTAAATGATCTTCCACTTTAAGTATTAATATTTTATTACTTTAATGATCAAAAATTGCATACCATATTGCATTACCTAATTTACTTAAGGTCATCATATTTCCACTTTTATTATTATTGACTTGTTATATGGAAAAAATCACCTTTTATCTTATTACAAAAAATACCGGTTATCATGAATTCATGACAACAATTGTATCTACTAGAAACAACTATAATTTCACCTGGTTAATCGCATCAAGTATGTTAAATACCGCATGAAATGATGATGAGGCATAAGGAAGGATAACAAGTATACTAGGGGATATAACACAAATAGAAAGACCATGACTCCCTCAGAAATCCAAAAACACAATAATGTCATAACTTTAGCTATAAGATCTTAAAATTTTTCAAATTTAACAAGTTACCCCAATATATCATTATAAATACTATATCCAAATATTAAGACTTGACTCCAATGTTTCACACATAAAATATCATACTTATGCTACCCCAAATTGTCCCTAGTACTTCATATGCCAAAAATATCATATTCATAACCTAAAAATACTTATATAATCTCAAATTTCTATATTTCACTCAAAACAACCATAATACGGTTAATACCCCTAATTTACCTAAATGCCTCAAAAAATTCTTATTACCATAACTTGATCCATAAACTTATAAACCTTAACATATTATATACCATATTTTATGTAAAAACCACAAGGAATATAATGTCATGCTTATTTTTCACAAAAAACTCACAATTTTACCTCATAAGCCCTTATAGACGAAAATCACCCAACCACAGCATAATTTCTCATGCTCTAAAACTCACCAAAATTTCACAGAACCTCTCACACATTGTTAACATTGTAATTATTCAATTAGCATTAATTAAAAATACCCCCCAAATCACAAATGGCTAGGGCTGTTCACGGTTCAAATATCCGATATTTCGAATATTTGATTGTCGGATATTTGAAATTTCGGATATCTAAAAATGATATTTGATATTTGATTTGAAACTTCGGATATCCGGAAGATCGGATATTTGAATTTTCGGATCGGATATCATCGGATATCAAATATATCCGATATTATTCGAATACAATTTCAAATATAAAAAAATTTACCAAATGACAAATATATTTTATATTATCCGATTTGTTGAGCGAATGCTGAGCAAATATCCGATTCGCTTAGCAAATATCCGACTTACTCAACAAATATCCAATGTTAAAACTAAAATAAGAAAGGAGTGGATGGAGTATATCGGTATGCAGAGTATTTTTATTTTTATTTTTATAAATATCTAAAAAGAGATTATATTAAAAATATAATTTTAATTAAATTAAATTTTGCCTCAAATAATAAATAAAGTAAGTAAAAATTATACACAGACACATCTAAATTTATTTATATACAATTATATATAAAATAAAAAATTATAAAAAATATATAAATATTTTTTCTTCGGATCGGATATTATTTGTATTTGTCGGATCGGATATTTGATTTGTTTGACTTTTCGTTGACCGGATCGGATATTTGATTTGAAAAAAAAAATCGGATCGGATATTTGTTTTTTCGGATCAGATCGTTTCGGATATCGGATCGGATAAGCAGATATTGGATAACATGAACAGCCCTACAAATGGCTTAGGGAAGAAACCCCTCATATGTTCAAATACTAAAACCTCCAACCTGAATATACTTGCACAAATAATGACCCTTATCATATTTAAATCTACTAAACTATAAACTTATCAAAAAAACCACCAACATGCTCAATATTATATGACAAAGCCTAGAAATACCTAAAATATAGAAAATCACATGAAATCATACAACTACATGCTATCATGGATTTTTAATAAAAGCACAAATATATGTTAAATAATCCTAAACATGATTTTCTTTTAGAAAAGCTTCTAGAATGGAATTAGATAAAAGTAACATATAGAAACAATGAGACCTTACTAGAGATATGCATCCTTACTAATTGCAACTCCAATATCTAAACAATATTATTTGTAATCACCTCATTACACACCCTAATCACCCAGAAAAAGAAGAAAAAGAATTAACTAAAATAATTAGAATAAGGGTTAGAATGGAAGTGGAACTTAACGGGAAGAAAGATAAACCCTTAGGCACAAAAATACTAGGAGAACCAGGGGATGTTTGATTGTGTGATGTTGGACGCTGTTGGGGGGTTGTGTGAATTATTCATATCAGTAGGGGTTGGTTTCATAAGTTATTGATGTAACAAATAGTTGGCAACGTGAAGTGGTGGTGCAACCAAGTGTGTGTGCATGAGGTGGTGGCACAACCAAGGGGTTTAAGTGGGAGGTGTTAGTGTAGGAGACTGGTGTTTGTGCAGGGTTATAAATTATTCAAACCAAGATGAGATTTCTTGGGCTCGAGTATGAGTTATTTAACTAAACAAACAAGCCACGTTGAGCTTTTAATGAGATGAGCTAAACTTTTTTAGGCTCAGATCATTCAACTAAATGAATGAGTTGAATATAGATTTTAAAAAGTTGATTCAAGTAGAATCACTAGCCAAATTGACTCATTTATATCCACATGGTTAGGTGACAAAAGTTCCAAAATGTAGGTGCAACATAATAGAGAAAATGGTGAACCATGTGGAAGAAGACAAGAGTGAGTCAGGATTGTTAGAAAGTGAAAATTTAAAAAAAAAAGAAAAGAAAAGAAAAGAAAAGAAAAGAAGAGTAGGGAAAACCTATATGAGCTGAATGAATTGATAGAAGGAAAAAATGAAGGGAAGAGAGTTAAGAATGCAAATGAGGATGTGTGAAACCGATGAAGACATGAGCCGGTGTTTAGGGTAAGGTGCAAAAATCATAGTATGAAAAAAAAAGGATTGTGTAATACCCCAGAATTTACTATTTTTTTAATTGGAAGCAAATAAATTAAATCAAAACTTGTGAATTTTGGGAATGTTACCGCCACACTTAGTACTATACCTGTTCACTCCTATCGTTCCAGTACCAAGTGCTAAGGCTAAAGGAATTATCATCAAACTTAATTGAGTACTCAAACCAAGAGTTCATAAAAATAAAAACTAGAAGAATCATAGCATAGAAATCAGAGTACGCGTAAAAATTTACATATCTCAAAGTACGAAATCAAAATCCTCGAAGGGAGTGATGTCTACAAATGATAATGTTTAATTCTGGAAACCAATACAGAAAGAAATATTATAAAGAAAAAAAATGACATAAAGAGAGAATTTGGCCACGTCACTTCGATCATCGAACCAAGCCCATGATCAACATTCAGCCCTTCCTGATGCTTCATGGACATCAAATGCATCAAAATATGCATCACCCACCTGCACAAAGTTAGAAGGGCCTTCTACTCTTGGGATTGAGCAACACCCATAAAAGGGTGATTAGTAAGCTACGTACTGAGAAAGGTAACCATGCACTAAGGCCAACACATAGAAGCATATAAAACCAAGCAGAATAAAAAAAATATATAGTCCAACACGATAACATAGTAGCACACGATCACTCAAGTAAATATACAACGGTCCATTTATAGTCTAGATTAATTACTTTGTTAATCTCTTATTGAAATACCCCAAAATCCCTATTTTAGAAAATCATGGCCGAATAGGAGATTATTAGGGAATTTATTAAAATAAATTACTTTTAGTGAAATAAAAAGGAATTAATAGGATAGATCAAGAAGGAAATTATAAGAGTGTAAATAGGGGAGATTATGGTATTTAAGTTAATTAGAGTTTGCACTTTTGAAATTTATTAAGTACCTTAAATTATATAAAATGGGGAGGATAAAATAGTTTCAAATTAATATAAAATATATGAATAATTTAATTAGAGGAAAATTTAGGGGTTTTGTTAATTAAAATAAATTTAGGAAGATTTTTCCATAAATCCCAAAATTTACCTAAAGGTAGAAATTAATTATGGTTTTGATAATTATATTAAATACCCTAAATTATCCAAATGATATTAATTAAACCAACCCCAAATTTTCCCTCTTTTTCCTTTTCCCTTTTTCCTCCCTCCTTTTTCCTTTTTTTTTCTTCCTTCCCCTTCTCTCCCCTATTCTTCCCCGACTTGGGCCGGCCTGCTGGCCCAAACCCCTTCCTTTTCCTTCTTCTCGCCGCGGCCCAGCGAGCCCGGCTGTCCGTGACCCAAAACGCGGCGTTTCGACGCTGAAGTCGCTGAAACGCCGCGTCGCGATACAAGTAAAATTTCGACCGTTGCCTGACGACGCGAGCGCTGCGTTTTCGCCAAACCTCGCCCAAAACGCAGCGTTTCATTTAAAGGGAAAAGAAACCGCGCGGTCCGGCCGGTTTCCTCCCTCTCCTTTCTTTCCCCTGGACCGCCGGTCCAGCCCCTCCCCTTCTTCTTCTTCCTCGCGACACCGTTTCTCCCCGCCTGCAACTCGAGCTCGCCGGAAAACGCAGCGGCGAGCGTCCCGTCCTTTCTCCGACCTTCTCTCCTGTCTTTTCGTCCCTTGATTTGACCTTACCTTGATATGTGACCAATCGGGCAGCGTTTTCCCCGCACGCAAGCCTTGTCGTCCTCTCCGGCGGGTCACGATCTACAAATTGCAGACCTACTCCGGTCAGCCTCGCCGGACACGCCTCCACCTACCCTCTGACTCTCCCTCGCCTCCTTGTCGTTTTTCCGTTCCAGATCCTCTATAAATAGCCCCGGAAATGGCCTGAATCGGGTTCGAGATTTGGAACCCAGAAATCCAACCCGTCGCGCCGCCCCACTTTCAACCGCCGTTTCCTCCGCCATCGGCCACCGTTGCCGCCTGCCCGCACCACCACGATCCTCCCTGCACCGCCCTCTACACAACCGACCACCTTAGCCTCCTTGCCTTGCCCCGCACGCGCCGCCTTGGCCGTGCGAAATTACCCTCCCGAATAGCCCTCGACCCCCCCTGTGCCACCTTCGTGCCGCCGCCACCGGCTGTGCCGCCGCCCACAGCACCGCCACTACCCCCCAAAAACAACCAGCGGTTCCTACTCTACCACCCTTTACCTCCCATTTCCCCTAGCTTCCCCTTCCCTAGCCTCCACCTCCATTTTCCCCTCTCTCCCTTCCTCCACCGCCGCCGCCGCCGCTGCTGCCGCCACGCCGCCGCCGCCACCACCACCTCTGTCAGGTTGCCAACACCCTGAACCCTAAGTCTTAAAAAATAATAATAATAATAAATAAATAAATAACATAAGTAAATAATAATAATGAATAAATAAATAAATAAATAAAAGTGATTAGTGGTTTAATATTATTAACTACTATTAGTAGTATTATTATGATTAATATTAACATTATCATTATTATTACTAATATTATTATTATTACTAATACTACCACCCTTATTATTATTATTATTATTATTATTATTATTATTATTACTATTATTATTATTATTAGTGTTATTATTATTATTTATCCTTACTATTTTTATTATTATCAACATTACTATTGTAGTTGTTAGTATTATTATTATTACTATTATTATTATTATTATTATTATTATTATTATTATTATTATTATCGTTACTATCCTTATTATTATATTATTATTATTATCCTTGTTATTATCTTGTTGTTGTTGTTGTACTTAACGCATTTATTAATTTATCGATTATTACCATCGTTATTATCCTTAACGTTATAGTTTAATATTACTACCTTAGTATTTTCGTTATGCTTAGTATTGCCACAACTATTGTATTATTACTATTATTGTGATTATTATTATTATTGTTATTGTTATTATTGTTATTTTCATTATTGTTATTATTATTACTATCATTATTGCTATCATCACTACTATTTTTACTATGATTAATACTAGTGTTATTATGTTTACCTTTCTCACTAATATTATTATCGCCATTATCCCTATTAATATTAT
This sequence comes from Tamarix chinensis, assembly GCA_030549775.1. Lineage (NCBI taxonomy): Eukaryota > Viridiplantae > Streptophyta > Magnoliopsida > Caryophyllales > Tamaricaceae > Tamarix > Tamarix chinensis. Next base: position 17,805,987 of record CM060181.1, on the reverse strand, counting down.
TTCTAGTACTCTTACCATCCTTTGTGTTATTACTATTATTATTATTATTATTATTATTATTATTATTATTATTATTATTATTATCGTTGTTGTTATTAATATTATTATAGTATTTATTAATATTAATATTATTATTATTATTATTATTATTATTATTAATATCATCATCATCATTATCGATATTGTCATCTAAATGGTTATGGTTATGTTAGTATTTTATTATTATCGATAATATTACTATCACTAATGCCAGTGTGATTTCAATTATTATTATCATCGTCATTATCATTATAGCCTTTATTATTCTTATTATGAGTATTATTATTATAAGTAGTCTTCTTACTATTGTTAGTATCATTAGCAAATATTATTAATAATATCGAAACCCTCACCCTAATACGCTGAGTTTTGCTAAAACCTACTTTAATTAGTGATAATCCGTTTAAGCTATCGTAAGAGTAGTAATAACCTACCCCCTTTATTTATAAACCCCATCATTAATATTAGCCTTGGTATTAGGCCATAATAGGGGTAAGATGGGAATTTTGATAATTCTGGTAGAGGGAGATTAACCCTAAGTATTCCCTCTTATAGGTAAACCGGGTCAAACCACCGGAGGTATAGGAGCGTGCTCCAAGCCCGGCGCCGATTTAGGTAAGGACGTAACTAAGGCCGCTTGTGTGTATTACATGTTTTATTTGCCTTGGATGCCTCGTGTGTTTTATATGCTATATTACGTGTATGTTATCTGTTCTACCGTGTAGCGCAACATGGAACCGAGGTATGTTTCCGTACTCTGGCTTATATGTACTAGTATGGCATGATACAAGGATGATATGGTGTGATGTGACATGCACGTTAGAATGTTTTGATGAGGAGTTGTGGAGTGGGGGCTTTGAAAGAGAAAAATAAGCAAATAGGAAAACCAAAGGGAAGTATGTTGGCTAATGCAGGTAAGAATGACCTAGGCAGGTTATGATTAATGAATGAATGGGAAAAGGGGGGATTAAATAAATAGGAGAGTAGAAGAAAGTAAAGTTACTTGGGGAACACTAGGGTTTGCATGGGAATGATAGAGTTGGCATGGTGGAAGTGTTAGGGTTTGCATGGGGTGGTTAAGGTCCGCATGGGGGCGAACCTTACGTATGGAAAGTTACTTTTGGGCCGTGGGGAAGATAACGGAAAGTTGTTTGGGAGTATTGGAGGCTCGAGGTGAAAAATAGTACGTGGGATAAAATAAGGGTACATAGGGACCGACTAGGGTTTGGGATGGAAACCCTAATTTGAGGAGGTGAAAAAAAAGAGGGAAATAATAAGAATTTATGGGGAAGAGTGAAGTATGTGGGGGAGTTGAGTTGAGGGTCATGATTTGGGTTTTCGATGCGAGAAGTATGTTAAATACACAGGGTGTTAGTAGCTTAATATAAGCGTAGGAGACAGCTCGGTGACCTAAACCGAGTGAGGATATAGATAAGATTGGATGTGTGACCTGTGTCCTATGTGCTGTGGATGCCTTATATGAATGCTGTGTTGTATTCTAAATGCCGTTATCTTACTTGTTTCGTGGGTAATGTGGCTTGGAAACAAGATGTGTACTTATGTTTTATTAACATGTGATAGTACGATTATGTCGTCAGTTTTGATGTGATGTGTTGAGAACTCTGGCCATGCATGAAAAAGATATGCCCTCGAATAAGATACTTTAAGACACTAACGACTTACAGAGAAAGATGTTGAGCTGAACCCAGACCGGTCCACCGGATATAATAGTGGCAGGGTATTTTACCCTCGCGACCGTTCCACCGGCTATAATAGTGGCAGGGCATAAGCCCTCGCGACCGTTCCACCGGCTATAATAGTGGGGGATTTCGTGCTCAACAAACTAAACGTAAAGGTGATAAGCCATGGGAAAGATATAAATGGTTACAGTGGAATACCTTGTGAGTCGGAGCCAGACCGGTCCATCGGCTATAATAGTGGCAGGGTATCTTACCCTCGCGACCGTTCCACCGGCTATAATAGTGGCAGGGCATGGCCCTCGCGACCGTTCCACCGGCTATAATAGTGGGGTTCCCGCACTCATAGGGTCTGGACAAGATGATGATCGATTATATTCAGAGACCTGATAAAAGAAAAGTGACGTTTGGTCTGTAACCTGTGTGGTTTATATGTGTTATTGCATTCGATCTATGTATCTATGCTATGTCTGCTATGTTATGTATCTTTGTGTGTGGGCCTTGGCACCTACGCCCTTACTCAGTACTGGACCCGTACTGATACTACACTGGTTGAATGGGTCCTGTGATGATCCACCAATGGTGGGGAGCAGACCTTTGATGCAGGTTTTGATCGGTTGCTATTGGGGTGGAAGGTTGACTTGAGGGAGTAAGTGGACCGGACATTGATCTTCGGAATTTGTTTTGTGTAATCGCATTCGTCTTGAAAGTCACAAGTGTTGTACTTAAATCTTCAAGGGTTTTATCATACTTGTCATTCCGTTATTTTAAGTATTCTGATATATAGACCTTTTAAATTGTATTTCGGAATGTAACTTTTTACCTTCGCACTCTGATTTTGTAGAACCCGTGTTTTATGAATGATTTGTTATGGTTTTATTCTTTCTAGCCTTAGCACTTAGTATCGGGTCGGTAGCTATGGATCGATCTGGTACTAAGTGTGGCGGTAATACCCCCGAGTTTACGGTTTTTAATTCTCTTGCTTCCGCTAAAACTTTTGATTTAAACGAAATTTTTCAGTAGTAAATTTGGGGGTGTTACACTTATAAATACTCATTTCACACCATGCTCTTTTTATCAATCCATGCGGGTACAGGAACCTTCGATTATTTTAGCTGGTAGCTCAGTCACATATAGGGCAACATGCACCTAACCACTATTATAGTCGGTGGACCGATCACATATAGGGTAGAATACCCTAACCACTATTCCTTACAGGTGGATCAGTTTGGTTCCTACTCACATGGTGTTCTATTGTAAGTACTTAGTGTCTTTTATGTGTCTTAGTAAACTTAGGTTTGGTTTATTAAGCTTGGGATCTCCCACTATTATAGCCAGTGGGCCAGAAACATACAAGACATAAAGCTCCCGACCACTATTATAGCTAGAGGATTGGACACTTATAGGGTGGGACACCCTAACCACTATTCCAAACCGGTGGATTGGCTTGGACCCGACTCAATAATCTTTCACTTTGCATGATTAATGTCTTAAGTGTCTTATTCAAAATTTTAACCCTAGACATGCATGAATAACTCCCTCTACGCTTATCCTACAAAAAGGACCCGTCTCACATCGTAGGACTCATGCACCTCCTAACTTGACCCTACCTCCTTTCCTCCTTACCCTAACTCACATTAGAGCCCATCTCCCATATATGTGGGTCAAGGCCCACTACTTTTGACCTCTTGTTCACTCACCGTCTCACTCTAGGGTTTTATTCTCAAACCCTAATTTAAGTCTAAATGGCCCATCCTACTCCACCTCACACAACCCCAAATCATTAAAACACTCCACACAACACAACCCATAGATTTCACCCTCATCATCACACTTTAATTACCAAGTACACGTGTGTCCACGAAACCCTAAGTAGCCATGCCATACCCTAGCTGGCTACTTTAAACCCTAGCTCGGTCTCCTATGTACCTTTATACTATCCCACATACTATTTTTCATTCAAAGCATTCAAACACCCAAGCAACACTTCCATTACCTTCCTCACACCTCAAATCAACTTTCCATACGTAAAATTCACCCCCATGTAAACATTATACATCCCATGCGACCCTTCAAACTTTTTTATGCAAAATCCTAAAACTCCCACGTGAAGCCCTAGATTCACCCATGCAAACCCTAGATTCTTCCCTACGAAACCCTAGATTCCTCCCTGCAAAACCCTAGATTCCTCCATGCAAAACCTTAGATTCTGCCATACAAAACCCTAGATTCCTCCATGCAAAACCCTAGATTCTTCCATTTATGATCATGCAACATTTAGGTCAACTCCACATCATTTCACTCCATATCATGATATTACCTAACCTAGCATGCATGTCTTACCAGGTCACATCATTTCACATCAAAATCAAAATCACAACATAAACATATGATACTCAAATCATAAGATAACACATAAACGTACCTCAACTCCAAGTCGCACTATACATAAAATAGTTATAACAATACACGTAGGGTACATCATATACTATGGCATATGGCACACAAGGCATATAATACACATTACATAAATACAACCTTAGCTACACCCTTACCTAATACGACACTAGTCTTGGAGTACGCTCCTATACCTCCTTAGGGCTTTGACTGGTCTCACCTATATGAGGGAAAAGCTATAGATTAGATTTCCTTCTACCAAAAATATTATTATTTTCTAATTTATTCTAAGATTAGGTTTTTGATAAAATAATAATAATATAATAATAATAATAACATTAACTAATTACTAATTTTGCTAAGGATATAAGAAATAATATTAATATTGTAAAAGTTGATAATATAAGGTTTGAAGATTTTACCCTAATAATAATAATAATGATGATGATGATGATGATGATCATGATGATGATGATATGGTTCAAAATAAATAGTGGAATAAGGGTTTCGACCCTTCACCAAAATAATACTATTAACATTAATAATAAAAATAGTAGTAGTAGTACTAATAATATTAATAATAATAATAATAATAAAACATTAATAGTAATTATGAAGTAATAGTAATAATAATGATAATAATACTAATAATAGTATAAATCAAAAATAAAGTAAAGTAGGGTTTCAACTAGGGGTGTGCAAAACCGGATATCCGTATCCATTCGGATATTTTTTCGGATATCCGCTCCGCATTTTTTTAGACCGGATATCCGGGATGCGGATATCCGAAAAATATAGACCGGATATAGACCGGATTCGGATATATCCAATATCTGTATGAAAATACTATTTTATCAATTTTAATAACTTTTGCTATTATATTTTTAAAAATAAGGATCATATATCAATTAATATTCATATCTATATTCATATAAATATCTTATTTTATCTAAAAGAAGTATTAAAATATTATTATAAATATTTAAAATATAAAAATAAATAAAATTTTAAAACTTAAAACTATAAAAACACAATAATATGGTGTATTATTGAAATAATCAACAAAATATCGGATATTTTGTCGGATCGGATAATCCAAAAAAAAACCGGATATCAGAATGTCGGATATCCTTTTAGAATAAAACCGGTTCGGATATCCGAAATGTCGGATTGGATTTTTAAATATCGGATCGGATTTTCGGATCCCGGATTTTTTACACAGCCCTAGTTTCGACCCTACTTTGAAATAATAATAACACTAATAATAATAATAATAAAATCAAAATAAAAATAAAATAGGGCTTTGGCCCTCAAAAACAATAATAATAATATATTCAAATTAATGGAAAATAAAAAAAATGAAATAACTAAAGCTCGTATAAATAGTGAAAAAGAGTTGATAGGGTTTAGGGTTCCACCTTGGGTTGGTGGTGACAGGCAGCATCAGTGGTGGCGGTGACTAGAAAAAGAGAAGAAAAGAGGAAAAGTCGAATGCTGGAAAAAGGAGAGGAAGAATGAGGGTGGGAGTAGGGGTGTTTATGGTAGCCTAGATGGAGAGGAGTAGAATAAGGGTGGCGACACACAGTGGCGGTAGTGGTGGCTGAAAGTGGAAGAAGAAGAGAAAGAGAGGAGGAGAGGGAGGAAGAGAAAAAGAAGAGAAGGGGGAGGTAGAGGAGGGTCTGCAGGTGCTTTTGGGACGTGTAAGGGGCACTGGTAGCGGCGGAAGTGGTGGCTAAGGGTGGTGCGAAGGGCGGAGGATGTGGAAGGAAGGGTTGATCGAGAATGCTACTTTGCACAACCGGGGTGGCTTGTGTAGGGCATATCGAGGGCGAAGGGTGGTGTAGTTAGTTAGAGGGCGGTGTAGGAAGTACTTAGGTGGGCGGAGTGGGCGGCGACATTGGTCGACGACGGTAGAATGGGTGTCTGATTGGGCGGCGGCACAAAGGGGGAAAATTATGGGTTTTGGAAAAAAGTCTCAACCAAGGCTGGTTATGGGGATATTTATAAAGTTAAAGAAGGGCTAAGGTCAGAGTGAAGATGGGAGAATCAGAGTAGGTTGGTTAGGGCTCACTAGCGGTGATGGTTGGCCGACAAAATTCAAAATGGGGCAGCCTAAGATTACCAGGGAAGGAAGGAAATCATGTGAGAAGAGGGGAGGAGTGGTTGGGTTGAAGTGGCCAGCGAGTTAGTAGGGGAGAGGGAGGAGATATTAACCAGATCAACTGACGTGGCCGGTAGTGGGATCTTTGGGTTGTTGCAGGTTGATGGGGGAGAAAGAAGGAGGAGAAAGGAGATGGGGTGCGGACCGGGCAGTCTGGGTAAGAAAAGAAAGAAAAGAAAAGAGGGAAAAACCGGCTGGGCAATGAGGACAAAAAAAATGAGCCAAAATGCAGCATCTAGGGCTAGGCTATGCCAGGAGAAAACGAAGAAAGGAGAGGTTTGGGCTGTGGGAAGCCAAGTCTAATTCGGGGAAGAAGAATAGAAAAAAAAAGGAGAAGAAGAAAAAAGAAAGGAAAAGGAAGGAAAAGAAAGAAAAGGAAAAAGAAAAATAAGTGAGTTGGGTTGATTAAATTCATTTGGATATTTGAGATATTTAAAAATAATAATATTTAAATAAAATAATATTTAATTCCCTTTTTAGGCTAAATTAGGATTTTTGAGAGATTTTTCCTAAATTCCAATTTAATTAGCAAAATACCCAAAATTTTCTTAATTAAATATTTATTATTTTCCTCTTATTTTTCCTAATTAATTTTTTATTTTAATAAAAATAATTTATTTAATTTTTTTTTTCTAAAATAAATCCTTAATTAGCTAAATTCTTAAAATTATGATTTTTGAAGCATTTCAGATAGAGGCATGGTTAGGATGGAGTGTGGTTTTGGCTAAGGTTAGGAGTGAGTTTAGTTATCGGTTACTAAACTAAGAACAAAAATAATATTTTGGGCTAAGGAGAGGTGATATGTGAGAGTTTGAAGTGAAAGAAAGGGAAAAAGAAAAGGTGTAAGGATTTGGTTTAAGGAGCTAAGCAATGGTTAAAGGTTAAAGAATAGATTAAGATACTAACCACTAAGGTATTAGGGTTAAGAAAATTTGGGGTATTACATTTTTTTCATCAATCCTATGCAAATCTACATGGATGGTCTTGTGTTTTATATCTAAACTTAAATTATCTAAGAAAAATCAACATGCAACTTTAAAATTCAACCTATTTAGGGTTTGATTTAGTATATATATATATATTTTTAAAGAAGAATAAGTTTTATTACGATTTTGAAAATTAAACTATAATTTATAAATCATAAATTTTATACATTAAGTATTAAAATTTCAAAAAATATACACAAAATTAAAAATTTATAAGTGGGAAATTATAACTTGCAAGCCTTATTTATTTATATTTTTTACGTGGTCTTATTCAAAGCCTATAAAAAAAATCTTTCTTCTATTTTTGAAGTGTTATGGATTGATTTAATTTTAATCTAAATATTTGTTATCATTTATGCTTTGAATTGATTTTAATATATAGGAAGAGTAATTAATTTTTTTCATAATTGTGAAAACATCGATTTTTAATTCATATAACAAGTACTAAACTTATATTGAAAGTTTAAAGTGAATAAATTGCATAAATAAAAGACATATTAAAATTATACTATGGTTTTATTTGAGATATTCAAATAAATAAATAACTTGGGTTCGATTTGAGATTCCACATCCTAAAATATTAGGAGTTGGTTTGATTCGTAAAATTTAAAAATATCATTTGGTTTGATTTCTTTAAAATTTAATATTGTGGTTTGGTTTGTTTTGGTTTGGGGCCATAATTGCATCATATAGAACCATGCCATCTATAGTACCTTCATTAAGGAAAGGAGTTTTACTTGTGATACGTCCATTTTTAGGGCTTAAAAAATCAATTAATGAGTTAATTGTGAAAGTTAAAATAGTAAAAAAGTAAGGTATTGTCGCCACACTCGGTACAAGTCTCATTTCGTCTACCATTCTCATACTAAGTGCTAAGGCTAAAATATTACTCCGCTTAAATCAACTATACAATTATAAGAACTGTAATAAAGAGAATCAAAACATATTAATATCATTTTGATAGAAAAAAGAACCAGTAGTTACACAATTCAAATGAGAGAAAATATAGAAGGACATAAGAGTCCAAGCATATCAAGATCAAAAGATACTGGGTAGAATACTAGATATTCTTAACTTCCAACCCAACATACTAGTCTTCAGTTGATCTCACAAGGTAGCCTGCAAAGACCACTGCTCATTGAATAAGTAGGGGGCATGAAACATATTCCACCAGTACAATGGTACTGAGTAACCCGTTATATAAAATGAGTATAAAAAGCTTATATGGAACACATAAAATGTATCACACCAAGACGTGGTATAAATATTAAAATATATTTACGAGTACAAAAATATGATAAACATATTAGATGAAGAAATATCCCCAAAGTTACATACTTCTCATGTCCTTTAATTTAGAACATAATGAAATTTACTAGTAAATCATCCAAGGGATACTCTTTGAAATGATGATTAGCACCAATCTTCATCCATTAATCATGGCATTCATAATTTATCTCATATCTCAACATCAATAACAATGAATTCCATAACATTACAGTTAGAGCTCAAAGGAAACTACTAACCATAAGTAGGCACAAAGGCTACTACTGAACCATAGGTAGGCACAAAGGCTACTATTGAACTATAGGTAGACACAAAGGTTGCTACCAAATCAATCCAATAATCATTTTAAACCAACAATAATTATTTTCATTTTTATTTACTCGAGGGGAGATTATATCAACACAGAGATACTAAGATACCCGATCATACTAGCACACATAAAAAAAATAGTATCCTACCAATTATCAACCTAAGGAAATTAAGGTACTCTAATGGCACTAGCACATGAATGTAGCATAATACCCTACTTACAATGAAACCTAATATTTAAGTATGCATAACTTCTACAAGTTCGCAAAGATAAATAAAGTAAGATATAAGACCTGACTAAGGTACTAAGGAATACCAGCAAAAATCCATTACCAACTGTGGGCTAAACCACATTTTGAGGGTAATGACTCCTAAAGTGCCACCATTCTCAATCTGATGGTCATTCATTTTAAATATTATTATTTTATTAAGGTGGTCAAAAAATTATATAATAAATAAATAGATCCAATTTCCAAACTTAACCATTTTTTCTCATTTTCACTTATTCAAAATAATCATGATCAAATCAATACTAAGGTTAACATGATAATATACCAAGGGAATTAGGTTGAAAATGACCAAAATGCCCCTTAAACCATAATTACTATATTATTATCCACTTTAAATACTAATTTCATTTTTATTCAATAATTTGTCATTAAAAGGCTAACATACAATAAATAAATAATTCAACATGCAAATAAATTACCAGATATGCTAAATGACCATTTTATCTTTATACATGATTTAGGACGTAAAACTGTAACATGCATTTCTAAAACATCAAATGACATACTTCCATACTTGACAATAAATGATACATATTAATCATGCTTATCAAAATAAATATCATGATATATTCAAAATACCAAAATACCCCTAGGGCATAATTATTATATTATAATCCTTTTAAATACTTATTTCATCTTTATTTACTAATTTATTATGAAAAGGCTAACATTAATAAATAAATTATTCAACATATGAATGAATTAGCAGATATGTCAAATGACTATTTTATATTTATACATGATTTAGCATGTAAAATCGTAACATGGGTTTCTAAAACATCAAATGACACACTTCCATACTCAACAATAAATGATACATATTAAGCATGCTTATTGAAATAAATATCTTGATACACTAAAAAGACTAAAATACTTCTAGGATGTACAATAATAATAATCATGCTAACATACCCCTACACATGCTCAAGCTATCATACTAGACATTCATAACATGTGCAATTTATTTTTGGTATTAAACCTACCTTAACATGCTTTCTTACATAAAATACTTTATGTAGACTAACATCTTCATTTTACCCAATTTCACATTAACATTATAAGAAAATAATTACAACGTAAAAAATATGCTTAATACAATTTGTACATCAAAATTATAATATGCTATCATGTGATATTTAACATTTTAGTATAGTATATAGATTACCTGATTTTTAGCAAAAGTACAAAATATAAGCGACCTACTAAAAATGATCAAGCTCCATAAATTAATGTCCTTTACCTAAAAATAATACCAACTGTAACCATGTTAACATCCAACTTATAAAATAACAATTTATATTAAATTATTTATCAAGTAAAATTACCAAAATGCCCTCAGATTCACAAGAGAAGGAAAATGGAAAAACTCACACTGTATGGGGCTGGCAACATAAGTTAGCATGAGGGAAGGGTGGCAGGGTGGTGGAGTTTTAGTGGTGGTGATGGTTGCTAGTGGTGAAGGAGACTACAAAGATTGTGGTGCGCAACTTAGAGGGTGGTCATGTGAGAAATGGGGCACAATTGTGTGATAGCTCGCACGGTTGTGCAAGAATTGGTGTGCTAGTAATGCACACAATTAGAAACAGGGTTTGGAGGAAGAAGACAGATAAATGAAAGAAGATGAGTTGGTTGACAATGGTTGAGGAGAAGGAAGAAGAAGAATAAGGGAAGGGAGTAGGTTGGGTGGTGATGGTTGATGGTGAATGGTGGTGGTAATGTGTAAGTGGCGCAAATAGGGGTCGAAGAAACCAAAACAGGGGATGCATGAGAGGGAGGTAGGGATGGAAGGAAAATGATGATGACTTGAGGTGGTGATGGTTTGAAAATGGTGAGGGTGGTTGTTGGCAATGAGAAAAGAAACCAGAGGTAGGGATTGGTGGTTATGGTTGATGGGTGCAAGGAAGTTTGGTGATGGTTGATGGTGGTGGTGATGTTGGTGGGGAAAAGGAACGAGATAAGGGACAGGGAGGAAGAAGAACACAAAGAAGAATACAACATAGAGATTGGACTTGTTCGAACAAAATGGAGGGGAGGTGTATGGATGTATATATGCAACCAATTGGGGTGGATGGCTCAACAATGGTTAGGCGTATAGATGCAGGAGGCTGTGTGTAGATGTAGGCAGAGGGTAGGGTGGCAGGGTGCAGGTGTCGGGAAGGGAAAGGGGAATAGGCATGCATGGCTCGAATGGGAAATGAGGGAGCATGTTGGCCAAGACAGAGGAGGAGGAAAAGAAAAAGAAGAAGAAGAAGAAAAAAGGAAACGGGGAGAAAGAAAGAAAATGGAAAATAAAGAAAATTTAGGGGTAAGATTAGAATTAGGTTAAATTTTATGATTAGAAAAGTAGGGTAAAATTAATTTATCAACGTTCTAGGATTAGAGTGTTCGGTTAGGAAAAATAAACTGAAAAAAAATAAACCGATTTAGGAAGGTTTAATAAAACTGTAAAAAAATTAGGGTTATTTATTTAAGAATTTTTTTGAGTTATGGATTAAGGAATAACAAGAATAATTAAGCTAATGTTTAAAGATTAGGTTTTGAATAAAAGACTAAACACTTGTAAACAAAGGTTATAAAATTTTGGAGTATTATATAATATCGGTTCAAACAAATAAGCATCTAACTATGATACTTTGATTATTAAAAGCTTAATTGTTAAATGGGAAAAATTGTGGTTGGGGCCATGAGCATAACACTAAATTGGGCTTTTGGATTGAACCTAAGAGGTGGAGTTATACATATAAGCTTTTAAAGAGGAGTGGGTAGACCATCTATCAATTATGTTGGGTTGGATCAAAGTCAATTTAATGGAGCACTACATTGTTCTTTCTTCAAGAATTAAAAGAATAATTTAGGGCACAATGAAGAGAAAAAAGATATTTTTTTCCGCATTTTACTTATCTTGTTTAGTGTAGTTAGAAACACCAAAGTTTTTTCAAGAAAATACTCATTATAATTCAAATAAAGACCTAAAATAAGTATTTTAAAAAAAATATCTTTTCTTATTCTAAATAATCTAAACAACTTCGAAAGCATCATTTGTCCCCTCCTTTATTCCACTACAATCAGAATCGGGTATGAGAATACTGCTTTGGTACATTGATTAGTTCAAAAGGAATATATTGAATTAAATTTTAACCCTTTCTCTTACGAGAAGAAATAAAAGGAAAGACCTTAAATGAATGGCCTATATTAATGTTGGTCACTTAGTCGGTACCGGAAATAGAAAAACTTGTGAAAGGGCACATGTCGAGGTGAGCTAAAATTGAGGAGGTTAAATTCACGGATAGCGTAGTGCTATTATTATTATTGTTGTTGTTGGTAACCAAAGGGCTAGCAGGTAGTCAGCTGAGCTCCAGCAGAACTATGTATGTTTACCTTTAAAAGCACGCACTTGCACATCAGAATTTGCCGCAGAATTGGGTAGGGTTTTTGAAATTGCACGGAAGCAACCGGCTTAGCTTAGTGAAACGATTCACTGGTGGGAAGAAAAAAGGCAAATAATATATTTGCCATTTATATGCAAACTGGTTGCTAGGGTAAGAAGCATTTGATAATGTCAGGCCAAACACATATATATAGATTAAGAATCTAAGATCACGCACAGGTCTTCATCGATTCGATTCTCACCGATGCTGCTTCAGCTTCTTTCTCAAAGATCGAAAATATAGAGGGGCCATGTTTTTGCCCTCCTCCACAATTATACGGCACTCATGATGCCTGGCTATTTTTAACATATCAACTCACATCCAAACAAAATGCTTATCTGCAACCATTCACATGCTAAGTTATATCTAATTTATGGGAATGCTTGTGGTAGTTGTGCCGGCCATTTGCTTTACCTAATTTTTTTTTCCAGCTAGTATTATCATTAGATTTAATTAAGTTCAGATTATAGGTATATTAACTTCATGATATATTTAAAAATTACCCTTGACTTTTGAATAATAAAAAAACTATCCCTACCTTCACTTCTGTTCTGTGGTGACAAAATACCTTCCAAAATTCTTTCTTTCCTGACCTTCTGAAGTAAGTATATATTAGCTTACCGAAGAGGTTTTAAGCCCAACTCGTCTCTGCATGCGTGAGCAATATTTATCAACCTTCTTAACTTTTCAAAAATTAAAGGTCTTAATAGAAGTCTATTTCTGTATCTCTTTATTATCATTATGATAATTTTATTTTTCTTTCCTTTTCTTATACATTAGACTCTTCATGTATAAGAATTAGAAAAATAAAAATTGATATATATATATATATATATATTGTTATTGGCCGACATTTTTCAATTGTTAGACTTACATGTTTATTGTTTTAATTCTTATACCTGAAGGTGTTGAGACTTTTGGGTTCCCTCCTATGTGGTAAATTCCATTTTTTAAAACCCAACGTTATTTTTATCATTTTAATTAATGACCTAACTTTGAGAAGTCTAAACATTAGTTAAAAGGTTGATGTGGGAATGTGTGAAAGATGTGAGATATATTGAAACTTGAATGCTGTAGTTAAGATAGAAAGAAATACAAAAAATTCTACCAATTTTTACCTTCAGCACATGTTTGATCAATTTAAAGATCTAAAGTTGTTCACCGTTAGATCTTACTGATTTTTGGACACAAGCTTTCCAGGACACCAATTTTGATTCTGAACGGTGGAGATCTGATTTCAAGCTCTCTAGGTTAGGTTTTAATTAGTATTTCAGTGGGTGATTTTGTGTAGGTCAGTTTCAGATCTGTTTCGATTTTGGCTTCGATTGAGTGGTCTATTGTGCTTGGTTTTGGCTGAAAATTGGTGAGGTTTCTGTTTATATCATGATGTCGATTACTGTAAAAGGGCTTGTTATTTTGTGGCTTTTAGATCGACCTTTGGATGTATTTGCGGCAACCCTATTTTTGGGTTTGCAAGCTCATCTCTCTGGGCATTATAATTGTTGTCTAGTTGTACTATTTTAGATTGATGAGTTTAGTAGCCATTTAGCACTTGAATACTAGATTTTGTATCTCAAATTTTTTATAGTGAAATTTTAAAGTGGACTGAAGTGTCCCATGGTTATTTTCCTTCGTATTGGAAGGATTTTTCCACATAAATTGTATGTCGTTGCTTTGTTATTGTTTCCATTTTTGTGGTTGGAGTAGTTGTCCCATTATCACTTTGCCCCATCATTAGACTCTTCATGTATAAGAATTAGAAAAATAACAATTGATATATATATATTGTTATTGGTCGACATTTTTCAATCGTTAGACTTACACATCCAAAGGTTGTTTTAATTCTTATACATGAAGGCTCTAATGTATAAGAGAAGGAAAGAAAAATAAAGTTCTCGTAATGATGGATACAGAAAGAGACTTCTTTTGCGACGTCCATCATACTTTCTAGCCTTTACTAGTTTACTTGCTGAAAAGTTAAGAAAGCTGATAAAATATTACTCACGCATGCAGAGACGAGTTGGACTCAAGATCTCTTCGGTAAGCTAATAATTTTTTTTTCATATTTATATTCATTATTATTATTATTTTATATCGTTTGTTTTATATATTATTTTTATAATTGAATTATTAATATTATTACTCATTTTTTTATTAAATATTTAAATTGATTTATATTTTCTATTTCTATTCATCTTATTAAAATAACAAATATCTAAAATTATTAATATATATTAATTTATATTATATAAGATAACTTTCAAACATTATTATTACTTCGTTAATTTTTATACATAAATAATATATATTACGTATTAACTCAACATATATCATATAAAAAATAATTTACCAAACAGACATTTAGAAACTTATATTAAAAGGAAGAAAATTAGAGAATAATAATAATAATAATAATAATAATAATAACAATAATAATAATAATAATAATAATAATGAGGAATCCACCTTTCCTTTTACTTTATCACGGAGGAGGTAGGTAAAGTCCAAAAAAACGAATATGATGATGATATTGATAATGTAAGAATATTAACGGATTAAAAAAAAAAGATAACATAAGAATATTGTAGCCATCGCGAAACAAGAAACAAAAATGCAAAAAGAAAAGGGTTACATGGTAACGAGCAAAAAACTATTCAAAAATTACAAATATCAAACAAAATAGTAACAGAGAGGGCAGAGCGTTGATTTGTTGTTGGTGGTGGTTTTCACAGCATGCCGGATGGACCCCACTCCCACCATTGATAGCTGCAAAATTTTCAGCTCTGAGTCATCTGCCTGCCTCTGCACTCCCTGCCCACAAGATGCATGAATAAGAGAGAGATTAATGATCGATACAGAGGGAAGGAAATTAAAAGGTAAAGGTTGATGTTGACAAGAGAAGGAGGATAGTGCGGGACGATCTTAATTCCCATTTGTAAAATTCTGACACTCTTTTTCTTATTTTCATTTTTATATATATATTTGACAAAATTTCCGCACTTTTTCTACTCTCATTTTCCAATCCCCCCTCAATCGCAACAAGTGGTTTCCTGCCAGCTGACAGCCAAAACCCAAAAGAGAAGAAAATGACTAAATACTCCGTGTCTTGAATGACTGGGGGATTTTATAACAGGAAGCACGCAGGTCAGGTTAGAGGGAGAGGGAGGGGGCGGGGGAGGGGGAGCGGGCATCTGCTGCCATGTCATGGACATATGCACGCCGAATCTAGTGTGTCGTCTCGTCTTCCTCCACTTACCCTCAAACTCTTGAATGGATGCTTAGCTTTTCTTTGTTACTGGTGCAATGTAATCTTTGTGAAATGTTCTTTCTTTCTTTGTGGGTGGCACGTTTCGGGTAATTCTGTAGACATGAGCACTTTGAAGCTAAGTCTACAAAGCTAGAGAACTATAGGTGGCTTGCCCTTCCATTCTCATTTGAGTACCCGGTAAAACTTTAATTTAATTCATCCATTTAATTAATTGATTTAAATCTGAATATTATTTGTAAATGAATCTGAGTTTAAACTAAGGCTAATTCATATCATTAGTTAACAAGCTTGTTTAAACTCTACTCATTTATATAGGTTCATAAGTTGATTCGTTTATAGGCCAACTAATATCTTTATACATTGTAAAATACTATAAATTTTGTCTTAAATGGGTCAAATAGTTATATAAGTTGAGTCAAATTCAAATTTAAATGAATCAATTTAACTTATCTTAAGCAAGCTAATTGAGCCAAGATGCTCTGTGCTTTGTACAAGTCGAGCTCAATCATTGTATGATAGGTTCATTTAATAAACTTGAATTTGAGCTCTAAATAACTTACACGAGTCAAATTATAGTTGAGGATAATTCAATTCATTTACAACCCTAATTATTACCAATTAATGATCCTATATTTGATTAATCGATCTAATATCTAAATCAATTTGATCCAAAAATATAAATAAATAATTCAATATTTTGCTAGCTGTAAGTAAATAATTGAACCGGGGCTAAAATATTTTATGTTGTAAAATCTAAGAATTTGCCAATATTAAAATATGAGGATTTGCAACATTGTATCGCGGCATTCCATTGCATTGAAAGTGAATTAGACGAATTATGATGCAATCGTGTAAAGTCATTCATTTACCAATAGTTTACACAACTTTTATTAAACTTGTGTGCACTCAAGATTGAATGAATGAAGAAGTGTGGAACGATTAGCTAGGGTAAGAGAATGGTTAAGTAACAAAAAATTTCTTATTTTTTCTATATTGAAGAATTGAACAACTACCGAAGTAAATAAATTAGGTGGAAGAGAAAAAAAATTCACTATTAATGAAAGGATGAGAAATTGCTGTTTGTCAGCAATGGATAATTAATAAAGGAAATGGTAATCACTATCCATAATGAGAAAGAAGGCAATGCAACTACCATCCACAATCAAAGAATAATAAATGCTAAATTTACAAATGCTAATAAATGACTGATGAAAAATTAGGATGTAACAACTAAAGCCATAACCAATATTATAACATCCTAATTTTGGTAATCAATTTTTCTTATTGTTTTAGATTTTTTTTGAGTAAACTAGAACAAAAAGGGGGATAAACCCACCACATCTAACAAAGGGAAGGTATAATCATTACTTAATTCATGCCGGGGCAAGGCTAAAAGTACTCTGATACCCTAAGGAGTCAAGTGTGACTGACACCTTGTTCGAGTATGATATAAGATTCACTTTGCAATGAATTAGAGTGTGCAAAAATTCTTTAAATGAGACATGCTTAAATAAAAAAGGCATCAAACGTTAAGTTTTACAATGAGATCGTAAAACAAGTATGGAGGGGGAAAATGGAGGAAAGTAAATGGGTTAGCCTACACAAGGTCTAATTGTGCTCCCTTAGATAGGACTCTACAAAGATGGATGACCTGCCAAAAAAAAAAAACCCTAACCTGCTCCTTTACATTTGTCAAGTTCATCACAAATGACATCTATATGGTTAAGTACTTAGTAAGACCTAGCAAATTTGAGCACATAAAACATAACTCATGCAATCACATGGTAGCGTATAAAACTCCAAATTTTACTAATGAAATTTTTTATTTTTAGTGGAAGCATAATACTAAAATAATTGGATACTACCACCGTAATTGACATAAGTCTAGCTCACCTCACCATTCTTACTTTAATCATAAAGTAAAATTATTTAAATGTAAATCATGATAAATAGAAATAAGAGAAGTGTCGTAAACATAAATATGAATTGGAGATTAAATCTGAGCATAATATCAAAAATATAGATAAAAGGGATATCATGGATCTAAGAGTCTAAAAAAGTATTTGTGTAAAACTATCATCTAAATAACATGCCAAAAGCCCTAATACAACAAATTAATCCACTCCATACAAAACATCATAAGCTATATAATCGTCCGGCATCGACCTACACACAAACATCAAGGTTATTTGCTTGTGGGAATGAATAACACCTATGAAAAGCATGGCTAGTATACTATGTACTAAGTAAGATGACAATCTTGTCGAGTAAGGGATAAACATTATTACATGCATTCACAATAGAAAGTAAACACATACGCAATATACATTAAATAATGCAAGGCAATTTCGAATCCATGCCTTATTATTAGATAAAACAATTTCTATTCTTTTTATTTACGTTTAGTTTAGGGACTTCACTATCTTTAAATCGGTGGAATATTCTGAAACACCTTTTAGGGACAATACACCTCAACCACTATTATCGTTTGGTGGAATTGACCTAACATCTCTCAAGAAAAATTCACCTGAGCCACTATTTTCAAACCGGTGGAATAATCTTAAATACCTTTCAGGGACAACACATCTCAACCACTATTATTATTTGGTAGAATGGACCCAACACCTCTTAGGAAAAAATACACCTGAGCCACTATTTTTAAACCGGTGGAATGATCTAAAGCACCTCTGAGGGACAACATACTTGAGCCACTATTATCGTCCTATGGAATAGACCCAACTGGTCTTGACTCATATAATCTTTCACTTTAATTAATTCATTTTTTATCCTTTAGTTACTTATCTCAAATTATATTATCATTCACATTGAATTTAGGGCCTTAATATTATTAATCCAGTGGAACAAACTGATGTACCTCTCAAGGAAAAATGCTTTTGAGCCACTATTATTGGCTGGTGGAACTAATCCATAAAACACTTTGACCAACTCATGTAATCTTTCACTTTAAATAATTAATGTATTATTCGTAATTTTTTTGATAGGTAAAAAAGCACAATTAAATAAGGTCAAGCACAATCACATAGATAACAATGTTGATCTCAAGTATTAAGATCCTTATATTTCCCCAAAAACCCTCATTTTCTATTTTAGGCATAACTTCTTCTATATTACCCACCAAATTTAGTATCTATTTATCAATTATTATTATTATTATTATTATTATTATTATTATTAAAATACCAAAATTTAAAATCCCAACTCTAATGTATTTTACATACGATAATAACCCTATCTCAAAAGTTACTATTTATAAGGCTTATAAAACTCTAATTTCACAAGTATGTTATAAATTTTCCTATAAGACTCATACAATTAACAAATTTAATATACATTCTAAAACACCACTATTATCAACGTATCCATAATTCCTAGTTTAACTCTAATATTTCACACATGCGATAATAATATCCTTATTTTAGGGTTACTATTTTCCAAATTAATCAATTTCTCATTTTATTGAACTTAGGGCATTCATGACTACTCTAATTATTTAATATGATCCCCTTAGATTATTTTTATCTTATAAAACATTAAAATAAAAAAGTTTCAAATTAAATCCATATTTACCAAAATGCTCTTACAGATAATAAAAATCCTCATTTTAGGAAAAATTATATGTTTCAATATTGTTATTTCCAAATCTTCCATTTATCACCATATTTTATATATACTCTTTTTTTCACTTATCATACTCTATTACTCCCATATTACAACCATATATCACATCAATCCACTTAGGATTTTCCTACAAAAAATATTATCGTAATGATATCACATACTTCTCAACTCATGCATATTCATCACATATTAGCATATTCTCATATCAACGCATTATCAAAATACATTTATCAACATAGTAATAGTAACATAATAGCACACATAGTCAAACAAAATACTTATTAGATAATCTCTAGACTATGACTAGTATCCTTATAGAGCAAGGCTTCAATCTCTATGCACGTAACCCATCTCGTCTCCTCTAGAAATTTCAAAAAACCACCTAAGAAACAATAATAAACACAATTAGGATCAAATGAAATAATTAAATAAATGATAAGGTAATGTAAGAGGGAAAGAAAGAGGAAAACTGAAGCAATCCAAGGTAATAACTTCGATGGAGTTTGCAACAAAATGGGAAGCAACGATTGGGTGTGCCATGGAGATGGGTGGAGCAATGGTTGGTTGTGCCATTGCTAAGGGGTGTGCATCGGTAGGGGAGGATGAAGGAAGGTGGTGGGCTGCGGTGCATGTTGCCAAAGGTGGTGGGATTTATTTGGTTGTTTTAACTAAAGGAAGGAGAGAGGATTGATGGTTTGTGTCGAAGATAGGTGGGAAGTTGTGAGTTTGTTTTGGCCAAAGGTTAGGGGTGTGCTGCAGTGATTTTTATAGGTGGTAGGGGTGGTTTTGGTGTGGATCATATATGCTCAAGGGAGGAAGGAAAACATTGGGGGTGGGTTGCTGAAGTTTGTTGAAGGTTAGGGGTATTTTTTGTGGAGTTTTTCAGTGGTGGTTTTTGGGGTGGATTTGGCGATGGTGAGGAGGGAAAATATGTGCTTGTGGTGTAATTTTTTGACATAAAAATGGAGGAAGGAAGATGGTGGTTTGGGAATTAATGTGCCATATATATATATATAAACATACAAGAGATGTGAGATAGGAAGAGAGGTAGCAGGTACACACACGATTGGTGTGGGTTGCAGAAAATAGATCACGTAAGGAATGTGATGAGTGGGAGTTGACGTATTTATTGGGGGTAGGGTGTAGGTGATGGTATGGCAGAAGCATAGCCTGGAGAGAATGTTTTGCGGAGGAAGAATGGGAGAAGAAAAGGAGGTTAGATAGGTAGGCAAGAAATAGAAAAAGAAAAAGAAGAGGGATAAAAGGAAAAGGAAAATATGGTAATTAGGTTTGGTTTTAGAATTATATTTAGGCTAAAATAATTTATATTAGGGAATTAAGATAATTTAATTAATAACTTTCTAGGTTAGGATTAGGTTAAATTATTAAGAATTCAGAATAGACATTAGGATGAGGTAAAGTATTAATTTTTTGAGATTAGAATTAGTTTACGATATTAATCATTTAAGATTATATTTAGGTAAAATTTAAGGTATTACATACCATATGTCACTTTCACACATGATTTCAAGGAACCTAGTGCAAATAATGATATACAATCTCCTAAGGGATGATATCATATAATTTGTTACACTCATCCAAAAGATAATATATAAATATCATATTATTGTCAACGTATTATGTGACCACATAACTCTAAATATCAAATCAAAATAGGAATTTAATTGGTCAAACCCCACAACTTAATGGGTATCAAAGCTAAGAGGATTTTATAAGGTATACAACACCCACCTCAGTTTAAGACTATATCCAAATATGCATTTTATTGGTGAAACCCCTCACCTTAATGAACATTAGAGATAAGAGGATTCCATAGGGGACACAACACCTATATTATTTGGTTTAATGTCATATCCATATTCTGCTATGTTTAATAATCAATAATAAGACAACAGTTAATTATTTTGTGTTTAACTCCCAACACACAATGAAATTTAATTATATTGTGTTTCAAATTCTATCATGTTTAGAAAAAAATATGCAAAAATATTTAATTATGATTATTTTTCTACTTAAAACTAGAAAAAATCTTGAACCACAGAGTGTATAACTCTTAAGAAGCAAAGCTAACAAAACTTGATAAAAATGCACTAGTTAAAGCCTTAATATCATTATTTCCATCTTAAAAGGTCAACTTGATATATATTTGAGTTTATGATTGGTAAATGAGGTTATATAAATCATCAAAACCATCACATAATATGTATTTAATATGCAAATGATAAATATGCCAAAAACATGCATAAAACACCAAAGTTCATTGCAACACAGGTGATAATAGAAACATTTGCATGTTAGACAATAAAACTAGATTTTAATTTATATTAGAAGTTAGAAAAATGGTCTTAAAAATATTAAAGGATCACTCCATCAATACCATGGCAAAAATCCTTAAAAAACTTATTTAAACCGAACAAAACCTCATAATAATCATATTACAGTATAACTAAAATTAGAATAGATTGAAATCAAATAAAAAGGGTGATGAACCATAACCTTAGAATGTATTTAAATAGACATAAAAATCTTGGAATAATAGGGCATATGATGGGATTAATCTTACCCAAAACCAAATGTTAACATTGCTTTATTTAATTAAAAACAAAAAGGAACTAAACTAAGGTTGTGTTTGAGTTTTGAACATTGAATATCAATGATGTAAAGTTTGAATGTGTGAAGAAAAAGTTGAGAAATAGGATGAAAATTTCCTTCAAGGTAAAATAAGGGAGGAGAGGGTTAGTTGATGGCCACAATTCTCATACATAAATGCCCAAGTATAGACGATTTGGGTATAATTGTGACGATGATTATGGCGAATTATCCAGGACTAATTATGGGGTTTCATGTATGTACACTTACGTAGAACAATTTATATGGCAATGTGAATGCATTTCGTGGCACAAGAGAAGGAAGAAGGGGGTGTATGCTAGGAGTGAAGTTGTGCTTGGAGGAATGACGATAAGGAGAATATTTGGGTAATAATTAGGGAAAGTTTTGGTGTATATTAGTACCCAAGAGGGATGAAATTGGGGGAGGATTATTTGGGGTAGGTTAGGGATGTCATTGTGGAAAAGATAAGGCCATATATGGCATGGCTTGACTGGTGGATTGATGAAAAAAAAAGACACATGTAGGCTAGGATAGGTTAAGAGAGAATATGGTAATGATTAAGGAATATTTTGGAGGTCTATTTGAGGGAATTTTATATGAGTTATTTTACTAGCTTAAAAAATGGAGAAGAGGTCCAAAAGTAATGTGGCAACTCCCCTTTTTGATACATCAAGGTCTTATACATCTCTTCTGTAGCTACATCAAGGTCTCACACAACTCCCAACAACCATGACACACATTGTTCTTCCGTTTCTATCGTTTCTTTATTTCATTAATTATCCCTATTAGTTTTTCTAACCCCCTTTTTTCTATCTTACTAGGTGATCGATGTATAGGAGGTAGTAATCAGGAGAAAATATTGCTAAAAGACCAATATGGATTATGATAAGGATACATGTCATGAATTGAGGGTTTTTATTCTATGCATTTATTACATTTAATAATTGTGTTAGTATGCTTCTATTATTGAAATCATGTTGTTGGTTTTGTTCAATGATCTTGTTGTATAGTATTTTGGAAGTATGACTATTGTGTAAATTATGATTATATGTGATAATGCTTGTTTTAAGCCTTATCTTATAACTCTAGAATGTTGGCATGATCTAGTATTTTAATTAATTTGTGTAGTGTAAAAATAAATAATTTTTATTGTGATTAAATGGATGAGGAATGGAAGTTGACAATGTTGGGACTTGTAGAGTTTTTTTTTTTACATGTTTAGGTGTTTCTTGATCTTAAGGATATTTTGGTCATTTTATATATATTGTTTTTGGAAAAATAAGTACAACATGGTAATTTTTAGGGATTTCTAATTAATTTCATGTATAACATGTTAGATTTTTGGATGAGCATGGAACATGTCAAGTAAGAAGATATTTGGAAGTGTTTAAGCAAGATAGGGGCATTTTGGTTTGTTAGGTTAACTATGCAACTTTAACATTTTTAAAGTGTTATTAGGCCAACACATGCTATGCATATTATATGAAATACTTGGGTTAATTATGAGTATCATGGGTGAGATAAAATGAGAAAATGATTAATTTTGGGAATAATTTACTTAGGGGCATGATTGTTATTGTATGTGCAAAACATTAAATTTAGGCTCTAATTTTTGAATATGTTGTTAATAATGATATTTTAGAATGTTGGGATAAATTTTGTTGGTTTTTGAGTCTTATGGAGGGATTTATGTTAGGCCTGTGAAATTAGATTTTCCCTTGAAGGAATGATCTAAATTACCTTTAGTTGTGTTTCATTAATCTTGTATATTATGATCGATTTGAAGGTTTTAAGTGGTAGTTTTGATTTATAACGCCATGTATGGTACATCATAGACAATTTTTATAGGTGAAATTTATCACATATAGTTCAATGGGAAGTAAAGGTGAGACGTTGGATGGCGGTTATGGGTTATAAAAGTTTTTCTTTGAATTGACATTGATAGTGTAGACAGTTGTAACCTACACGGTCATTGTTTATCATCGTCTTTCTTTCTTTCTTTTTGGCAATTGTCTATGCTTCTTCTTGTAGTGGTGTTAGTGTAACAACCCCATTTTTACTACTTTTTGTTTTGTGAAAGCATAGATTACTAAATTACTGGGTGTTACCGCCACACTTAGCATAAGTTCGGTTCCCTCATCTTTCTTATGCCAAGTGCTAAGGCTAAAACAATTCACAATCCAAATTAAAACAACATAAATGAGAGGTAGTACATAAATAAAAGTTTTGTATTATATACTCTGTACAAGAAAGGAAATCAAAATACCAAGGAACATAAGAGTCCAAAGAAAACTGATTACATCAAAATTAGGTACCTGCAGGTACAACACCGGTTTGTCTTATCTCTCAAACCCAAAATACCTCTTCAAAAATGTAACACCCCCCAAAATTCACTACTAAAATTTTTTATTTTAATTAAAATTTAAGTGGAAGCAAAATAGTAAATTTTGGGAATGTTACCGCCACATTTAGTACTAGACCGATTTTCTTCTACCATTCCAGTACCAAGTGCTAAGGCTAAAAGGGAACATAATACAATTTACACAAATTCAAACTTTCGTTTAAATTAGAGTAGCGTGTTAAAGACATTACAAAAGATAAAAACCCACTATTAGTGGTTACAAGAGTAAAATCATTAAATAAAGAAATAGTAAAGTTAAAAGAGAAATCCTGAAAAGCTTTCCGGACAATCCTTATGCTCTTACTAGATAACAGCTTGAATAGCACCTGCGGCTAACTTGCAAGGGTCCATGTCTATTGAATAGGCAGGGGCCTACAAACGAAACCCTTTAGTACTATGGTACTGAGTAACCTTTTATACTAGACTAAAAGTTAGAGCCTGCATGCAACATATTATACATAAACGAATGTAAAGACAATATCATATGCAAGCATAGAGATAATCATGACAATATAAGAGCTAATACACAATGCAACACAAAATACAATAGGCATGCATATCACAAGGCCCATTTACTTAGTATTTCCATTACTTACCAAGAGTGACAGACACCAAGGCCATACTTATACTATTAATAGATTGTGAAGTTGAAATCAACAGTTTTGGTATTAAGCCATTAATAAAACATTATTCAACATCATCTCTTGAATTATATCTATGTGTGTATGGGAACCCCATTGTTATAACTGGTGGATCAGAATTACACTCTAGGGTAGAATGAAATGACCACTATTATTTGCTGGCGGACCGGTCTCCGGGGTAAAAGGCTTCTGGCCACTATTCTTACCAGTAGATCGGTCTGGCTCCAATTTACATGGTGCTCCACTATAAGTCATTAGTATTTTTCCCATAATTCATTATCATCCAATGTTTGATTTACTGAGCTCGGGATCCCCCACTATTATAGCTGGTGGACTGGAATATACTTCAGGGCAACACTCACCTTGCCACTGTTATAAATGGTGGACTGGTGTACGTATATATCTTTTAGGGCAAAACGCTCCTAACTACTATTATAATTGGTGGAACAGTACAAATGATCTAATCTATCTAAGTTCGGTTCAATAATCTTTCACTTTACATGATTAGTGTTTTCCATTTAATTAACACAAAAATTCCATTTATTTAACTCGAGGGGGAGATCACAAATCTAGAGAAACAAAGGTACCCTGGTCGCACTGGTGCACGAGGATACACCGTACCCTACCGACAAGGACACTTAATCTATAAGTATACATACACCCTAAATAGCTCCATAGAGCTAGATAGAGTAAGATGTATGGCCTAATTGGGACACTAAGGTACACCAACAAAATTTAGAACAATCCTGGGCTAAACCATGTCTTTAGGGTAGCGACCTCTAAAGAGTCACCATTCCTGATCTTGAGGTCTTCCACTTTAATTATCAATATCTTAATTTAGGTGACCATGAGAAACACAACAATCATATACTTATTCATTTTCCTTTGCTCATGTTATTATTAAGTAATCCTTATTTGCATTGTTATCCATGTTAACTTAAATAGTCCACTAAGGCTAACCTAGGTTCCAATTCTTATACTTAGTTACCTTACGTTGAAATGACCAAAATACCCCTAAGACTAAGGCTTCCTCTTATCCTTTATTTTCATCGAATTCATTTTCATTTATTCACATGCCATAATAGGCTATTATATCATAATTATAATACTGGTCATAGAATTAAGTACTCCATACCAAGGAATTATTGAACACATAAACCCGAACATATACTTCTAGCACATCCAACACACATTTCCATACATAATTAACAGTTAAGGTACTTCTCGCATGATTACGAAATAAACATCATATCATACCCTTAATTACCCATTCAATCCTATACCATGCATTATCCTTAAGTTATTCACCAATTCACTGAAATACCCCTATTCTTATAATATACGTGGTTATACTTAAACAAGTGTTACTAAGGCTATAAACCCTTATTCTATTATTTAATATCCCTTATGTCTTATTATGGAGGCTTATTTAATCCATTGTCATGTTATATACAATTTACCAATTTACCCAATCATACTTACAAAATTACGAAAATACCCCTTATTTGTAAAGTTACTAAGTTACCCCTTTTTATTTGCCAAATTACCATATTGTCCTTCATACTTGTATAATTACCAAAATGCCTTTTTTATTTGTTAAACTACCAAATTATCCTCCATACTCATTAAATTACCAACTTTACCTCTCATACTTGTTAAATTACCCTTCCGGTTTGTTAAATTACCAAATTTCCCTTTATACTTGTTAAAATTACCAAATTACCCTTTAGATTTCTTAAATTACCAAATAGTCCTTTTGGTTAGTTAAATTACCAAATTACCCTTCGTACTTGTATAATTACCAAAATATCCCTCATACTTATTAAATTACCAAATTGCCCTTCGAATTTGTTAAATCACCAAATTATCCTTTATACTTATTAAAATTATCAAATTGCCCTTTTGGTTAATTAAATTACCAAATTATCCTTTTTCATGCTAAATTATCAAAATACCCCTCTTACCTACTAAATTACCATTTAACCCCCATTTACTCATAAAATTACCAAGTAACCCTTCTTTTATGCTAAATTACCAAAATACACTTCTTACTTATTAATTTACCATTTTACACCTTATTGTCACGGTCCGTGACTTGCCCCAAGCATCTAGCCAATGAGCCATGCGGATATGGGTGCTCCCTGGTTGCCTGATGGTTGCTAATGTCGATGTTATGTCTCAGGTACGACTCGGTGTCCCTCTTATGCATCTCTTTGTGGTATTATTGCGGGATGTTGCGCATATTCGGCATGGTGCTCGGCGGTTCGTAACGTGGGATGCTAGCCTCGCCAGGGGCGCTGGGGCCGAAACCTCTGAGCACGTGACAAAGTGGTATCAGAGCAGCTCGTTGCCCGTGTCAGTCAGCAAGCATTTTGCCGTGTTGTTGGCTACCCCGAAGGATTGTGGGTAGGCCGTGGGTGTGAGGCACGTTGTGATACGACCGGCTTCGGAGGAGTGAAGCCAAGGGGGAGGTCGTGAGTGCCGCACGGGTCCATTGACAAGGGTGTTGGTGGACGTGGTTTGGTGTGGGATCCAGGCCATTGAAATGAGTTGCTGAGGGCCGCGCGATGAGTCGATCTCGGGCGCGCAGGTGTGTCGCTGCGATGGGGTCGGATATGCCGCAATAGATATGTTGAGGACGAGATGTTGGTTGGACTACGAGCCTTGCGGGGTAACGTATGGTAGTTGTACGATGTTTTCCCAACATGGGGCGAGCGTTGAAGGACTGTCGCGTAGACAGCGCTTGAGATGCAGGGAAGCAATGTTGGGACCCCTCTGTGGTGCAAACGAGGGCGTTTGCGATTTTGGGTGGGGGAGAATGTCACGGTCCGTGACTTGCCCCAAGCATCTAGCCAATGAGCCATGCGGATATGGGTGCTCCCTGGTTGCCTGATGGTTGCTAATGTCGATGTTATGTCTCAGGTACGACTCGGTGTCCCTCTTATGCATCTCTTTGTGGTATTATTGCGGGATGTTGCGCATATTCGGCATGGTGCTCGGCGGTTCGTAACGTGGGATGCTGGCCTCGCCAGGGGCGCTGGGGCCGAAACCTCTGAGCACGTGACATTATGTTCATAAAATTACCAAGTTACCCATTTTATGACAAAATTACCAAAATACATCTATTACTTATTAATTTACCATTTTACCTCTTATGTTTATAAGATTACCAAGTTACCCATTTTTATGCCAAAATTACAAAAATACACTTCTTACTTACCAGGTTACAAAAATACCCATTTTACCCCTTATGTTTATAAACTTACCAAGTTACTTCCTTTTTATGCCAAAATTATCAAAATACCCTTCTTATTTAATATTTTACCAAATAACCCTTTGTACTCATAAATTTACCAAGTTACCCCCTTTTCGATGAAAAATTACTAAAATTCCATTCTTATTTATTAAATTACCACATTACCCCTTTTATTCATATAAATTACCAATTTACCCTTCTTGTGCTAAATTTACTAAAATACCTTTACCACATACAACATTAACACCCATGGTCCATATGCATCATCTAACACTACTAACTATTATTATTTATTATTAATACCCATAATCACCTACCAAACATACTTATTTAGGCCACAACCTTTGTACAAGAAAAATTACTAAAATACCCTTAGGGCTCATATTAACATTATCTCTACTACATATGACCATATTAGCTTATCATGACATATATATGCATTCAACATTACTATTAACAATAGGGCTCCTTCCTTAACCATCATTTCTACACATGGTACAATATAACATGCTTTTCATTTCAACTACCAACATATGCTACAAATCATAATATACTTAACACCATATAACATGCACATAAACATATTACAAAACTCTAATGTGCTAGCATACATATATCCACATATTTAGTAGGGTATAATGGTTACCTTATTTCCAACAATAAATAAACTTTATTGGTCATATGTTAAAATTTTAAGCTTTGATTAGTAAAAAAATTAATACCTAGAAATAATACAAAAATTAGCATATTAGAAGAAGAAAATTAAAAGAATAATTTTTTTTTATCAAAAGCTTACTAAATATATGCTAATACTAACTATATTTATACCCCTAAAAACTTGATTAATTTAGTTTAAAATATGCAACAACACTCATGTTGCATGAGCAGCGTGAGTTGCATGCATGAAATTAAGAAGGAAAAAGGGCAAAGACGAGAGTTAGGAGAAGGGAGGAAGAAGTGCTTGGGGGAGGGTTGGGGGCCTTGGTGAGGGCTTGTGGAGGGGAGTGAGGGTGGTCGCTGGGTGTAAGGAGGGTGGCAGGGTGTAGGTGGTGGTCGGGGTTAGAGATTGGTGGCTTAGGGTGGCAGGGATGGTGGTGGTAGGGCTGGAAAGGTGGGGCAAAGGAGAAGGAAGGAAAAATAAGAGAATAAAGGAGAGGGCTACATGGGATATCTGGGTCGGCTGAGGTAAGGGGTGGTAGAGGAGGTGTTAGAGGGTTGAGGGTGGCTATGGAGGCGGTTGAAGAGAGGAGAAGGTAGCGCAAGGTGGTGGTGCAGGGTAGAGGTCGAGAAGGGGAATAAAAGAGAAAGGAAGGTAAGGGTGGCTATAGGGGCGAGTGGTGGTTGTTGGGTGGTGTAGGGAGGTAGTAAGAGAGGGCAGGAGGTTGGTGTGGTGGTTGGTTGAGGGCAGAGGTGGTGATTAAGGGTGGAAACAAAAAAAGAGGGGAGACGGGAGGAGAAAGAAGGAAATAAAAAGAGAGGTTTTGCAAGAGGAAAGAAGGGACTCGAGGGAGAAGAAGATATAGAAGTGGAGAAGGAAATGAGGATAAGGAAAGGAAAAGGGAAAGGAGGGCACACATGGCTCGAGTAGGGTGGTTGTAATCTGCAGGAGGTTGGGGAATATGGAAGGGAAGGATAGGAAGAAAAGGGAAAAGAAAGGGGCATGTGAGAGGGGTTGTGCAATGTCAAAAATGGAAGGGAAAGGCACGGGGGAGATAGGGAGAGGGAAGGTTGCAGTGGCAGGGCTGTAGGGGATTGGTTGCAAGCATGGGGGGGGGGTTGTTTGGTTTGACAGGTGAAGGAGGAAGGAGAAGGAAAGAAGAAGAAGAAAGGAAAGAAGGTAGGCCGGGTGGGTGGAGGAGAAAGAAGGAGAGCGGTCCGGCCCCTACGCAAGGGAGAAGGAGGAAGGAAGGGGGTTGTTGGGCTGGACCAACCGGGGGAGGAAAAGGAAGAAAAAGAAAGGTACGAAAGGGATGGACGACGAGGAAGGGATGGAAGGAAGAGAAGGGACCAACGGCCTAATGGGGGAAGAGGCAGGTCGGGTGGCCTAAAGGAGGAAGAAAGGAAGGAAAAGGAGAAAGGAGGACAAATGAAGGAAAAAGCAAAAATAAAAAAATAGAAAAAGGAAAAGGAAGAAAGGGGAAAATAAAAATAAAAATAATTTTGGAATTTAGGTATTTAATTATTTCTATGGATAAATTAAGTTAAATATATAAATCAATTTATAATTTAAGATATTAATTTAAGAGGGTAATTTTAGTAAAATATGGGTTTAAAAAGTTATTTAAATAAAAAGAGGATAAATCATAAAAATTACATTAATAATCATATCCATTTAAAAAAAATCATAAGTCCATAAAAGAATTAAATTAATAGTTTAAAAATTAAAATATCCCAAATGAGGATAAATCATGAAATTTTAGGTTTTAAAATTTTAGGGTATTACAGAAAATAGGATATCTTCCCAAGAACTCTATTCCTTGTTCCTATAGTACTCCTAAAGCCACTTCATATTCTTCATTAAGACATATGCAAAGTTAGTATCTGTGTAACTTCCTTGTACTGTGTAAACCACAATACCTCACAAGAGGTATCATACCTACATTTCATATATTCATACAGAATTCAAAAAACATACTTGAGCACAAAGCATGTACCATAACCACATGCAATAATATATAAACATCTAATCTCAAGCTCAACAGTAAAATATTCTTGTTCACTTCTCATTATCTCAAGGTATAATAGATATATCTGATTAATCAAATAAATTCTAAAAACCAAGGTAGGACACTTAGGAAACTATCAAACCAAAAAGTTAATTCTTTTCATTTTATTACCAAAAGATACTTCCATTTTTACTTACTTTAGGGGGATGTAATTAACCTAGGTACACCCTTCATATTGGCACCTAAAGGCGACACAATACCCTTACACTCAAACCTAGAGGCACAGCAGTACATCTGGTCATACCAACCCACAAAGTCAACACAATATCTTTCAACCTCAGTCACCTCGTCTTTAAATATCAATTCCCTCTATGGGGACCATAGGTTACCTATAGAGTAGAATAGAGTCTTACTGGGGCATAACGACACACCAGGGAACCAAAACAAATGAGAACACCTTATCTCTAGGGTAGCAAATCCTAGAGAACAATCTTTTCAACCTTAAGGTCATTCACTTCAAGTATTAATATTTTATGAGGCAATCATAGATTTTACATACTGCACAACAATTTTTATTTCCATCCTTAACCATTTTCCCTTTTATTTCCAATTATTAAGGTAAACTCTAAAGTCTTCAGTCTATGCCAAGACCAATCAATATTTAGGTTAACCTATTAAAAGTCTAAGGACATTCTAACATTATATTATTCATAAAAGATTTATTGGGTTAAAATTACCAAAATTCCCTTCAAAATTCTAGTTTTTCCATTTTATTCATTTTCGTACCAAACATTATTTTAGCACGCAGATAATCTCTACATTTTGGCAATTGATCATATTTTTCACTTTTCATGCATTTAGTGGGTAGTGCCCACAAAACCCTAATCATGAAACTCTCACGCATCACATCTTCCATGCTGCATGTACATACGCATTTAAAGCATAATAAAACATTTATTTAGGGAAATTATCATCACGGTACATGTAGAGAAATATATCTAACCATAGGTCATGTGAGTAGAAATTATCATAAGCTAACCTTAATCATATGTATATGCTTCCATGTGAATCATAGTAACCTTAAATACCATGCATTAGCAATCATGAGGTATTTAGCATGCCATTAAAATCATGACTTGACAAAGATAAAACTCTTAACAAAACCCTAAACATGTATATGTAAATCATATAACATATTAACATGCATATAGCTTAACTTTCAAAAATTGTACGTATCACCCATTCAACATGTTATCATTTTATCATGCATGTTATAATACTTGAAAAGCATAAAACCCTATAATTATTCTAGATTTAAAAAATCCTAGCATGCTTGCACATAAATTCTACCATCTTATGAGTGATTGGATTTACCTAATCTAAGCTCACACAAAAAGACTTTTCCAAGATAATAAAAAATTACCTTGGAACTTAACACCCAAATTCATATGTATTAGCATTTAATATTACACAAAAATAACCCAAAATTACTAAAACAACTCAAGGATTACTAACTAGAAAAATCAAAGTAAAGGAAACCACAACAAAAGAGGACAAATCAATAGATGTTGCCAAAAAGGAGAGGTGGGGAAACGATACCTTAGGTCATTTTTAGGGGTTATCTTTGGTAAGGATGGTCAGTGCAAGGGGTGGAAATGACTAAAATGGCTTAATCTAAGGAAGGAGCTATGATGGAAGTTAGTTCAACAAGGTGGGGGGATTGATAGTTTTGGTCAAAGGAGAAGGGGACCTACGCTAACTTTAGATGGCAGCGGAGGGAGAGGTGTGGTAGTTTTTATTGAAGAAAAAGATGTTGGAATGGATGGGATGGTTGATGATGTGGTGATGTTTTCAGTGGGGACGTTCGAAGCCAAGGGGAGGGAGCCTATGATGGTGTGTGTTTTGGAGAAAAGAAGTGGTGGAAAGGGAACAGGTGTCGAGAGTAGTGATGGAGAAATAGAGAGGGTACTTGCATGAAGGAGCTAGAGAGGAGGAGGAGATGATGTAGGATTACTTGGGGTTGATACATGACGTTAAATGAGAGGGTGGAAGGAATTATATAGATAGTGGCGTGAGGGAAAGTGTGGAGCCAAATAAGGGGAGGGAAACATGGGGGAAAGGGAGGCATGGTGCAAGAGATATGGTGGTATGATAGGGTTAGATTGTGGTAGAGGGTGTAGGGTAATTATTTAGGTGAAAATATAGGTAGAGAATATCTAGCTACTAGATTAGGGTTTATTCGATACAATAGATACCAGTTAAGATCTAACTTAGGTAAAATTAGCCTCGTACATAGAAATTATGTGTAGGAAGCACTTGATTCTACCATGATACATGATACAAAATAGACAAAAAGGAACTTGTATAAAGAAAATATAGGACCAAGAGTACATAGAAAGATATAGATATCTAAGTAACCATACACTATACCAATTTGATTATACAATACCTGAAGACAAACACATCAAAAATAGTAATCAACAAAAACCTGCAAAACAAAGGGTATCTGATTATAGGAATGAATATCACCTATGAAAAGGATTATTAGTATGCTATGTATTGAGTAAGGTAACAATAAAATCATATCAAGGATTCTTAAAGTACATAAGGTGATAAAGAGGAATAAGCATGCATAATGATTAAACATGAAATGATGCAAGATAAGAACTGATTCCAAAAATCTATCATTAGATATAATAATAATCCATATTCTTATTTACATTGATTTTTGGGACCCCTACTATTTTAAATGTGGTGAAATAGATTGAAACACCTCTTAAGACATAACATTCTTAAGCCACTATTATCGTCTATTGAAACAAACTCAACATATACCATGACAACATGCTACAAGCCATTGTTGGTAAATTGGTGGAATGCTCTAAAACACCTCTCTAGGAAAAATGTTCATGTACCACTATTATGGTCTAAAGGAATGGACACAACACCGCGATCTTCACTCACGTAATCTTTTACTTTAAGTGATTAATGTATTATTTATTATTATTAATCTCAAGATCATATTCTTTTTTAGAAAGAGTTAAGGGACCCTACTATTCTTAATACAATGGAATGGACTGAAGCACCTCTCAAGGAGAACTCTCCAGAGCCACTATTATCGTCTAGTGGAATGGACACAATATCTCGGTTTTAACTCATGTAATCTTCCACTTTAAATGATTAATGTATTATCTATTGTTTTATTATCTCAATATGATCATTGAAAAATATATAGTTGAGTAAGAACATAATCTAATATTAAATTATTTAGTCAAAACACATAACACACAACAACATGAAGATCAGGCCAACCTTAAGTATAAAGGCCTTATTTTCCCTTAAGATACCATAATTTCACAAGATTGGCATATCTTATCCTATGATACTCATTTTACCACCAAATATTGTAAATATAACTAAAATATTGTTATATAAAACATAATGAAAGATCAAGGTATAACTCCAACATCTTACACATTTAAAAACAACCTACTTCTAGAGTTACTATTTATACATCCCTGCGAAACCCTAATTTTATAAATTAGGTCTAACGTTTTCCATAAGACTCATATATCCACCAAATGATTTGCAAATTTATAAAATTCCAACATTAACAATATATCTGTAAACCAAGGGTTAGTCGTAATGTTTTGCCCATGCGATAATGGCCTGCATCTAGGGTCACTATTACTAACTTAAGCTATTTTCTCATTTTATTGGACTTAGGCTATTTATAATTACTACACAAATTTCACATAATATATTTAACATAGTTTTAACCAATTAACATATTTAATAGTTAACCTATATTGACTAGTTTGCCATTGTGATAGCCAAAATATTTATTTTCACAAAAAAAAATTATAAAATCCTATGAGTTCAAATATGAAAGGTTTCCAACTTCCAATATATATTATCATGACACTAATTAACCACAAGTATACATATACATATATGATTCAAATATCATAGCCCAACATAGATAATAATAAAAAATCATGCCAACTTTCTTTACTTGCAAAATCTGACTTAGCTATTATAAGGCATGAATGCATGCTTTCACATTTTTCTCATTTTTCATCATATAACAAAACATGAAATGCAACAATGTTATATTAATTCAATTATAAACATAAAAATACTAAAAATTAGATTTCATATAAATATACACATTACATATAAAACTCTACTTACGATGTGTATCCTTACTAAAAATATCTCTGGTCTCTAAACACGTATAACTCAAGACTCCTCCTTTAAGACCAATGGAAAAAAACCTAATAATAATAATAATAATAATAATAATAATAATAATAATAATAATAATAATAATAATAATAATAATAATAATAATGATAATAATTTATCATTAGAACTTAGGAACAAAAATAAGGAAAATATAAGCCAAATGAGAGTGGGAAATGGAGCAAAACTAAAGCGAACCAAGTTATGCAAGGCTCAAACTGGACATAGCATAAATTGGCCCATCAAGAGGGATACAATGTGAGTGACACAAATAGATAGGAGGTTATGTGAGATACTCATGTTGATGGGGGTGGCAACGTGAAAAGGTGGTGGGTTTGGGGTTATTGCAGCATGAGGTTGGGCTGGTTTGGTGGAGGGTGCAACGTAAGATTAAGGCGATTCATGGAGGCTTGTTGCATGTGGCATGAACACAAATGTGGCTTAGAAATGTGAGATGCTCATGTTGTGGTTAATTTTTTACGTGAAGTGAGGGTAAACTTGTAGAGTTTCGTTGAATGAAAATGGTAATAGTTGCCCAAACAATGTACATGGAAGTTGAGGTAAGGGAGAGGGAGTATGGGGAGAGTTTGTGGGAGTTATGAAAATGAATTAAGATGGGAGATGAGGGGTATTTATAGGATATGAGGGTAGAGGTGTGCAAAGTGAAGGAACAACCAATGTATAGAGATTTGGAGGAGTTGGTGACATTTTTACATGAGTTGGGGGAGAGGGACGAGGCGTGCACTCTGGTGGTGCAGGTTGTGTTGTTGGGCAGAGAGCAAGTGGGTTGGTGTAGTGGTAGTTTAAGGCTAGGAAGGAAAAAAAAAGAGGAAGTGAACTATGCAAGGAGGTTTTGCATGGCTAGAAGAGGAAGGAAGGAAGGAAGGTTGATTGGATTTAGGGTGAAGGAAAGAAAATAAAAAGGAAAATAAAAGAGAAGATAAAAGAGAAAAGGAAGAAGGGAAAAGGGAAAAGGGAAAAAGGGGGAAGAAAAGAGTTTAAGGTTAGGGTTATAATTAGGTTTAATTTTTTTATTAGGATATTAGGATATAATTACTTTATCAACCATCTATGGTTGGATTTAGGTTAAAATATTAATAGCCCAAAATTAAGATTAGGATTAGGTTTATATTTAGGAATAAGGAATTAGGGTAGGGTAAAAATATTGATTACCCGATATTAGTATTAGATTAAGATATTATTTACTTGGTATTAGAGTTAGATAAAATTTGGGGTATTACAAAATGCACAAAGAATCCCTAAGTTTATGTGAAATATATGAAACAACCATAAATTTCTTAGAAGTCACTCATCACCCGTCAACTATCAACCATGAGTTTTGAGGGTTACATACTAAATAACCCTATGTTAGTTTTGGGGATTACTAGTGTTAAATTTTATGTGTAACCCCATTTTATCCCTACCCCTCACTTTTCATCTCCCTTTTCAACTTTCACATACTTTTTTCTCCTTGTCCCTACATATACGATCTATGCTCCTCTTATACATTCTCTCTTGTATTCGTCTCTTTCAATCACAAATTAAGTAATCTGTAACACCAGTCCAATGATCACTATGATTGTTGCCTCCACTCCACACCGCAATCATCCATCGACAATGGTGACCAAGATATACAACAAGAATATGGTTTTCCTCACGTGAATGTTGTTGGTGATTCACAAATTTATCATTTCCTTTCATTGCTCTCTCACTTTGATATAATATTTAGTTTTCCCTCCACATATTAGAAGGTAAATATTACTTTTAATATTGTTCATGTCCATGTCCAGGAATAATTTCCAAATTTAGCAACCTAGTGTTTAAGTCATATGAAAATAATTTTGATTTTTTTCCCTTTGAGTTCATCATTCTAATTTTTCACTAAATAATGGGTTCCAAGAAGATATTACCAAAACTTGGGGATATGAAGATAACCTTTAATTGTGTGTCATCTCTGAAACCCCTCACAAATCTCTCCCGAGAAGATGTCTAGTGCTAATATGTCATTAGCAAGTGCCAATTTTACATATTCAAATATTGTTTCCAAATTGAAAAAATTAGGTTAAATTTAGCTAGGAGCAAGATAACACACATGTAAAGGGAATGGAAACTAAAAAAAATGATGTAAGTGAGGTTGAGAAAGGAATGAAGGTAGATAAGGTTGCCGATTTTATGAAGGATATTGTTGCTTGCTACTAGTTGAAGGAATAAAGAGATGAGTTGAAGAAATAGTTGATGATAGGTATATAATGTAGAGATTGGTTAAAGGAAACAAAAGTAGAGTTGAAGAAATATAGGGATTATATTGATAAGCTAATAGATCTTGATGCAAAAAGTCAAAGACACTATTTCCATATAACTGTAATATATAGAAGAGATGGTTAAGAAGTTGAAGACATTATTTAGAATTTATGTTAACTGAAGAACTAGACCTTACACATAAGGCTAATAACAAGGATTTTATTACACAGTAGTTTGATGTGAAAAAAAAAGTTGATTGAAATGCTTGAATATTATAAAATCACCATCCCCTCCAATTAAATTAATTGAATATTGGGTGAAAATGAGTCGGTAATGAAATATCTCCTTAGCCATTGGTTTGTTGAAGATAATGAGGAAAATGGTTTTGTATGTTGATTTTGAAAAAAAAATAATAATAAAAAAGGCAATTAAAAGGTCCTAATTAGTTGGTGTATTTTAGGAAATTTAAGTTTAAAAAAGGGTGATAATGGGTGGGAAAAAAAGAAGGAAATTGATAGACTAGATGTATTATAGCCATTTCTAACCGTTTATTTTATTTTATTTTATTTTTCTTACAATTTGACCTATGAGTTAATGGTCAAAACTAACGAGGATTATCTAGTGTGTAACCTTAAAAATTCAAGGTTACCTAGTGACTTTCTACAAACTCAAGATTGTTTCATATATTTTGTTTGAACTTGAGGTCTTCTTGTATAGTTTCATTAATCTAAATATTATTATTGGTTCTTAGTTTTTCTTTTATATTAGGTTTTTGTTAAAATGCAACCATATATACATACGTTCGTATATATTTGATAAACTATATATTTTATCTTCATCGTATATTTTAGCTTTTAATTTAATCAAATTTTTACATATTTGATAAACTATTTGTAAGCCGTTTTGAAGTAAAACTTTTTGCCAAATATCAAAAAAATACACAAAGTATTTACTTATCTGATATATAAAATATTAAATATCTAATGCTTGAATACCCCCACCATAAAGGCATAAACTACCAAATGCAGATGTGATTCGTATTTAGGGATACTTTCAATCATTGTACAATTATAATGAATATAAAAGACTAAGGAAACGATAATTTTTACCGACATAACTAGTGTAGCGTGCAGCTACAATGCGTAGGATTTATTATTATTATTATTTTAACAATTCAATTCTATTATAATTTATATGAGAAACTACAAAACACCGACAGTACTGTTCAACCCACCACGGGTACACCACAACCCCACCCTACTCACCAAATGGGAACGCACGAATTATCAACACATATACACCCATATGAGATTAATAACGCTACCTACAAAAGCTATCAATAATGATTTTAGTGATCTAATGCTGCGGAACGCGCCTTACACGCATGATACCTAAACCAAATTCTGAACCTTGATTTGCCGATGGTCATCGGAATGGCAGAGACGAAGGCCGCAAAGAGACAAATACAGTTTGGAAAATAGTTCGACCAAAGGTAGCACCAACAATTCGAAGCCGGAAACACCTTAATCGATTGCACCTATCCAGGGGAAACTTATGGATGATCATATCTCAATGTTGTCACCTACTCAAGCAGTGGGATCAAATTCTCACCTATCTATCGATGTTTGTTTCGCACTTGGTAATACACTGAAGCGGGATCTACAAGTTGCGATGGATGGTGTCATCAAATCGTAAACTGGAATCCCGAAATTTTCTTTCATCCTACGATAGTGGATCGAACATGAAACTAACAAAGTGGCTGCTAAACTCTGGAAGTTTACGGTTGCTGTATTTGTGGTCGGAAATCGTCCGTCCCATACGCAAATTTTGATACCTCGATTTTTAAAAGATATTATAATTATGAGAAAGGAATGTTAAATAACGATTTATGATATCCTTTTAGGAGCTTGAAAAAGTATCGTCATAGAACGTTTCATTCTCGGTTTCTTTTCCTTTTTATAATTTCAACTACCATAAGACTTCTAAGTCACTTTAGACTATAAAATTTTCTCTCGATCATTGTAACTAACTCATATTTAAATTTCATGAATGTTTCTAAGTTTTCTAGTCATTTTAAAAATAATAAATACAGATTTTGAAATAAAACATCATTTTCAATTTAGTCGGTTTTTATTCGCGTTTGGCACCTCAAAATAATATTTTCTACTATCAAAAACTTACAAAGCTTTAGAAATTATCATAGTTTGATGTTCCTGAGTTAAAATTTATATAAAAAAAATATTCAACATTTTAATTTTATTATTTTATCATATACTTTCCTAATTTTAGGCATAATTAACCACTAAAATTTAATTGTCTATATCCAAATTTTATCTACTTCTTTCGAGATTTAATCAAAACCATCCAATCATGATAAGATGAGATATTAACCCTTTGTTATGGGACATGGAGGTGGACCATCTCCTTCTTCGATGATTCATATAACAAGAATCATATATTCTCCAAATATTCCTTAATCATTATGTATATATTTTATCACATGTTCTTATTCTCTTCTTTATCCTATAGTTGACCCCCCCATATACACCTTTCTCATCGTTCTTCACTTCTCCATTCATTCTTACCTCCCCCATACACACCTTCTTTGCACTAATCACGAAGGGAATAATAATATTCCCCTAATCCTGACATATCATGTAATAATCTTTGGTTAATCATTATAAGATTTCATACACTTCATCCAACACCACTACCACCACAATTCATTCCATTCTAACTGTGCACCAACATCACACCACTTACCTCCTAACCAAGCTCCTCATCATCTTCATCCCCTTTCAAGTGCCATCTCTATCTTCACCTTGTTCTGTCATTGTTAAAGCTTTAAGTCCTTCCAAGCTCCTCTACTTGGGTTGGTTCTTCTCTTCTTCTACTCTTTTTCCTTGGTTGTTAGTTTTTAATTTCTAATACTTTCTTGTGATTATTAGGATTTCATGGACGTGATTTAATTATCTTAAAATTTTTCTTCTTTCCTTTTTTTTTATCTATGAGAGCATAAGTTTACAAGTAAGACTTTTTTACTCACTTTGAGCATAATTTGTGTGGTATGTTGTGTATTAACTTTCATATGGCTATCCATGATTTGTTATGAGTAAATACATATATAAAACATGATATTGTGGTGTTATAATCATGAAAATAATTGTATGTTGAATCCTCATAGCTTTGGCACAAGAATAAGTTAGAATGACACGTGAAAATGGTAACATCAAGTTCACAGAATTTACTTTGTATTTGTGCAGTAAATTGTATTGATTGGATGGGAATTACTATGGTACCAAATGAAATATTAGGATGTTTAGTTTACCAAAAAAAAATTATAGTTTTCAAAAATAATAAGTATGTAACAAAGTATCACCAAGATGATTCAAGGTGTCAAATATGAAAAAAATTGAAATTTGTGTTTAAGGCTCAGCCTCTTGAACTTTTTGTATGCTATTTTTGTTTTTAATACAGTTTTATGAATCCATTGGAATTTTATGGTGTTTTACTTCAAATTTGATGCGTACCATGTTAGCAAATGAGCATGTTTGGGCTTTGCTTTGATCAAATGAAAGTTAGAGCATGTTTTAGGCCATTTTTGGAACTTCTTGTGCATAACTTCGTTTTTTGCCAAGTTCCTTGGGTTTTGTATCCTTTTACTTAATTTCAAGCTTACTATATTAATCCTTTGACTTTATATATTACTTTTTATACATAAATTGACATGATTTAATCGTGTTTAGTATGGTTTATAAGTGAATCAAGTTTATGATATATCAGGTATATTGTAACACCCTGAGTCAATACAACTACACATATACTACCCTGGAGTGCTTTCAGATTAATTAGAGTGCCCCAAATATCAGCTTGAGTCTTTTCAATGCATTTTGTCCTCACTCACACACTTTCAAAGAAATTTTCATAAAAATTCTGAAACTTCACAAGGAGGGCTACGCATCATAAAAATTGTTCCACGACCAGTACGCTTAAGTACAGAGTTCTTAGGACGAAATCACCAAAATGATGGTATATCATTTTGATATAAGTATTCATATGAATCCTTATAACACTCTTCTCAATTTTGGGGTATTACATTCACCCCCACTTAAAGAATGCAATGTCCTTGTTACACCTCAACCATTAACCATTTCATTACAGTTTATCCCAATAATAGTCCTATTAGGTTGTGGATTGACTCATCCAAGTTCAGCCAGCGGGTGCGGTTTTATTTTGGAACCATTTATAACACCTCGAGTTAATACAAATATGCGGGAGCTACTATGGAGTGCTTTCAGAATGATTGGTTGGCCCCACATATCAACATGAGTTTTTTCAGTGTCATTTGTCCTTACTCATGCACTTTCTAAGACATTTTCAGAAAAATTATGGAGCGTCACCCATCTTAAAAATTACTCCACGGCAAGCATGCTTAAATATGGAATTCTTAGGACAAAACCACCAAAAGGATGGTATACCATGTTAATATAAGTAGCCATATCAATAATTAGAATATTCCGATCAATTTGGGAATATTAAATATATTTAAAGTGTTCTTCACAAATTTAAAGTATTCTTTATGACATTCAAGTGTTCTTCACTAATCACCCACTAATTAGCATATGTAGTGTTAAAATAAAATTAATCATATTTTCATGGAATATTAAGGAATTGATGGTAAAAGAACCATTAAAGGCCTTAACTTTGGCATTTGGGGTAAAAGGGTGCTCGTTGATTATTAACCATTAACTTTGACTCTTGCCTTTGATTTAACCATTGATCATCAAGTTTGACCATAAATAGTAATGTTTTCAAAAATTGTATTTGGATTTATTTTGTGGTCTTTAACTTTAGTATATTTGATAAATCTATCCCTTGATTTAAATAGTCCACAAATCAACCCTACATTTTAGTTTAAGCTTAAACATTTATTGTGATATGCATGTTCTATGAAATCCAAGACACTTATGAAATGTTTGGTGTAATTGTTATTAAACATAAGAGTTGACGGGCTCTCCTCTATTGTTTCATGTACTCGTAAAACACAAGGGATCCTATTTGGCTAGTGGTTTTTTACTTCTCTTCTCAATGAGGGATATATGAATCCTATAGCAAGTGCACACACTTAAAGATAATGAATACCTTTGGATGGTAGCATAATCTCCATGGTTTGATAACTATAAGAATCAGTTGAGTATGTTCCAACTCATCATGGCTATAAGTGACACAAGTGGGGTGGATGGAAGAGATCTGTGTACAATCTCCTTGGCCCTATTGACCATTGTTGGACCTAAATATCCCTTTTATGTGAATTTCCTCCATTTTATATATTTTAATTTCTTTTTTTGTAGTGGTGTAACATTCTTCATGTTTCCCTTTTTTGAGATTATATGCATATATATATGTGTTATAACTTGTGAATTGTGACTATTATCACTTAGTGCAAGCATGTTCATATATATGACACCATGTTGCATTCCATGCAACCTTAGTTATTCAATAGCCTTATGAAAAAGTATTTATGTAGGGTGATGATTCCTTATTAGATGAAGACTATGATAACCAACTCTCTGGTGGAAACCAGTGAATGCCTACTTGATGGGGAGTGGTTGTAGTTTAGATTTAAACTAATTAGCGTTAAGTATTTTTTTTACCTTTGCATGGGAAAGGTTTATGCTTTGTCAATTATTTAAACTATTTATTCCAAATAAATGTTGTTTTATACTTTGATACACTAACAGTGTTGTATGTATTTCTATGTCTCCTCTAAGGAGTACTTACTACTATAATGTTGATTTTTAAAAATTATGTATCTCTTTAACCTTGCTTCAATAATACATTAAGCGATGATCATATATGTCTCTATTTTAGAGGTGGTAATTTTTCTTTTATTTTTGGTTTGTGCCTTTGTGTTACTCTTTAAGAAAATTAATT
Source organism: Tamarix chinensis (assembly GCA_030549775.1). Lineage (NCBI taxonomy): Eukaryota > Viridiplantae > Streptophyta > Magnoliopsida > Caryophyllales > Tamaricaceae > Tamarix > Tamarix chinensis. The sequence goes on along the minus strand of CM060181.1, from coordinate 17,762,471 downwards.
TGTGAAAAATGAGGGTGTTACAAAAAAATCTTAGGTTTATCTTATATTAATGGGAATATTTGCCACATCTACTTGAAGTATTAGCACATGAGTATGGTTACTTTCTCTATTCCTATTTGATTCTAATAATGAAATTAAGAGAGTTATGGAAAAATCTTAATTGAGTTTTAGGAATTTCCCAAATTACTTAGGTATTAGAGCTCAGTAACAAGAATTTCTAGAGTAGATTTATAACATTCCCAAAGTTACTGTAGAAAAATTTAATTTTTGAAGAAATAGTTACATAAAATATTATAACTTTACCACTATACTTAACATAAGTTTAGTTACTACATTATTCTCATATTAAGTACAATGCTAAAATGATTAATGATTTAAACATGATAAATTGAGAAAGAGAGACATTTCATAAATCATAAGGCAAGAGTTAGAAAATGAAATCCGAGTACAACAATAATAAAAATACAACAAAGGGATACATATGGAAGTAAGAGTTCATAATGGTATTTGGATAAATTCTACTATAATTATTACCACATAATTGATACTTTAAGCCCATAACCCATAAAAACAAAATAGCACTCATCTACAACTAGATAATCAAAATAATTGATACAATAATCAAATACCTATATATCACCAACAAGGTTATCTACTCGTGGGAATGAGTAGTGACCAAGATAAGGGTAGTTAATATGAAATGAATTGAGTAACACAAACACTTCAACAAACAAGGTATGCATAGCACATAAGATCACACAACATGCAATAAGATGAAAAGCTACACATGTGAATACTATTTTTGATATAAGACTCAAATGAAATGATGCAAAGTTCCCCTCCCGAACAACCCACTTTGACTCTGCGCTGCCCCTCGTGCCATCGTCTGCCACCGATTCTACCACCTGTAACACCACCTCTACCCCCCAAAACAATCAGGGACCTTACTATACCTCCCCATACCTCCATCTTCCCCTACTTAACTATCCCCTACCCTCTACACCCATCTCTCCACCTCTCTTCCTCCTCCACCGCCGCCGCCGGCTCCACCACCAAGCCTAGGTGGTATTCCAATTTCCTACCCCTTAAACCTTTTTTTTTATATAGGTGTTAATGATTTTTAATATTAATAGTATTATTATTAACTATTATTATTAGTGTTATTATTATTATTGTTGTTGTTGTTGTTGTTAGTATTATTATTATTATGTTATAACTTTTATTCCAGAAAGATTTCTAACTAATGGTATTATTATTTAAAAGACTAAAACTTTATAATAATATTATTATTATTATTATTATTATTATTATCCTCATTATTATTATTGTTATTATTATTACTACTACTATTATCATTATTATTATCATTATTTTGTTACTAATAATATTAATACTAACTGTGGCCATTATAGTACTATTTACCCTTTTCATGCTTAGCATTATTATTATTATTATTAACATTATCATTACCACTATTATTATTATTATTATTATCATTTCTAGCATTATTATTATTATTGTTGTTGTTGTTGTTTTTTTTTTGTTGTTGTTGTTGTTGTTGTTGTTGTTGTTATTGTTGTTATTATTATGCTATTACACTTGACCATATTATCACAAGGCTACTACTATTATGATTTCTAGAACCTTATTAGCATTATTATCAATATTGAAACTATTATCACTACTACTACTACTACTACTACTACTACTACTACTACTACTATTATTATTAATATTATTATTATTAGTATCATTATTATTATTATTAGTATCATTATTATTATTACTACTACTACTAGCATTATTGATATAAATATCATTATGGTCATTAACTTTATATAATTTTCATCACTATTATTATTATTACTAGAATTTGGGGTTGATATTAGTATCATTACAAAAACTAACAATAATAATATTATTATTAGTAATATTGAAACCATTACTTTTAATACTATGAATATTACTGAGACTTACTTTGGTTAGTAGTGGCATGATTAATTATTTTGAGAATAATAACCCTACTTTTAATTATAAAACTACTATTATCATTATTAGCCTTAATAGTAGGTCATAATAGGGGTAAGATAGGAAATTATGGTAATTTTGGTAAGAGGGAGATTAACCTATAGTATTTCTCCCTTATAGGTGAATCAAGTCAAAACCCTAAGGAGGCGTTGGAGCGTGCTCCAAGCCCAGCGACGTTTTAGGTAAGGGTATAGCTAAGGCTGCATGTGTGCTATGTGTCTTAAATGCCTTGGATGTCCTATATAATTATATGTCGTGTTCTATATACTATTATCTTAACTAATTTATGTGTAGCACGGCTTGGAACAGAGGTATGTTCATGTGCTCTCTTCTGGTATATTCTAATATGGATATGCTGCAAGTTATGATGTGATGTGATGTGGCTCTTAGGACATGCATGCTAGGGTATTTAATGTGGTGATGTAGGATGGGGGCATGAAAAAGAAAAATGGGAAAATAAGATAACCAAGGGGAAGTAAGTGGGCTAACGTAGGTAAGAATGACCTAAATAATCCATGATCCATAAGTGGTGAATAAAAGAAGGGGGACATAAGTAAAATGAAAGAGTGGGAGGAACTAGGGTTTGCATGGGGAATTATAGGGTTTTGCAAGATAAATATTGAGGGTTTTGCATAGGGTGGTTAGAGTCCGCATAGGGGCAAACTTTATGTATGGAAAGTTGCCTTGGGGCACGAGGAAGGTAATAGAAGTGTTGTTTGGGTGACTGGAGGCTTCGGGTGGAAAATAGTACGTGGGATAGTATAAGGGTGCATAGAGGACTGGGCTAGGGTTTGGGAGGAAAACCTAATTTGAGGAGGTGGAAAAAGAAAAAGAAAATAATAAAAATGAACGAGGATGAGTGAGGTATAAGGGGAGAGTTGAATCTAAGGGTTGTGATATATGGGGTGTTAAAATATTTTGGGGTCGTGTGAGGCAAAGAAGGATGGGCCACATAGGCCTAAATTAGAGTTTTTTCTCGAGACAACCCTAAGGAGGACTATGAATGGTCTTAGTGGTATGAGGTAGTGGGCCTTGACCCACCTACATCAGAATTGGGCTTCTAGTGTGGGTAATGGAATAAAGAAGGGATGTCGGGGTAGTTAGGAGGTGTCGGAGTCTCAAGATATGGGACGGGCCCCTCTTGGGAGGATAGAAGTAGAAGATAGGTGGCATGCATGTCAAGGGTGAAAAATTATCGAATAAGACACAAATAAGACACTAATCATTTAAAGATGAAAATTGTTGAGTCGAGCCCATACAGGTCCACTGACGATTAGTAGTGGCCAAGAGCCGGGGTGCCCTGGAGACCGATCCACCAGTGAATAATAGTGGCCAGGAGCGTTTTGCCCTGCATGATTTCCGTTCCACTGGCTATAATAGTGGGGGATTCTGTACTCAACAAACCAAATGTAATGAAGCTAAGACATAGAAATACACTAAGTAGTTACAGTAAAACACCATGTGAGTCGGGGCTAGACCGGTCCACCGGTGAATAATAGTGGCCAGGAGCATTTTGGCCTAGAGACCGGTCCACCGACAAATAATAGTGGTCAGGAGTGTTCTTCCTTGTATGTATTTCTGATCCACCGGCTATAATAGTGGGGATCCCGCACTCGCATGGATTAATAAAGAGTATGTGTGAAATGAGTATATTGTTAAGAGATATAAATAACAAGTTTATTTGGAATGAAACCAGCCTTATTATTTGTATTATTATATGTTGCATATATGATCATGCTTGTGTCATGTGCCTTATATGTTTGGCCTTAGTTGCACGGTTACCTTGCTCAGTACGTAGTATACTGACCACCCGTTTTATGGGTGCTGCTCATTCCCATGAGTAGAAGGCCCTTCTCACTTGGTGCAGCTCGGTGATTCTATCTTCAATGCCTACGACACTTACGAGGCATCAGGCGAGGCTAAGAGTTGAGCCTGTACCTAGCTTGGGGGGTCGAGAGTGACATGGCCGGATTCTATCATCTGTTTTGTCTTTCCTGTATCGTTATATTTTGTTTTATTCTGTTGTATGATGTTTTCTGTCGTTTGGTACTTTAAAACTATACTTTTGGGTTGTACCTTTTGATTACCACACTTTGATTTCCTGTATGGTTAGTGACTCATTTATTTTATGAATGCTCGTTTTAATTATTGACTCGTGTTTGATGTCTATCCCAATTAGCCTTAGAACTTGGTACTGGAACGTTAGAAGTGAACCGGTCTGGTACTAAGTGTGGCGGTAATATCCCCATAATGTACATTTTGTTATTTCGCTTCAGCTAAACCTTTTCATTAAATGAAAATTTTCAGTTGTAAATTTTGGGGTATTACATGATCCCTCCCCCAATCCTTCTTTATTACAAAGTATTTTTTTATTTATATTCTATATAAAAAAATGTATATATGTAATTACATAAAAAATATTCAGTTCCCATCCCAAAAAAATCCCCCGATTAAAATCCCCAAACCGAAACCCAATTTGTCATCCTTAGTTATGTTATGATCATATGTTTGAGATAACATTAGGTAGATCTAGGGCCAATATAGTTCTAACAAAAGTAGTTTCACTAAACATCGATAAACTTTCTTGGTTTTGACTTATGTAAACTTTTACTTTACATATTAATGTTTCACTAGATAATCAAGCCAAAAACTTAACACTTAACATGTTGCCAGTCACTTCAATCCCATTAATGTTCTACTTTCACTTATGTTACCACTTATCACTTATCAAATTCTTACTTGACATGTCACATATCACTTATTAACAAATTTATATCAACAATTGTTTATTAATCATGCAATAAGTACACTAGGGTTAATTAGGAAATACATGCCATAAGTGTATAGAATAATCAGCAAGACATTTTAAAACCAAATAAGGAAAAATAGAGGCACTCCACTAGTGCAAATATTATAATACCCTTAGGAAGCCCCAATTAACAAATAACTCATAAATATCACCAATAAAGTTCAACAACTCATCAAACCCTAGGTAACACTCAACCTAACTGCATTAAATAAAATTAAACCAATTTATGAATTTAAACTCATAACTTTGCCCATAGATGATTATTCCCCTAGTGTTTCTATTATTCATTTTAAGGCATTTTTATTTAATAATTAACTTATGTTAGCCATGAACAACCTAAACAAGTCACTTATTAAAATTATCATAATTTCACCCAATTAACACTCATACAACTCAAAAAATCCCAAAATCATGCAAAAGGACAAAAAAAAACCTTATTTGCCTAAAATACCTCAAATATTACAAAAATCATAACTTAACCCAAACATTACTAAAACTCAACACATAGTATATCAAAATTTATGTAAGGAACCCAATAGACACAATGATACACTTAGATATCAAAAATTCTTTTTTTTTTTTATTGAAATGAGTATTTTACCTCCATAGTTAAAACCTACCAAAATTATACATAAAATCACTTGCTCTAAAATACACCATAAGCATACAAAATCTTCTAGATATTATTACACATATAATGATATAATTAACACAAATTAAAACCATAGAAAACCCATCAAAAGCCAAAGGTTTGAACCTACCATTGGCAAAACCACCCCCAATAAACTCAAATCCAAGACATTCCTCAAAATACTTTTGCACATGATAGAATACATAAAAGCATACTTATTAAAATTAAGAAGGAACATTAAGTATGGTAAAATATATATATATATATATACATAAAATATATAACATGACATTTGTCACTTTTAACACTTTTGTTTAAGTTCTAGAACTAATGGACTAGGATTCAGGACTTTGAAAGTAAGAAAAGAAGAATAAGAGAAGATGAAAAGGTTTAAGTTAACTTCAATAGAGCAAGAACACGAACACTCAAGAACAAATGCAAATGGAAAAAGAGGGGATAAAATTTGAAGAATGAAATGGAGAGGTGATGAGATGAGAATTCAAATGATGTATCCTTACTAAGGGTTTATCAAAAAAGAGGAAAGAGAGGGGAGATGTTAGATTTTTGGGGTTTCTTGCAAGCTAAAGGGAAATGGAGTGTAAGTAGATAGAGTGATGAGTTGTAAGAAAGTTGGAGAAGTGTAATCAGATATTATGGCCAAAATTTGGTTGAGTGAAAAAGGACATAGTCAACAAAATAGGGGGTATAGAAATATGATTTTTCTTTGTTCAACCTAGACCATAAAAGGGCTAACACAAAATAAAATAGTTTAGGAAAGGTAGAAACTCCAATAAATAGTTAAAAAATGGAAACAATATCAAAAGTTCCCAAAAACTGTAAAAATCTCGGATAAGATGTGGATTGATTTTCATACCCAAATATATAAAAAAAATTGGAAAAGGAATATATTTGGAGTCAAAATAAATTAAAATAAGAAAGTTAGGGCAAATCACTTAGTGGCTAGGCAAGCAAGGGAAAATGTTGGTCAACCATCAAACCCCTTGACACCAAGGATGCATGGGTATGAGAACACAAAAATGAGGATAGGGTGAGACATATAAATGTCATTAAATAAAAAATAAGAAATGGGGATGGAAGAGAATTGTAAAAAAGAAAGAAATTAAATATATATTTGTTATAAATAAAAAATAGATATTTATTTTGTGTAAGTTAGTTTTATAGATGTATTGTGTTTATGAAGGGAAAAGGGTGGAAAACCCAGCATGCACCACCCAGTTCTTTTTTCTCCACTCTCTTGATTATTGCCACTCCTTATTTTTTCCCTTTTTTTCTTCATGCACTATAATACCCCGAATTTTTAAAAGCTTATATTTTAATAAATAAATTTTATTTGGAATAAATTAGCCTTTAAATCTATTTAATTTAATTATTTCATGGATTTTTGAGTAAATAAAATTGGGTATAAATATTTAATAAATTAAAATAAATATTTTATTATTTTATTATACTCTTATTATTTAAATAAAATTTTAAACCCTTATTTTATAAAAACTATCCTTTTTAACCCTTATATTTTAATTATCTTAAATTAAAATATTAAATCAATTTATTACCCAAAATTATTCTATTTTGATTATTTTATCAATGAAATTATTTTATTCTTTTTCCCTTTCCTTTTCCTTTTTCCCCTTTTCCTTCTCCTTTTCTTCTTTTTCTCTTTTCTCTCTTTTCCTTTCTTTGGGCCGCCGCTGGCCTGCTTCTCTCCCTCACCTCCTGCGCTGGGCCGCAGGCCCACTCATCCCCCTCCTTCGTTTCTCCCGTGCGTCGATCCCGGTTGCCCCTTCCTTCTCTTTCCTTTCTCTCCCGACCAGACCGGCTCATTCTTTCCTTCGGTCGGTCTATTCGCACGCCCAACACCCATCCCTCGATCCTTCTTCTTTCTTCTTCTTCTTTCTTTCTTCTTCCCCACTCCCTGCCATCGCCACACCCTACAACTCCCTCTCCCCTATTGACCTCCCTCACTATCTCTCTCTCTCTCTCCCGCCATTCCTTGCCCCATACCGACCCCTGTCTCCCTCTCCCTCTCCCTGTCGCCACCTTCTTCTCCCTCTCCCTGTAACTTCCATTTCCCTACCACCTATAGCCACCCCTCAAGCCCTATCCCTTCCCTTCTCTTCCTCTCCTATTTATTCCTCCTCCATGCTCACTCTGTGTTTTTTTTCGAGCCTTATGCCATACTCGAGCCCCTCCTTTTCTCCCTTTCTTCTCCTCCCCTCTCTCCCCTGTTTTTGGTTTCGCCACCCATCTCCGCCGCTGCTTCCACCTCAACCACCACTTGCGCCACTTCCTGCCACCCCTACCTCACCCTTGAGCCATCACAGCCCCCATCAAGCCACCCCGCAACCCCATTCTTCCTCCTCTCCTCTTTTTGTCTTCTTTACCCCTTATCGGCAACCGTACTACATTACCGCTTTCCGCCGCCGTCCCGCCGCTTCTGCCGCCACCTGAGCCACCTTATTACTCCCTGCAACCCCCTCTACCACCCCCAATCCTAGCTTTCCCGAAAACACCACCCAAAGGCCTTCATTTTCCCTCCCCATTTTCCTTCCTCACTAGTCTTCCATTTTGACCCCCCACGGCCGCCACCTTTGCAGCTTTGCTGCCGCCACCTCCGCCGCCTTTAGCCACCGTTAACCCTTCCCCGACCACCACTTACACCCCCTCTCCACCTCTGCTTCATTCCCTTGCCCTAAATCCTCCCCGAAACCCCTCCTTTCTTAGCCCCAAACTACCAACCCGAAAATGCCTATTTCTTCGTCTTTTACTACCTTCGAGCCTCCCTATGAAATCTTTATATTATTTTTAGGTATTAGTTTTGATAATCAAATCTTGGACCTTTAACCGGAATACCGGTCAGGTTCGTTTTTGCGAAACCGAGGTAACCGTTAAATCCCACTTAAACGTATGGATTAACGTATGTTAGCACATAGGGATTTTTAATATATTATTATGCTTGGTTGGTGTTGTTTAATATGTTATATGTGGTTATTGTGTTGGTTGATAAAAGGAAGCATGATAGGATATATGATATGCATGGAAATAATATTTAAGGTAATAATTTGGTTATTAAGGAAAATGTTAAGTGTTATCCATGTTGTATTATGCTATTGTGATCTTAATGTATGATTAATATTTCATGAGCCTTAGGGGATTTTATTCATGTATCTTGTACAAGATTATGGCCTAGAATATATATGGGTGCTAATAATGTTACATTAATTATAAGAGTTGAAGATGAGGGATTAAAGTTAACATTTTATGTAGTAATAATAATGATTTAATATAAGTGGAGTAATAAGGGGTAAGATGGTAAATTTGTAGGTGAAAGGATAAATTGGTAATTTGGTGAAAAAAGGGCAATTTGGTAATTTTGTAACAAAAGGGTAAATCGGTAATTTTGTATTAAAGGGCAATTTGGTAATTTTATAACAAAAGGGCAAATTGGCAATTTTTTAATTAAAGGGCAAAATAGTAATTTTGTGAATAAAGGGTAAAATATTAATTTTGTGATAAATTGGCAATTTGGTAATTTTGTAAGAAGAGGGCAAAATGGTAATTTTACAATAAAATGGTAAAATTGTAATTTTTGTAATTAAAGGGCAAAATAGTAATTTTATGATTAAAGGGAAAAATGGTAATTTTGTGATTGAAGGACAAGATGGTATTTTGGAAATTAAAAGAGGTAAAATGGTAATTTTGTAATTAAGGATAAATGGAAATTTTATAAGTAAAAGGGGTGATGTGGAAATTTTTGGGAGTTAAAGGGTAAAATGGTAAATTTGAAGGTAAAGGGGTAAAACGGTAATTTTGGTAATTCAAATGGGTAAAAGTGGAAATTGAAAAGAAGTAAGTTGGTAATTATAATAATTGAGAAGGGTAAAATAATAATTTAAATAACTAAAGGGTAGTTTGATAATTTAATAATGGAGAAAGGTAAAATGGTAAATATGATAAATGTGAGGGGTAATTTGGTAATTTAACCAACTGGAGGGTATTTTGGTAATTTTAATAATGGAGTAGGGTAGTTTGGTAATTATGATCATATAAAAGGGTAATTTGGTAATTTGCCAACCAGGAGTAATTTGGAAATTTTGATAATGGAGAAAAGTAGTTGGTTATTGATAATAGAGGACGGTAATTGGGTAATTAATTAAATAAAGGGTTAATTTGGTAATTCGGATAAGGAGGAAGGATAATTTGGTAATTTGACCAACTCAAGAAATATTTATTAATTATAATAAAGGGAAAAGGGCAAATTAGTAATCTCACCAATCAAATGGGAATTATATTACGTGTAATAATTACGAAGGGTGTTTAGTGGCCTAATAAGTGTGGGAGTTAGCTCGGTAACTTAAACCGAGTAAAGGTGTAGCTAAAGCCGAACGTGTGTTATGTGTCCTACACGCCTTGGGTGGCCTATATAATTATATGTCATGTTCTATAAGTTGTTATCTTAATTGTTTCACGTGTGGTATGGCCTGGAACCAATGTGTGTTCATTTGCCCTTTTGGTATGTGCTGATATGGGTATGATGTAATTTATGAGGTGATGTCATGTGGCCTTTTAGGACATGCATGTTAAGGGTAAAATTCTTTCGAATAAGACACGTTAAGACATTAATCACGTAAAGAGAAAGATGTTGAGCCGGACCCAGACCGGTCCACCGGCAAATAATAGTGGCAGGGTATGCTACCCTCATGATCGGTCCATCGGCTATAATAGTGGCAGGGCATGTACCCTCGCAACCGTTCCACCGGCTATAATAGTAGGGGATTCCGTGCTCAACAAACCAAATGTAAAATTTATAAGACACAGGGAAGATACTATTTACTTACAGTGAAACACCCTATGAGTTGGGGCCAGACCGATCCATCGGTAAATAATAGTGGCAGAGTATGTTACCCTCGCGACCGTTCCACCGGCTAAAATAGTGGCAGGGCATGTGCCCTTGCGACCGTTCCACCGGCTATAATAGTGGGGTTCCCACACTCACAAGGACTTGTATAATCTGAGATGATTGATTAATAATGGACTAATGGCCTTAAGGCCCGAAAAGTATCGATTGATAATTATGGCCTATTAATATTTGATTGAGTTGATAAGTATGTGAATGTACGAAATCGAAGGTTACGGATACGCTATTAATATCTAATTGGCTTGTTGGATGTGTGAATATATGAATCCGAATATCATGTTTATACCTAATGTTATGTATGAATATGGTAGTATTTCATGTGTTACATTACGTGCCTATTTTTAAGAGTGCTTTTAAAGGGTTGCTCAGTACCGTAGTACTGAAGGGTTTCCTTCGTGGGGCCCCTGCCTATTCAATGAGCAGTGCCCCTTGCAGGTCGTGTTCAGTGCTTTCAAGTGGGCCTCAGGAATGAGCATAAGGAACTATCCGGAATTGTTAGGATTTTAATTTGTCTCTTTAAAATTCATAAATTCAATATATATTTGTTGTTTTGTAACCACCGCTGGTGGGTTTTACTTTGATAAATTATTTACCGCACTACTCTGATTTATATATGCTTGAGTTTCCTGTAAATTGTGTTTTACTCTTTTAGCCTTAGCACTTAGTACTGGAACGGTAGGAGTGAACCGATCTGGTACTAAGTGTGGCAGTAATACCCTCGAATTTACAATTTTATCTGCTCGGTTCCGCTAAACTCTTTTAAATTAAACAAAATTTTTCAGTAGTAAATTTGGGGGTGTTACATGCACAACCCCAGATGACAAAATTGGGGTAGCAACACACCTCTTCTCCCTCCTCTTCCTCTTCCTCCTCCCCCTTTTCCTCCATCTCCCTTATTCCTCTCTCATCATCCACTTCGGTGAGATCAAACTATAGAGTAATGTACATTGAAATGGTAACAACACAATTAGATAGTGCACATCAGCTCGAGCTGGCACCAAATTTGACTGGCATTTAAAATTAAAGAAGAAAGAAGGGGTTTTGTGGAAATCTGATTGGAATTCATTTAATATCCCATCATAATCTTTAAGGGTGCCCTTTAGAAATTGGGTTATGTGGTAGCATACGCCCTAAAATAATGTCATTTTGGTGAGTGGATACAATTTTTTCCTTTAGCATTTACCTAATGGTTGATCATTTCTAGGAACATTTTCACCCTAAAAATTCTTTGTGCACTACTAGGAAAACAGAAAATAATAACGGGACAATAATAAAACCGTTGTCAAACGCGTGAAAATTAATGGGCGGGAGAGTTTTAATAACGGTTCTAGTTCAAAATTGTTATCAAAAGTCTGAAGGTTTTAATAACGGTTCCTAGAAGAACCGTTATTAAAACTCAAAAATCAAACTTTTATTTCCCTCAGTTCTGTTTCGTGCCAAAAGTTTCAGACTCTTTGCACCTTCGTTATCTTGCTCTCCTTCTCCTTGCAAACCCTCGCACCGCCACACCGTGCACCACCACTCCGGCTCCTCTCAAGTAAGGGAAACCCTCGCACCGCCAACTCTCCACCATGCCTCTGCCATTGTCGGCTCTGCATGTGTGTGCTGTCATTGTTCCGAAGCTAGCTAGCCAACACTTGCACCTTTATCCTCTGTCGTGTTTGAAGCCCTTGCCTCTCTCAACTTGCTCGCCGTCATGTTTGTAGCTAGCTCACTTTATGTATGTGTTTGTTCTTCCTCTCATAACTTTTTATCTACTTATATATGTATATATATATATAAATGCATGCATGTTGCTACAGGGTTTCGTTTGTTTGTTATTGAAAGATTGCGGTTTGTCGTTCGAAAATGTGTTGGTTGAAAATTTTGTTGTTCGTTGTTGAATTTGTTGTGCTATTGTTATATATTAATAAATGCATTTGTTGGCCAAGACCTTTACATATATATATATATATATATATATATAATATGAATGTGATTGTAGAATTATATACATTTTCACTCATTAAAACTATATATATATATATACACACACATTTTCATTAATAAGTATAGGACACTAGCAATAAGATATAGGAAATGTCGTATAATGAAATGCAAATATATTTTACATATGCACATGTATCATTAAATGAAAATTTCAATTAGAGATGCATATGTTAATGATTGCTATTTGATGAGGATTAAATAGATATAGAAAATAATGAATATATAAAAGTTAATAATTAAATAGAGAGAAATAATTGTGTATGATAATAATAATAATAATAATTAATAATATGATTTATATATTATGGTTTAATTACATTTAGCTAGGTTTAGGGATTAGGGTTTTATGAGGTTTAGGGTTAGGTTTTATTATAATAAATTATGGTTAATTAGCTAGGGTTAGGGTTTATCGTTTATTATGGTTAATTATGGTTAATTATGGTTAATTAGGGTTAGGGTTGGTATTAATATCTTTTTGGAAACGTGTTAGCATGATTCGTATATATATATATATATATATATATATATATATATATATATATATATATATATATATATATATAGAATAACATGATATATTTGAGATTAATTCTTTTTAAGCATGATTCGTATTGATAATATAATGGTACATTATTATGCTCAATACATAACATTCTAACATAATTTATTTTATTTTTTTGTAGAGATATGGCCAACAAAAATATTGATAGGGACAACAGTGATGAAGAAGGGAAGAGAGGACCTACGATTATGAGAATCATCGCAGACATGAGGAATAGAGGAGAATTAGTCGAGTTGGGATGGAATACTTACAATCTTCCCATTGGCCCTTACGCAGATATGTTCTTGCCATACATTTCACTTGTGACCCGTAACTGTGTTCCTATCTCCTATAATAATTGGAAGCAGGTTCCAAAGGGTCATAAGGAGCATTTTTGGCAGGAAATCATGGTAAATATGCTATTTTATGTAATCATTTTTGTATGTCAAATGTTATTAATTTTATTACATCAGCATCGGTATACATCTACATGTTTTATTTTGTAGAGAGTGTTCAATGTCCCAAAGAGTAGGAAGAAATGACTTCTTAGACATTGTGGGGAGCGTCTAAGAACATTTAGGTCATATTTAGCTCGTAGAAAAATGTATATAAAGAGGGATGGTTCTCTACGACAGAACCCACCCAAACGATACGGTTTCATCGATCAAGAATGTTGGAACCAATTCAATGCATATCGTCTTACGAGGGATTTTAAGGTACTTGTTAGATAACAATTAAACTTTTTGTATCAATCCCAGTATTATGCTTAATATTGAAATAACCATGTCATTATGTTTTGGCTTGTCACATAGGAAAAAAGTACCCAAAATAAAGAGATTGCGAAGCAAAATAAATATCGGCATAATATGGCTTGCAAAGGCTATGCAGGCCTTTAAGAGGAGTTGGTATGCATTTTGTGATTTATTTATTTACATGTAAGTGTCGAATTTTATAATAATATTCTTAATTAAGAATATTTTTTGATTTGTAGCTCCTAGCCCAAGACTTGGACCCATGTACCTCGTCCATCAATATTGGTACATTATGGAAGAAGGCTAGAGCAACAAGAGATGGATATATTAATGAATATGTTGATGTTGCAGCCAAATAAATTGTAAGTTTGTAGATATCTAGAACCCTACTTAGTTTTCTTTTAGAAAACTATTATATTATGCTTATTCCTATAAGTTAAATTTACATATATTATGTATATTACAGGACGAACTTGAAACGTCAGATGGTGAGGAGGTGGACCAATATAGCATTGTGTCCCAGGCTACAGGAATTGTAGAACACCCTGGAAGACACAGGGGTCTTGGATTGGGTGTTACGAGAACGAGCATATGTGGTCGATCTCATGGTTCTCGTAGCACTAATGAGCAATTCGCCATCCTCACCCAAAAATTGAACGTGGCATTTGAACGGATGGCAACAATGGAGCAAGAGTTGTCATTTATTAAATCTCAAAGGTATAAGCCATCCGATTTAGTAGACCATGATCAGCTTCACATACCTAATGTAAATAGCATCAGAGATAGTTGTGAAGCTGATGCACGTCTTCTACTCTTCCTGAGGTAAGCATTACAAACTATGAATTGTTATTAAATGTATTCGGTGTAATAAATTATTAATAATGTGTAATATTTTTGTTTAGGGTTTACATAAATGTGACTTATTAGCGAATGACCTTTCAACACTTTTGGCGAAAGGAAGGGTCCGCATCAGTCACAGTACCGAAACGTAAATAATCCACAGGTACAATTTATCCCTAAATACAAGGTCGGTGAGTATTGACACTCCAATCATTGGCAATGCGCACTTGCCTTGTTATAAAGAGGGAGATGAGGCAACCATAGTACTAGAAACTCATGGAAGCTTCGTGGCTTGGCCTGCGGATCAAATACGTCTCCCTACTGAAGAGGTATTGACATTTGACATCTTCATTAGACCTTGTTTAGTAGTTACACTATTCATACCTTTTTCATATATATATTTATATGCTCAATACATATTTTGTTTAATATTATCAATTAAGGAATCAAAAAAGAGGATTGCTTCTGCTAGTAAAACCAAGAGAGGTACTAGCAAAACGAGCAACACAAAACAGGGCGCTGCTAAAGGAAAGAGAGCTAAATCTGAAAAATCAGTTGCCCCACAAAAGATTCCTTCTTCAGATCAGAAAAGCCAACCTCCACCAGCAATAGCTTTATTGTATTTTTATGCCCAAAACTACCTTAGGGACAATTATATTTTCATTGATTGTCGTCCTGAGTATGTTGGGAGGGACGATGCTACTTACATGGTATCGACGGTTGATATAAGCGACATTTATAATCAGGAATGGATATCAACCATGAGTTTCGCCGTCTATGTCACATAAGTATTATTTCATTTTGAGATTTTAGTACTTTTAACTTGTACAATTGGAATTTTTATGACATCTTATATGAGTTATTACTTATTAACAAATATGCATTGTTTTTGTCGTCCATAGGTTGGTAGCTACTTGAGCTGCGATGGAGGGAATGTTGTCCTATATTGTGTTTGTGTGCCCATACTACATAGCTGACAGTAGTATAATAAGAGAGGGTAGGCACATAAACTATTTAGCGGATCGCATTTTGATTGAGGGACACAACAAGCTCTATCTCATTCCTCACCTCGCAACTGAACATTGGGTTTTGTACGTCGTCCGACCTGATCTTAATAAAGTCTATGTGTTTGATTCCCTTTGAACCTATGACGTTCCTTTTGAAGTCGCTCGTCATGGTGGGAAGGAATTTATCGACATGTTAGTATACTTTTCACTTCTTACTTCATTAGCTTATTTATACATATATTCTACTATCTTTCATTACTTGAGGTATATATGCGTACTTACAATATTATGTATCCAACTCTATTTATTAGGGCACTACAGACAGCGTATCAAAGGAGAAGTGGGAATGGTGTCCCAGACCCAAAGAATGTTCAATACGAGCCTGTCATAGTAAGTAGGAAGACAAATATTTCGTATTTTATTTTAATTAAAATTAATATCTAATAGTTAGAGAGCTAACTAAATTCATTTGACAGTGTCCACAACAGCAAAACGATAATGATTGTGGATATTATGTATGTAGAGCAATGGATTTGATAGTCCAAAATAGATTGGTCAACATAGATCCAAGCCATGTAAGTTTTCTTTTCAATATTTTTCCATTAATGAATCATGACATATATGTTTGGTACTTGACGTAAGTGCTAAGTGTATATTAATTGAAACTTGGGCATTGTAGTTTTTCACCGATGATTATGCACAAGGCCAGCAATACAATGTTGAAGAAATTGATGAAGTGAGAGACCAATGGGCCAAGCACGTGCACTCATTCATTCGTTATTAGGTAGAGATCTATATATTCTACATGCATGTTCAGGTTTGTATTTTGTCTATGTCTTTCAGTCTTCTAGGCTAGATTTATGAACATTTTACTTTGGGGTGTAGCGCTACCAACTTGTGGTATGCCTACTAATTTTGATTCTTGAGTATATATATCCGGTGTATTAAGACATGCATATTAAATAGAGATTGATTGAAATTATGATGTGATTGTAGATTTGTTATGAATTGATGTTGTTTTACAATGCAGATTTGGTAATTATTTGAACATACAATTGTGTATGTGGGCAGGAACAAAACTGTAAAAAGGTAAAAAAAACTGTAGTTTTCATAACGGTTCTTGTGAAAACCGTTATTAAAACCTAGTTTTAATAACAGTTCTTATGAAAACTGTTATTAAAACATAGGTTTTAATAACGGTTATTCTAAAACCATTATTAAAACGTAGGTTTTCATAACGGTTCTTATTCAAACCGTTATTAAAAATGTACATTTAATCTCCAATTTATACTCATTTAATACGTATTAGGGTTTAATAAATGCCTAAATAATGTCAGAAAGACTAATTGGATGATGTTTTAACAACGGTTTTTGTAGTAACCGCTATTAAAACCCTCTTTTTTAACAACGGTTGTTTCTTAAAAACTATTATTAAACATACAGTTTATGCTCATATTGGCGGGTTTTTTTTTATATTTTTTATAACAGTTAGGAACCGTTATTAAAGATTTAATAATGGGCGTTTTAATAACGGTTTAAAACCGTTATTAAAACTCCTTTTTGGGGTAGTGGTGCTTCATTGCCTAAAACTACACTAGTTATATTTGCAACATGGTGTACTAAAGGACGTGGGTTGATTGATTGTTGGTAGAGAAAAACCAAAACTCGGGTTTAAGTGCAAGATGAGTACATAATGAATAAAGGTAAGGTAATAAAATAAGTTTAGGAGGTTAAGGAATGATTAGCAAGCTAGTCACTTTATGGTTATAAATTTTTGGGGTAGTACAAGATTAGCATGTCGTTCCACTACGAATCACCTTGTCATGCCCTCTTCTACATTTATATTTTGAGGATTCTCTTAGTCACATTAAGAGCTTGGTAGGGTGTCCCATATGTGCATCTTCAATCATTGTAGTTATGGTGAGAAGCTTGTATTGTTGGCTTCTTGTGGAAGTTAAAATTAGCATACCTTTGGTAGAGTAGGTTGAAAATTGATTCAAATTAGGTACTACTATCGCCAAAAGGTTATATTCAAATGAAAGACACTAACTATATAAAATGTGCAGTGGTTGAGAATGAAATATCACATCACAAAGCTATGGGTTAAGTCAAGTAGAGGTAGGTGTCAAATGCATAATCCTAAATGCAAAAATGTTAAGCAATATGCACATAAGAAACTTACACCTCAACCTAAACATCTAATTGAGAATTTATCAATCCCTATTTTATAGAATGTCACTTTTAAGTTAGGGCTTAGTAATATGGAGAAAGGAAAAGGAATCATGGTTGGAAATAACTTGGCACCAATTTCCCTAATGGATTCACAAACATCCAAAAAGTTTTATCATGATATAGTGGACTTTTTTTTTGTAGGGGAGGTAGATGGAGGTCTTAAACTAAACCCCTCTTTTACTTAATGTCGCTAATCTCTTAGAATGTTATAGGATTGAATAAATTCCTCAAGAACAAAGAGGTTAGGGACCTTTTGCACAAATGGAAGTGGTTTAGGAGAATCTCCATCTCACTCTTCTACTATTGGAGGTCAAGAGTTAGCATACTTTAAGATGGTGCCAATTGTTCATGAAAATCTTGAATACCTTCGTGATAACCCTAATTCTACTAATGTTTTATTAAGTGATTCTTGAAGGTATTATATATGTTTGAAAGAAGAAAAATTCACCAAAGACATATAGTATACAAGAGAATGATAAGAAAAGGGGTATAAAGTTACATCTAAGATAAAGCTACAATGCACAAAGCTTGATCACATGATTCTTGCATGTATTACATTATTAGGGTTTTTTTTACTTTTGGTATTTTATGTATACTTTGTAATATCGTATAACTTGTAATTGTATATCATTATATATATAATATAAAAGTGTATTGAGTTAGTTTAAATCTTTTACTAATTAGGCTAATGTAACTAGTTAAAGCCAGTTGTGTTGGACTTGGTTAGTAAAGGGTAGACTTAGGCCAACATGTGTGTGTGTGTATGATATAGCTTGTACATTTTTCTCTAGATTAAACTTGGTGAATTCTCTTTAGAATAGAGTTGATTTTGGTGAAAATCAATCTCAAAATCATGGCCTTTGTTGAATACTACATCTATATTCGATTTCCATTACAACAAAGAGCATTAATTCTACTCCAATGATCAAATTAAAAGATCATGCATTGTGAATGAATAATTTCTCAATTATCTTCCACATCAGGGAGACTAGCATTATAGGATTGATAGAGATAAAAGTCAAATGAGAAAATGCATATTGGATGAGAAAATGATTCAAGCTAGATTTAAAATACCTACATAATTATTTTCACCATGGGAATTGCATAACTTAGCTCTTTTGGGATAGGGATATACATGATATTGATGCTTTTTGTCATACCACACAAGGATCATAGTGTCATGTGGTGGCTAAAGGATAACAACATACCATTTTGCTTACACTCATTTATGTTTATGGTCTTATTACTAAGTGAATCGGAGAAATAAAAGAAGAATTATTAATCAACCACTAAATGCACAAGTTATCTCTCTTAAACAATAGAGAACAAATTTATAATTAACTTTGCAATGCCATCGAAGAAGAAAGAAAACAAGATATAGGGTTATTGGGAGAGATGAAAAAATTAATGACTTTGAGGCGATGGGAATACTTCTGTTAACACGGGTGTGAGGATCACCATGGGGGGATGTGTCACCATCAACACAACCATTGTGAACACCATGGGGGGTTTCTGTAAATGCTTTTCTTTGACTTTTTCTCCAACTTTCTACTATATCTAATGGCACACCTATTCCCACCACCATAATAGATTTGTGTTCACTCTCTATCACTCTAAAATTTTCTAAAATCCTATACTCGTCCATACATAGCCTC
Source organism: Tamarix chinensis (assembly GCA_030549775.1). Classification (NCBI taxonomy): domain Eukaryota; kingdom Viridiplantae; phylum Streptophyta; class Magnoliopsida; order Caryophyllales; family Tamaricaceae; genus Tamarix; species Tamarix chinensis. The sequence continues at coordinate 17,743,051 of CM060181.1, read as the reverse complement.
TCTATGTTATACAATACCTCAAATACTAATATGAACTTTATGTTCACTGTATAAATTTGTTGATCAAAACCCTAGGTCCTTTTATTTTTTTGTACAATCGAGAAGGAGACATAACATGATACACATGCTAAAAACATATACTAATGAAAATATCATAATCCCTCAACCTATTACTTCTGAAGTTCTAAATTTCTATACTAGACCCTTAGGAAAATCATCATATTCCATTTAGAGTATAGATCACAAGATAGTCCATGACTAAGCTAGTCTAGTAGTGAATAACTACTGGTTACTTTACATGCCAAAGAGGTAAAACATGCACTATGCTAAATAGGTGACACTAACTCCCCAAGTTTGAATGGTTTTAACACATTATTTTTTCAAGAAAATGTGTTTTATAGTCAGAGAATAAATCACTTATGCAACCTAAGAGTTCTGGCAGGCTAGATCCCTATTAAAATAAGTTAAAAATGATATCATAACACTCATTTCTCAGAGTGGTGGTGCATCAATAGATAGAGAGGATTTATTTACTACATGTTGTAATGTATTATTTAATATTTTTTCTAGGGTTTTAGCTAACAAGTTTTAACTAGTTGGGATAAAAGTGGTTGAGTATGCTCAAGATTCTTATGTTAAACGACAAGTATTATATGATAATTTTCTAATGGAAACTGAGCTTATAATACTCCATTTCTTGTAAATCCTAATTAACAACATAATTGCAACTTGAAATGTTATGTGAATCTCATCATAGAAATTACAAGTGGATAAAATGTGTCAGATGTGTTAATTATGTGTGTTTGATTTAGGGTGGAAGATGGATTAGATAAACTAGGTTATAAATAGAAGATTAGGATTTTAAGTTTTGAGCATTCACTTGGGGCCTTAAAGTTGGATGACCAAGCATCATGGTAGAACGTGTTAACATTAGGGGGTTTGAGCAAATAATGACTAAGCATCGTGATAAGTTATTTTTTGTTTTATTTTGGATTTTTATTTACTAGTGTTGTCCTTATAAGTCTTCCCTAATCTTCCCTCTCATTGGAATTAGATAATTGTTTGTGCCCTTGCCTTTACCCAATATATTGGTTATAATCACATCACTTCATCTCTTATATTCTCCCTTACAGCTTATACTTATACTCATTATTTCATTCAAGTGTTGGAAAAGCAACCTTGGATCAACTCCTTTCCTCTATTTTCAATGTTTACCATCTATCCTAGTAGCCTTTCATATGCCATTTTTGCCTTGCATTTTCATTTCATTAAATTTTAATGCTAGAGCTCCCTCTTGCCTCTCTTTTTTTCCCCTTAAATTTTACCCAAATGTTGAGAGATTTTCTCTTATTCTTCTAGGTGTAGAAACTTTCCCATTTCACATCTCTTGTATCCATTTTTTTTTTGTTACTTTTTCTTCTCTTGATCCCTTATCTAGTTTTATTACATTTTCTTAAATATAAGAGTGTTAGATTTAGAAAAATTTTAAGAGTTGATTTCTCCTTTTATTGCTTATGTTGTGACAATTATGTGAGTATGCCTCTCCTTCTTTTGATTTTTATTATGGCTGTCTTTTTTATTTATTGGGTTTTATTTTTTAAGGAGAAATAATAATAGTTGGAAGCTGGGGATTGTGGTGCTTCTTTGTTCTTATTTTTATAATTTTTTTTTGAAAAGGGGGGGATCCCATATGTTTCTACTAATGTGTGAATATCATGTGTTAGCATGGTGGGGTTTGTTTGTTGTGCTTAGTTGTGATTTATGCCTTTCGTGTACTTTTATGAAGTATATGAATATAAACGAATTGTAGTAATTTTTCTTTATGTATGTATGCGTGATATTGTATTTACGAACATTCTAGATTTATGTATTTTAATATATGTATAATAACATTAGGGTTGAATATTGTTGTAAAATTATGCATGAGTTGCATGAAGGATTTGGTCAAGGATGGTGGTCATTACCAAATATTTTCTTGTAAGTATGAATTTTTAGTTAGTTTCCTTGTATAATTTACTTAAGTTTGATATGTGGTATGATGATATTTGAGCATGTTTAAGTATAGTTATAAGTGATTAAATATTTGTATATTTTAGGATAGAATTGTCATTTTAAGCATATAATGCTTTTATTTTCCAATATGTATGTCTAGCATATATTATATGGTGTTTAGTATGAAAGCATGTGACTTATGATAAGTTAGGTATGCATGTTAGGATTTTAGATGCCTATTAATGTGTAGGTGTAAAATAGGCATTTGTCATGTCTTAGAATTTACTTATATGCTAAAGTTTTATTTTATCATATTTTAGCCTTTTCATGAGAATTGTTTATTATATTTAAGTTGAGTGTTAAAATTGTTAAAGTTGAAAAAAAAAATGGGGTTTTATGGAGTACTTTGGTCATTTATGACCTAATGTGCCTAAATGTATATAATTGGACATAGGGCATCCATAATCGATTGTTAGGTTGACCTTAGTGTTAACTCTGGACTTTCAGTTTGACTATTAACCTTCGAGTTGACATGAGTGATTGGAATTCAAAGAAAATTATTAAGTATGGAATTAAAATTGTTGTGCATTATGGTATATTTATGATCACAAAATGAAATACTAATGTTTAGAGTAGAGGACTTTGAGATTGGGAATTATTTACTCTTTAGGTTTAGTTACTCTAGAGATGAGCTAGGACTCATCAAATTTGTTTGGTGGGTTTGTCAAATATCTTGTCATTCCGACTAAGGCCCTAATCTACTCTATATTAGACCTATAGATCCTATAGGGGATATAATCACTTAAGGACTATGCGGCCTAGGCATAAGGGTATTGTGTTGCTTTAGTGTGTTAATATGACCAAGGTACTTTATACGTCTTTAAGTTGTATGGTTGGGAGGGTAGTGTGTTGCTTGTGTGTGTCGGTATGTGTAAGGTAACTTAATTAATGGCCTTTGGTATGAATTGGATTTTTGGTTCTGTACCTGCCTTTATACTCCACCTATAATTTTAGAATTTGTTTGTTTGGTTGGTTTGTAGGTGCCTTTATGCATTACCATAATATTTATGAGTTATATTATGATTATTTTGGAAGGGTTAAGTATAGGTTGGTGTATTCCCTTCATGGTACACCTTTGGCATGACTTGGTTTATTGAGATGTAATACAGTTAAATGTAATGATATGATGAACATGTGACTCTGGTGACATATATGTTATGATATATTATCATATCTCATTATCACATGTAATCTTGAGGTATTTAGTCCTTAATTCTCTATGATTTCCTTCTACGTGCTCTATGTGGCCTTCACATGTTAGTGTTATGTAGTGGTTTACTTAGTACCATTTTACTAATGGGTTTTATTATATGGTCCCCTACCTATTCAATAAGTAACTTTAACCTTGTAGGATTGCCTTGAGGATTCTACTTGATGGATAGTGTTTGGGGTTGATAGTTAGGATTATCCAATGTCCAATCTAGCATATTTTGATCGGGATACTTCTTGGTCTTTTATGTCCCTTTTTGTATTTTTTTTCTTTGATGGTTGTAACCTTTGTCCTACCTTTTGTTATATAGAACTAGTGTAATCCTGTAATACAGTCTCTTATATGATTCTCATAATTGTTGTTCTTAATTTAAGTGGAGTAACATTTTAGTCTTCACACTTAGTGTGAGATTGGAAGAGGAAATCAAACTTATACTAATTGTGGTGGTAACAACCTATGATTTAATGTTTTAGATTTCACAATTAACTTATTTAAAATGAAAATTTCAAGCTCTAGAAATAGGGTGTTATAGAGTTGGTGAAGCATTATGGTAGGAAGATTATTAGCTTAAGAATGTTGTTTCAAATGGATATTCAAAAGGTATATGATATAGTTAAATGAATCTTCTCACACCAAATCCTCTTAGCTTTCAATTTTCCATGGCAAATCGTTGAGGTGATTATTCAATCTAGTATTTTATGTATTTTCATCAACATTAATGGAACCTTGACTCAACCATTCTATAATTAAAGAGGTTTAGGGTAGGGAGATCTAATCTCATATTACCTTTTTGTAATATGTATGGACTACCTTTACAAATGAATAAATATACTTTGGATCCATTTTCATATCCATAGGCATCTAGGATGTAAGCTACTAAATATTATTGACCTTAACTTTGTCGATAGTCGCCTTCTTTTTTACAATGCTGAATTGAGTGTTGCTTTACTTATATAAAATGCACTACTAGATTGTTGGGGAGTTGGTTATAAATCCTAGAAAAAGGTTTTTATCTAGAATTAATGGACTCCTCCTTTTTGTCAACCTGTTTGGGGTTGGAAATAAATCCTAGCAAAAATTATTTATATTGTAGTGAGGTGACTTATCAAATGAAGACCTCACTCCTTCATGTGTTAGGGTTCCAAGAAGGTGAGTTTCATTTTTGTTACCTTTGTATTCCTCTGGAAACAACATTCTTGGGTATTCAACACTATCAAGCACTAGCAGACAAGTTGGATGCTAATATTTCACACTTTGCAAACAAATTCCTTAGTTATACAAGTTGATAACATCTTATTGCTTATTTTCTTATCGACATTACTCACTTTTAGGCTAAAATTGTTCTATTACCATTATCACAAATTGAGAAAGTTAAGCAGTTGTAACATAAATTCTTTTAGGAAGGCATGGTTGGGCACTCATATGCCTTGATTATATAGAAAACTAGATGAATTCCTTAAAAAGAAGGTGGCCTAGGGTTTAACTCTAGAGTCTTAGAATATTGAAGCTTTGGGAAAGTGGTTGTGGAAAATAGTCTAAAACAAAGAAGGAATTTGGATTCAATGGGCCCATGACTTTTATATCAGAAATTTAGAGATTGGAACCATGATGCTACTCAACTCACAATCCTAGATTTTTCAAAGCATTGTGCATGTTAGAGAATCATTGTTATATCATACTTTAGTAGGAAGTTGTAGAAAACCAAATGCTAGATAGGGATTACCTATGACTTATTCGACATTAAATTGAGAAAAAAAGACAAGTATAAATTGGTGTGGAAGTAAGATTCCATGAAAAAAATATGAGTTACTTAGTTATATCATCTACCATGAAGATGCTCTTACCAAACATAAGTTGGCTTGATGGAATGCACCAATTCAAGATTAATTTGCTATATATGATACAACAATTAAAATAATAGATCATCTCTTTATGAATTGTTAATATTCCTATATGTGTTTGAATTCCACACTAGCTAGCATTGTAGTGTCAAGTTGCGACATGGGATAAATTCATTAGATGGCTAGGGTTGCAAGAAAACAAAAGAGTAGATGAAGAACACACATTGTGCGCAGGGAATATTATGTTGGTTTATTCCTTTTGGATAGTAGAAATTCATCTATTTTTCAAGATAACATTATGTTATCGAGGGTACTATTCAAGCAAATTTGAATGGATGTGCTCATTAGGTTGTGAGTAAAGAAGGTTATAGGAAAGGATTGTGGAACTTATAGTAATGTTGGGGTCTAGGCAATTTGCAAGTTGTAAAATGATGATTTAAATAATTCCATTTTTTGTAATAAAAGTTAATAAACTATTAAACAAATATGCTCCTTGCAATCTATCACTACTCAATCGATTATAATCTAATAGAAAACAACAAAAGACAATAAAGATAACCCTTCAACATTTTATCTACTTGTATTTGTTGAAATAATAAACACACCATGGCATGCCTCATATGCAATAGAAAAATAAGGTGAATACTACTCTTAATACATAAACTTGTAATGGGCCTTGTATATGTATGTATGTATGTATATGCCAAAGCATGATAAGATGAATGCTTCTCTAAGCACATACACTTGTAATAAACCTCATACATACATATATACATACATGCATATTAAAAAAAATAATACAATTAATTGTTAATTACCTAGAATTTTGATCTCTAATTGTTAACTAAACCATTTAAAAAATGCTTTATTGAAAGCATAATTTTCTTAACCTTAACAAAAAAATCGTAAATTTGTGTTTTGGTCATTTGTCTAACCATATTTAGTGCATCTCGACCACTATATTTAATAAGTCGTATGATTAAGGGTGGGTCATTGTTTTTCCATAGGTAAGAAAAGGCACAACTATTCACATTGATCTTGATAACTTCTATGGGTGGTGGTGATCTATGATTGGGGTGTTATAGAGGTTGTAATTAAGTTGGGTGGGTCAAGTCAAATCATTATGAGTTTGGGTTTTAATGAGTCATTTTGGCACCCAAATCGGTTACGGTTCGAACCTTGTTGTATTCAGGTCAACTCAAGTCGATTTATTCGGTTAGTTTCAGGTTTGGATTTAATTACTCCTAGCCAGGTCATTCTAGTTTCTAGTTATTACAAATCTGTTTGGTTCTTGGGTCAGGCTTGAGTCAATTTCAATTCGAGTAATCTCGGGTCAATTTATTGGCTCAAGTCAAATTAATTTGAGCTAGATCACCTCAAATTTGTGTTATTGCGAGTCATTTTGATTGTTAGTTTATGACAGATCGGTTCAATATTTTAGTTTGGGTCAAGTTACTTCATAGTTTGGTCTTTTTGTCTTTGGCTACTTCGATTACTAGTAATTTAGGCCAAATTATCCGCTCAAATTGAGTTATTTTGGGTTTTATTTTTTTAGGTTCTTAATTGATTCAAATTTGGGTCAATAATTTTTAGTTTAGTTTATTAAGGGTTAATTTATTAATTGGGGTGGATTTCAAGTCAACTTACTTTGACTTCACATTTGTTTAGATTTCAAGTTGACTTAGGATGGATTGCGTTAGTTTAGAGGATTTTAAAATAATGGATTGATATTAGATTATGTTAATTTCAATCAAGTTGTTATCAAATTTAATTGATATCAGACGGATAAATTTTAAGTTAATTAGGTTGATATAAGTTGGGTTAGCTTTGGGTTTGGAGTTGCTTGGGTCAAAGGTTAAGTTTGGGTAAAGTTAGATTTGATTCAAGTCAATTATTAATTAGTTGACTTTGGACTAGGTTAGAATCAAATTATATTAGATTGATTGGGTCAGATTTTACCTACTCTAGGTATTAGGAATTTTTAAGGGCCGGAAGCTTAACGTTGTAAGGCTTTGACCCATGTGCTAACCTCGTCCCTGGCAAAGCAAGATAGCCACAACGTTGCGTATTCTGACAAAAAATGATCATCCTGGAAGATACAACGATTCCTCCCATACCATCTCTCTACTAGGTCATTGTGAACACGAGAGCCTAATATGGATTAAGGGGTTGGACATTTTAATTTCATGAGATTTTCCAAAAGGCAATCACTAAACAACGCAAGAAGTGAAAATGTGTCGATGATGGCGACAACCTAAGCCACTATTCATGACTCCTAGAATATAGAATAGCCTTGCAACATATATTAGATGTTTTCGCAAGGATGATTGCAGGCAGCACAACTTGAATCATTGGTGAGACTATGCCTCGTCTTGTCGTAATTATGCATAAGTCCGTCAAAGAGCAAACAACCGCAAAAAATAAATTCTTGACGTGGGCCACCAAAAAAGTACTGAAGTAGTGAACCATGCAAATCTCTGGGTTTTTTTTTTGGCAGTTCTCTTCAATTTAAATCTTTAATCCGTAAATACTCAGACTTTGACCCACAAATTCACAGTACTACTACTACATATTACCAGATAAGATCAACAGATTGTTACAAGTCAAGGATGGCCACTTCATTTTCTTTCGTTTTGGTTCTGAGTTCTGTTCAAGCAAATTATATTAACGAATGAAGCCTAAGAAGCTAGCATGTACCTGAAAAATATATTGGTATTGAGGTAAATTTTTATATTTGAAGAGGTCTCAGCTGGACTAAACTCTTGATTCCTAAAATAAATTGGTGAATATTGATACTTTGGAATATATATTTCAATGTGTTTTTATTAATTTAAGTTTATTTTAATATAAAATATTATAAAATATGATGTTAATTTTAATATATTTCAAAGAGTAATAGGTCATATCAACTAAAATGGATGATATTAGACAAATAACTTGACTGTCAAACTTTGTTTAAGCTAGTAGTACCAACTTTATTTCAATCCTCATACACTACATTCTTCCACTTATATGGGTAGTAGTGGGCTAAGGCATTTAATTGTTATTGTTTATTCATATCCAATTGTCTATTGTCTGCATCTCTAATAATATAATTTGATATTTAGTCCTCTTTTCAAAGAAAATTTATTCATCCGTATCTGGTATTTAGGCTTTTTTGAGATGAACACAAAAGAAATTATTCATATAAACCTTCTAGTGTAAAACACACATTATAGATGTAAGAAAAGGTTTGGAACCATGCATTTCACCTTTTTGAAAGGTTTAACTGTTGAGTTGTGCCTCAAATCCCAAACATTAGAAGGTGCAAATTGGTTATTAAACCCAAATTCAAGTTCAAACCCTAAACCCTTAACCATAAGCCCTAAACCCTTAAATTAAACCATAAACCCTAAACCGTGAACCCTAAACCCTAAAATCTAAACCCTAACCTAGAATCATAACCCTAAACCATAAACATGAACCCTATACCCTGAACCCTAAACAATTAACTTAAACCCTAAACTAAAACTTTAAACCTTAAAGCCTAAACCCTAAACCCTAAACCATAACCTCAAGCCCTAAACTCTAAATCATAAACCCCAAACTCCACACGCTAAACCATTAACCATAACCCTAAACCCTAACCCAATTCCTAATTTAATAAAACAAATTATATATTTATTGTATAATTATCTACCAATGAAGCACCCAACTTTTCACTATCTGCCACCTATAATGGGAATGCAAACTCAACTATTGGGAAGCATTAATCTAGTCTTAATCTACATCATTTTACATACAATTGAAAATGAAGTTGGTTGGGTGAGCAATAACAAAGTGGTGTCAATAATACTTGCTATCAAACTTAATTTGGTGAATATGGCAGCAATGTAATACTCTAAAATTTTAACTAATTTTGACATCGACTAATTAATATTTTAACCTAAAATAAATTCTAATTTTCGAGTCACTTATATTTTTCTTAGCCTAACCCTAACCCCGAATATTTGATAGATTAATTTTTTAACCAATTCCCCAAGTTCTATACCAAAACCTAACCTTGATCTTAACCTCCAAAATTTCCTTCCTCTTTTCCATTTTCCCCTTTTCTTTTTCCTTTTTTCTTTCTTTTGTTTTATCTTCTTTCTATTTCCCTAACTTGTGCCCCATTCCATTTCTCCTCCCTAATCTACACAACCCCTACCCTATCTCTTTTCCCTTTCCCCTTTCACCTTCTGGAACAAACACGCCTCCCCCATACATGTACAACCCTTAATCTTCCTCTTCCTAGTCATGCAACCCCCTACAATGCACCAACCCTTGCACTATCCCCCTACATTACACCAAAACCTATACCTACAACCTACACACACCACTGACCTAAGCCAATCCTAACCCTGAGCCCTTTACTATTTCTGTCCCAAGAGACACTATTTTTCCACTTCTCGTATCGCCCATTTGTTTTTTATTGTAGCACACTCGACCCTATATGTGCCTAGCATGGTCGTGCACCCCCTGCATGCTCAGCCCGTACACTACTCATGCATCATTTTTCCCTCTAACTCATGCAAACCTCACTCCCAGTCGTGAATTATTTCCCTCAGCTCATGGATACTCCTTCTCTGACAATGCCACCATGCCTTCTCCTTGTAACACCTTCTTGCACTACCTATTATCGAGCCTCCCAATTTTGACTATCTCCATTTTTCCTCCCTCTCCTTTGCCTTAGTTTACTTAGTATAATTTTTCTAAGTCTAATATTGTTAAATTTCAACTTCTAAGTGATATTCTAGTGGTGTTGGAGTAGGAGTCATAGGTCTTACATGTTTAGAGACTAGAGATGTTTAAGTAAGGATACATGTCATAGCTATCCCTTTTATATGAAATATGTGTATTTAGATGTGATATCATGTTTGGAGGTGTTATATGGATAATTTTGTTATGATAATGGTTTATGTGTTGTATCATATTATGTAAAAATGAGAAAGCTGCAAAAGCATGTGTTTTGTGCATATTGTGGGTTGGCATGAACCGAGATATGTGGAATAAGTATATATATATAATTGTGGTTATGCATCTTTTTTTATGATGATAGTATGTATTGGAGGTTAAAAAATCATTTTTATCGAGACTCGTAAGGTTTTTGTGGAAAAATAGGCATTTAAATTATCTCATGGGCAATTTGGTCAACATGGGTTAAAAATGGAATATTGGGTATTTTAATGTGATAATTGGTTTAAAATAGGTTAAGTATATTATGTGAAATGTTTAGAGTGAATATGAGTGATCTAAGTTTAATAAATAAGAAAAGTGGCTTTAAGTAGGAATAGTAACCCTAGAGGTGAGTTTATTATCACATTCGTGAATTGATGGAGTTTGACCTTAATTTTTTGGAAATTTTTTTGAAATTGGCATATTAGGTATGCATAATAAATTTGGTGGTCATATGAGTCTCAATGGAAAAGGTATAACTTATTTGTGAAATTAGGGTTTGATGGGAAAATATAAATAGTAACACTGAAGGTAAGTTATTATTGCATGTGTAAGAAGTGGGAGTTAGACGTGATTTTTGGAGAAGTTGTAAATAATAATATTTTAAGGATGGACATTGTATTTGGTGATGAAATGAGTACCAAGGGAGAAGTTGTGGTTAATTTATAAAAATTAGGATTTCTTCAGAGGGATGTGGCCTTTTCCATAGGAAATATATTGGTATTCTAATATTTGTGATTTATGTGCTTCAAATGAGTATTTTAAGATGTATTATGTGTCTCACATGTCTACATATGCATATGTATGAGGATCTTCAAATATAACACCATGAATATGATGTAAATTACTTAAAGAGAAAGATTATGAGAGTTGGGGCCAAAATGTTGTGTGTCCATTCCACCGGATGATAATAGTAGCTCAAATGTATTCAGCCCTGAATGGTGCTCCAGACTATTCCATTGATTTAATAATAATGGGGTCCCTGAGCTCAATGTAAACTATAATATGATCTTGAGATAAGCAATAATAAATAAGATAATAATCACTTAAAGTGAAAGATTAAGTGAGTCTGAACCAAGATGTAGTGTCTATTCCATCACACGATAATGGTGGTTCAATTGTATATTACCTAAATAGGTGCTTCAAACTATTCCACTAGTTTAAGAATAGTGGTCAAGAGTGTGTTACCTTGATAGGTGTTGGATCTATTCCACCAGACGATAATAGGGGTTTAGGTATATTTTTTTCCTGAAAAGTGATTTAGATTGTTCCATCAGCTTTGAGAATAGCGGGATCTCTAAACTTAATGTAAATATGACTATAGACTATGATTGCGTCTAATAATGGCTTCGGGAAATAGGCATTCTTACCTTATATTATTATACTCACTTCTGCTTCTATTTGATTTATGTTTTCAATGTAACCTAGGTATGATTGTATTATTATCTTACTTAGTACACAAGGTAATGATAATCCTTTTTATGATTTTTGCTTATTCCCACAAATAGGTATGAGTTTGTGCAGGTATTAGAGGACCCCTTGGATGACCATGCTGTATATGATGCACTTATTGGGGGAGAGTGATGTTTTAATTTTTTTATCCGGTTGACCTTTTTGGCCCGGATACCTCTTGGGACTCTTAGTTCCCAATGTATTTCTTTATGTACTTAGAAATTTTGTACTCGGAGTAATCCTTCAGAATATTTGCTTAAGTTTATGAAATCTATCTCTTTATTTGTTTTTATTATGTTTGATTGTTTGACTGTTTTGCCTTATATTTGATGTAAGAATGGCATGGTAAGGCATAATTATGTCGAGTACAGTGGTAACACCTAATTAAATTTATTTTACGCCTTCACTTAAGCAAAAAATTTCAGTTGCAAAATTTTTTTTTTTAGGTATTACAACCAAATATACAAAATGAGAAGAAAAATGTTGAAGCATCAAGATGAACGACATAAATAATAATATAATCAAACATCATCATCATGTGGATATAATTAAAAAACTAACATAAATTAAAGCTTAAATTTCAAAACCTCATTATGTAATTTGACTTGTCATGGTGGTCATCTGTGATCAATGATACTAGACTTTAATACCAAGTTTGGTATCAATCAAGGTTGTAGTTACTAATTATAGCTTAATCTAGCTTCATAACCACAGGTGATACGAAGGATGGTTAGTGGTATATTCTATGCGATTGAAGTGCTTGTAATTTTTTATTTAGTTAAAATAATAGGAAGAATATATAAAAACAATGATTGAAGGATAAAGAATATAGAACTTAACAATTTATACTTATTTGAAACCCGCATCTCAGGTTGATAATGTTTATTCCAAGCATAAATCTATGTGAAAGGAGATGAAGGCCGATCGAGTTGATCTAAAACCATATGAAGGAAGACAAAAAAAATTAGGAGAAAATTAAGACAAATGCTCACCAAAAAAAGGTATTAGCTCTTGGGCCAATCTTGACTCATAATTTTTTGCGAACAACATCTCGTACCACCGAGCTTCCAATTCTATATTTATAAATATGTTGTCGGGCTCTACTTTGTGGCGATATTTTCTATCTTGGGAAATAAGAGGAAAAAATACCTTTATATTTTTTATAGACCATTGTACACCATATCTTAGAAAATGTAGGAGAAAATAGACATAGACTCTCACCAAATTGAGAACGCCAATGGTCATCGATGCCAGATCTGGCACCATAAACTTGAGAATGCCTAATGTGTAGATGAAGGCATCATCATCAATTTGTGGGGAGAGATTTAGGACATTCAAGTAGAAGAAAATGAAGAAAAACTTACCAATTTGAGAATGCCTATGGAAGTCAAGGCTAGATTTGGCATCATTATCAAAGGGGATGAGCCGGTGAAGAGGGGAATGTTCAAAAGGAGGGGCAAGTACTAATAAATATGAATAGGGGGAATGTATAACATGTGATGATTGAAAATGAAAGAGAGCATGGAAAGGAGAAAATGTTATCTTAATTACATAATATGTCACTACATCCCTTATTTCTTCTATATTAGATGGAACTAATCACATCCTTTCATCTAATTAATCCTATGCATGTGGTTCATTCCTCTTTTGTATTTTTTTTATCAAGATAGTCGATTGAAGAGATGTGACGATTGCTAATTATTCCTACATTTATATATTTAAAAGAGTTTGTATATTATGATAAATCTATCTATCTATCTATATAATAAGCATTATCCTTTATGGCGAGAGCTAAAAATCACCCTAATTTTCTAAGCTATATATAGTAGATTACTCAATCTATTTAGACTATTTTTCACCATTTAGTATAAGTAGTTTTCTAACCCAAAATAGAAATACCTAATATTTACAAAAACGTCAGCCAAATTTTTTATAACATTTAAATACTATAGTTTTTGATAAACTTACAATAGCTTTCTCAACCCACTAGAAGTAGTTTATACCGCCTACTGTAGGTAGTTTTAAAAAATAAAATATAAATACATAATATTTATAAAAATTACATCGTAAATTTTTTTTCTAACATTCAAATACTATAGTTTCCTAAGTTAAATCTAGTAGTTTTCTCCACTTACTAAGAATAATTTCTACCAATAATTTGTGTAGTTTTTTCAACTAATAGTAATAGTTTTTAGTTCTCATTGAGAATGATAGTTTTAAGTTCCAACTGAAATAACTAGTTTTTATTAGATATTTTTCTTATATATATCTCCCTTTTTCTCATAGATGTTCGCATACGCCTAGTACTATTTCTATTGAGAGAGAAACACATTGAAAGTTTGAGATATCTTTAATCCCTCTTCCTATAGATGTAATAAATTACTTTTTTTACACCAAAATCGCCAATTTTCATTTTAGACCTCTCTAAGGCGTTTCCAATACCATAAATCATCAGATAACTATACTTAACATATTAGAACATAATAATAATAATAATAATAATAATAGATTAGCAGTTCTCTAGAGTGTGTAGAATCGCATATTAAATAATGTGTATACCCTTTAACCCACAAAACTTGTATTAATCATGAAACATGCTATACATGCTCATATGACAACGTTTTTTTTATATATAAATAAAAATTAACATCTAAAAGTCTTATTCTTCATACTTTAACTACAATACTTGTATATATAAAGCAATCGTTTCCATATAGTCATATATCCCTATATTCAGAAATCGATAAACGCAAAACAATAAAATTGTGTCCGAGTTTTTTGGTGAAAAAAATGCCAAAATACGCGAAATGTACCCTCAAGGTCATAGAATTCGTACTCTGTCGCTTGTTGTCACGTCTGATTTTCCCATCTTCATCGACTAATCATCGTCATTAACGATCGACATAAATACATACCTTCTGTCAAAAAGAACAAAGCATAACATATTTGTTACCATCAATTCAGTTGTGTGTTCGATGTCCATGTATATCGCCTTCATCGCACGAACTTATGAGCTGCCCTGCCCTTCCCCCCGACAAAGACAGATAAAAAAATGGGACAGAAAAAATATAAAAATATTATTTTTTAAAAATTTAAAAATTAGAGGTGGAAGGAAACGTAAAAAAAAATTTATATATATATATATATATTTAAAAATAGGTTAAATCTATTAAAATTAAAAAAGGAAAATAAAAAATTTTAAAATTATTATTTATATTAATTAATTTTAATCATTAATAAATTTTTTAATAAAAAATTAATTAAATAATTTAAATTTAAATTTTGGCACCGATAAAAAAATTAAAAAAAAAATTGGGACGTTTTTAGTCTATAGCTTACGAGGAAGTGTGAGTCTTAAAGGTGTACAGAACAGAGATGAGTGTCCTGACACGGGGGAGAGAGAGGACTGGGAGTGGAGAGGATAGATAATAGGTTGATAGGGGACTAAAGGGACTGACCACTGAAAATAAAACTTTCACCTCACATTTGGGTGTAAAACTTCTTTGGGCTTGGGATGAACTATGTAATGTAAGTATGTAACTATTGGTTAACGCGTGATGCTGCCATTAAAGTAGCAGCTTCTATTAAACTTTTTCCAATAAAAGTATCTTTTTTACTAAAAATAATAATAAAAATAATCTTAAAATTATAATAATATTTCTCATTAAAAAATAAAAAAGTATTTAATATATATATATATATATATATATATTTATAATTACAAAAAAAATAGAATTTAAGAATATAAAAAAAAAATTACTTTTTTTAAAATAAATTTTTTATACAAAAATTTAATAATAAAATTACTTTTTTTCGATACAAAGAGATTAATATTATATTGTTATGGTGACCTATAGGCTAAAATTTTATTTATAAACCTAAAAGTATGAGTCTCTTTGTGCGTGTGTGCGTATATATTTATGGCATATCATAATATTTTTGTTTCCAAAATTTTGAGAGATACTAATCTCCTACGTACCCGTGTATTTATTTCTGCCTGTCCATCTTCATTCTCCTACAACCCGGCATACATGTCTCATTATTTAAGGCTCGTGTAAGGTAGACTCGAAGAGGAAGAGAACATATCTACAAGAAAAAAAAAAAGGAGGAAAAAAATGAAAATTATAGTGTCTACTCAAAATATAGAAGAAGAGAGTCTTATATCTATAAAATATTGGTCCAATTGTTAAATCATTATCTTTAAACAAATAATCATTACCACATATAAATATGACTTGTATTACGGTTTTCAACAAACTAGTAGAAATTAGAACTAAAGTAAACATAGGCATTCAATGTTGGTCTTCAAGAGTAATACCATGTAAGAGGGGGGGGGAATTATGTAAGTTCTACTTATCATGAACTCATAATCATTTAAGAGTGTAAAATGTGCTTATTATGATAATTTAATGTGAAACGGTTGATGATCAAAACTAGTATGCATGCCTGGTAAGTGGTGCGCACCGGCTTAAAATTAGATCACTTCTATCGAATAGATCTTAATAGAATCAAAATTCAATCAAAGATTAGACTTTTTCTTAAGTAGAGACCAAAGATTAGACCAAAACTGAACCAAAATAGTTGATATTGGATGAAAATTGCTAAATTATACTCTTTTTGTACAAAAACAATTGTTTTAACAATTTACATATTTTTTTATAAATTAATAAATGTATTCTTAAAATTTTATTTACATGATTACATCCTTCATTAAATATAACAAAATATTTAATTAATAAATAATAAATAAAAAAAGAAATAAAGTAAAATTAAAAAGTACAATTTGAATTTTCTACAGTAAATTTTTTTTACAAAAAAATAATAACAAAATTATTTATTTTCTTATACAAAGAGAATATATATTTTATATTAAAAATACATACTTTTTATATAAAATATGAAAGAAATTTTAGAGTTGAAACAGTTTAGAGCGGATAAAATTAAAATCAATTAAGGACCTGAATAATTTTACTTCAAAACTCAAACTTGAACTAAAAATTAATAAATTATTCCGATTTAAAATTGAAATTCGAAATATTGGATGGATTCCGACCAAACGTTGGACGCGACTATGCATTGTGAACAAACCAACGACAAGCAGATACAAAATAAACAACATTAAAACAAATATTTATAACCGTCGAGTTGGTTAAATTTCACCACATGTTATAGTCTATGTTTAAATTTTAATATAAGGAAATGGAGCTACAAAGTTTGTCGGTAAATCAAAGATTGTAGAAGCTTGAGATTCGACCTTCAATCACTGTTTTTGTCTTAATTGTTGAAACTTTCAATGGCGCAGTGCTACTTGACTTCCCGACCCGTTGTCACTTCAACTTCATCATTGTCTCATAATCAAACAGAGGGTTATTGTTGACCTTTGTAAAAATATGGTCAGGCTTCACGTTACTTGTGGCAGCAAAATTTATAAAACAATCTAACGATTTGCATTTCTCTTATTTTTTGTTTATTCACATAAAACATAAAGATGAATGAAAAATAATATATAAATGACCAGAATTACTCTAAAATTATAAAAAGATGGATTGGAATTTGCAATACATAATCAATAGGCTAAACCTAGTTTGGTTGAATGCTTTTAGTCATTGTACGAGTACATATAAGTTAAGGTTATGTTTCATAATTATATTATTTTCAACTTAATTAATAATTTTAACTAATGTAGTATATTATTTTTTTTAAAATAAAAGTGTTATACTGCCTTTAAATCTTATCACAATTTACTCTAAAGTATTATTATTATTATTATTATTATTATTATTATTATTATTATTTAAAAATGACAATATACATTACTTTATCTCAACATGTTTAGTAACCTCATTTTTAATCTAGTATTATCTAAAATAATGATATGATTGAAGTAACAATGATGTGTGGTAGCTACATATTATTTATATATGTAAATTGCTAAAATAATAATATTCTTTGACAGCTTAGCTTAGATCATTAATATCATTGCATTAAATTTGAAGCACTCAATTATATTATTCGGTAATTTTCTCTCTCAATCATATCAACAATCATTTATATTTTAGATTATTTAACTTTTGATTTATATTAATATATAAATAAAAACCAATAATTTATATAATCAATTAATATAGTTTTTCTCTCTCCTCTCTCTTTTTCTCAAACTTGAGGTACCTCAAATTTTTTTAAAAGTGGTATTTTTAGGCACTTTATATTTTTTCACATTGCTCCTCCTTAAATTTGAGGGTCCCCAAATTTGATATTGTGAGTTATTTTTTAATGTCATTGCATATATTATTATATAAAATAAATTGATATATATTGATAATTTTGGACATTTTTTTATTTTAATTGAATATACTCATATAATAATTTTTATTTATAGAATTCATTTTCATAAGATATATTAATAAATAATAATTAAGCATAATAGAAGTTAATATTAACAATAATAATAGAAGTTCATTTCAATCATTTAATTCTTTTTACAATTTTCAGATTCGTAAGTCTTTCGAGCCACTTTTGGATTTCAAACTTCTTATTTATCATTTTGGATTCATTATTTTTTTTTTCATGATTCTCCTTGTTTTTCTTTTAAAAAAAATAAACAGAAATTTCTATAAAAAAAAGTAGTATTCACCATTCTCTTTCACCCCTATTTTCATTTTAAGCGCAAAACTAGTGTTTTATTATACAAAAAAAAACTTCAAGTATAATTATATTTTGGCATATTTAAGATAAATATGATTAAAAATGGGTTGTAACAATTTTTTGAAATTTTCACATAAATTCTACCATTTAGAAATAATTAGCCCTCAAAATATAACTTTTTCTACACTAAACCTATCATAATTATCTAAAATTTATTATTGTCATTCTAAAATATCTAATATAAAACTAAAACACTTTATCAGACCCAATAGGCCCATCAAAAGCCATCATATATATTTTTTCATCACTTTATTAATTTTTTTATTTTATTATCGCATATCTAACTTAACCCCAAAACTCTTCTGGTCTCATTTGGTCTCCTTCAACTTCCATTGGTTTGCCTCCATCTTCTTTGATTTTTCTTCCTAATATCTAATTTTTGTTTTAGATTATATTCGGGTTTGATCATATTTATGGTATGTCTGATTTTGATGAAGTTTTTTGGGCATAAAGAGGTATTTTGGTCACTGTACATGAGGGTTATGAATCTGGTTCTTCTAGGTAGTATTATGTGTTATTTATAGCTTTAATGAATAGTGTGTAAAATTTTAGGAGCATGATCATTATATGCTTAGAGTTATAATACTTTTAGTATTTTAGGGAATTATGGGCATATTCATCTTTTTACATACAAATTTGATTTGTTAATAAAATTGTTGTGCTCTAGCATGCTAATCAATGAATAAGTGCTTAGTATTTAATTTAATGATTTTAGGGTATGATTAGTATTTTATTCGTAATTTATAAGGTTAGGGCTTATCGATTTAATTTTTTTATTTTACAACTAAAGGCTTTAATTAGATATTTTAGAGTCAATGATTGACCTTCACCATTGATTTGACTCTTAAAATGGTAATTTGACATTAATAGTAAATCCTAGTAGTGTAACACTCCTATTTTCACAAGTAGAAAAGTTTCTTCTTTTTTGAAAAAAAGTTTGCGCAACCTAACATGAAAAGGGGGTGAAACCACCCATAGAGTAAGTACAACAATTATCTAACTCATGTTAGGTATAAGGGTAAATGTGCTCGCATACCTTAAGGGATAAGGCGTGGTTGGTATCTAAATCTAGATGAATATAGGCTTAAATAATGGTAAATTAGAGCATGAGAAAACTCTTTAAATGAGATATATTACAATAAACAAAGAAACATCAAATGTTTAACTTTGCAATAGAAACTATGAAATAGATATAAGGAAAGAGTGAAGGAAAATAAGTGTGGATAACCTATGTAAGAGCTAACATCGGTCTCTCATATAAGACTTCACCAAAATGGGTAACCTATAATAACAAATTAACTACTCCTACAATATGTCAAGATCGACACAATGTTAGGTAGGGTGCCAATATGGCTAAATACTGTGTAAAATCTAGCTTCTATGAGCACGTAAAGCATACCTCATGCAATTGCATGATCACACATATCATACTTACATATACTTGCACTTTTGAGAAAACTAGAGCAAACAACATATAATCTCCTAAGTTTTATGCACAGATTTCATTCCACTCAGCCAAAATATAATGTTTGAAAGGCATTTGAAACCAAGGGTTACACACCTGACAACCAAGTTCATAGCTAAGACATACTTTTAGATTAAAACCATAGGTTATATACATCTGCCAACCTGATTCATAACCAAATCAACCTTTTAAAAAACACAAAGACTCTCATATTTAATGACCAATATGGAATGATAATTATGTTGTGTTCAATGAGCAACACGTACAGATATCTATATGTTGAGCACTAGAGCTAAGAGATTTTCAAATGAGATACCACACCTACCTTACTTAATTTAGTGTGTACATCAGAATACACCAAGAGCGCTCAATTTTTAATGACTAACACAAAATAATATTTATTTCATGGAAACCACAACTAAGAGGCTTTCAAAGGGCATGCCACTCCCACCTAAATTAGTTAAGTATATGCATCAGACTATGTTAAAAACCTTCACATTTAATGACGAACACACAATGATATTTATTTAATGGATAGTAGAGCTAAGAATCTTTCAAAGGGGATATCACACCCACCTTACTCATTTAAGTATACCATATCAATAAAGGATATCAAGGATAATAGGCTTTCAAGGGATACTACTTTCACCATACTTGGTTTAATGCCTCATCCAACTAAGCATTTATGGATAACATCAAACCAAATGAATTGGATATTTATGGGTAATGCCAAACGTACATAACATAGCATAGAATCTAAATGTGCTTATAGATAACACCAAACACATCATATATCACATCATGAGTGTTTATAGATTGTACCAAACTTTCACAAAAGTGTTTATAGATGACCCTAAGCTAACACATGGGTGTTTATATGTGCTGCCAAATTTAGCTTATTATGGCATTGATTAAAATATCCCCCAAAACCACTTTATAACTTATAAAGACAACTTCAAGGCCAAGCAATCAAAAACATTACATTAATTTGGGTGTAAAATTACAAAATAAGGTTGTATTCCAGTTTCAAGAAATCACTACTAATGGTCAATGGTAAAAGTCAAAGTCAATGGGTAAGGTCATGGTCAATTATCCAACTTTGACTTTACTATTCACACATTTTTGCTATTTTTTATTTTAAAGCTAATTTTATCATTTCATGTCTTAGCATGATTAATATTTCTTTAACCCTACTTATGTCATTAGGGAGTAATTAATACATGATAAGTGCTGAACAAGTGGAAGATCTCAAGAACACAAATGAAAAGTCATGAACAACATTAATGAATAGTGAAGTGCATGTTGACAAACTTCCATAAATCATAACATAGGTTATACTAATATGAATGACAACATATTGTGTATAAATTTTATCCTAAAAATTACAATAAACAACTAAAACTTCCTAACAACACACAAAAAATAACTATAACACAATGATCAAACCTCAAACCCACATATATTGTCCATAAGCTAGGTTTGGACAATGTTGTCCACTTCTGAAAAAACTATCATAACTTCTTCAATAACCAAAATTTTTAGGATCTAAAAGTTGAGTTGGAAATTAGAAATCTTAATATTTAAATTGATACCTAACAGGCCTTCTAACTCTTAGCTAACTAATATTAGTTCATTCATAAATTTACACATAATTTGTAGGCTTATAAACACAAATAATATATCTAGTCTTCCAAGAAACAACTTATAATAATTTCTATGCTTATATTAACTTATTAAAAAAATTATAAGTCTCAATAACCATAAACACATCATATAATCCATATTACAAAACTTATATGTTCAATATGGAAAATCAATTATAAAATACCAAGATTCATTACAACACATGTGATGATAGCAAAAGTTGTGTTTTAGCTCAAGAAAACTAGATTTTAACTTTCCTTAAAAGTTAAAAAAATTCCCTAAATGAGGGAAAATACCCACTCCACCCTTAACATATCAAAAAACCTTGAAAAAGCCTAATAAGACATAATAAACCTTAGTAAGAATAATGTTAAACTATAGCTTAAATTAAAAGAAATAAAAACCAAATGAAAGGGAAGATTATTATACCCTTAAATAGGATTTAAAAATTTATAATAATATTACATAAATAGGAAATATGTAAGGATTAATCTTGAACAAACTAGGACTTAACTGCCTTTTATTTAATTAAAAACACTAAAGAGCTAAATTTATGTGTTGTTTGAGTTTGCAAAACTTTGAATTTTGTGTATCAATGAAGGGAAACTTGAAGATGAAGGATGAGGAATATGAACACGGTTAAAAGAATATGAAGAAAAGAGATAAAGGGAGATAATTTGTCAGGAGCAAACTCATGCACACAACACACAAAATGATGAGTAGAATAGTGTACTTATGTCATGATAAGTGAGGAAACTTGTGTGCATTTAGTTGGGGCACTTAATTGCTACAAAAATATGTTTCATATGGAGGTAAAAAAAAGTGTATGAATTTGGCATGGCATGAAAGAGGAGAGGAGAGGTGAATATTAGGTGGATGGTGGTGCTTGGTTGGTGGGGCTTATATGTCATCAAAGGGGGAATATTTAGGAGGATAAGCTTAATCAAGGGGAGGTGTATATAGGAGCATAAATCATGAGCATAAGGAGTGGGTAAGGAGGAAGACGGTGTCACATAGAAGTAGAGGTAAGGGGTGAGTTACTTTGGGGGTTAATGGTTGGTTTAGGGAGAATATTGTAGTCATATGGAGAATATTTGCAAGCTTATCATCAACTAAAGGAGGTACCATAGGGGATGGCCCATGGGGGAGATTAATGGGAAAAAATGGAAAGGATAGGGGTGATGTGTCGTGGCTTAATTGAAGAGACTAAGGGGGACCATTTAGGTATAATTAACAAGTGTTAGGAGGTGATAATACTGGGTAAAGATTAGAACTTTTAGGAAATATTCTTGAATAATCACATTTCCTATGACAAGTAGCACCCATGGATTTGTACCAAGATAAATGAGTGGATAAGTTTAGATCTTGATAAGTATAGGTGGTTTAGCTTAAGTTTCACAAAGGTTAGATAACATTAAATAAGAGAAATATGAGATTTGATAAGCCATTATGCCAAAAAAAATGGCAAATAATAATAAAAGTAATAAAAAAATAAATGTAAAATATTTTTAATCCATTTTTAACACTAAATCATGAAATTATGTTGATCCTTGACGTTTTAGAAATTTATTATAAGTAAAAAAAGGCTAAATTGGGGCTTAAATTTTGATAAAACAAGAAACAAAGTGGGAATGATACTTTTTCATTGTAATATCCATTTGTTATTTCGAAGATGAATAGAAGAATTAGAAAAACTTAAATATGGATAAATTAGAATTATTTAAAAGAATTTAGATAACGAAGGGTGACTTAGAAGTCTCATATGACTCAAAACCATAAGAAAAGTAAACAAAAAAGGAGAATAAAATGTTTCTAACACATGACAATGTTTTTTTTCAAATCTTTAAAAGATGTAAAAATGATTTTAAAATGATAAACTTATTTTGAAATCTTGAAGATCCTAAGAGGGTTAAAGTTTTTAAAATTTGGAATATTACATCACTACCCCCTTAAAAATGAGCTATATCCCTGAATATCAACAAAAAAAGGAAACTCCTAAGCTAAAACTAAAATAGTGAGCATTGTAATAGAGAATTTAACAACATGGTGAATTATAGGGGACATAAAAACAAGAAAAAATATAACCACAAATATTAACAACTTATCCATTCATTAGTTATGTAATTACATAATATGTACATACACATTATACATAAAATACTAAGGATATATGTAGGGTTGATATTGTTGTCACTATACCTCTCTGTCGTACCATTGACACTATATTAGCTAAAAGCTTATTCTATTCACGAGAAAAATAAAATTTAATCATAGAACTCCGTACTAACACCTGTAACAATACAACAAAAGATCAACTATGCATCTCCTCCGAGATTTAGCACTCTAGAGGTCATTTATAACCATTATAGTCATCACTATTATCATTGATAAATAGCTTATTACTATCCACCCCATCCCCCAACAAGACTAAATCAACAACATCCTTGGGTAAAGGAAAACTCTAAACAGTAAGCACTATCCCATGATGTGATTTCCCAAGCCTCCTTAAATTTTAGTGGAGGTAAGCTCTAAGTATTATGATATCTTAAGGATACCACCGATCACAAGACCAAATTTTATTGTTGGAGCAACACTAATTTTCCTTGGCATAAGAGGATGCAAAGTTCACAAAAGTTATTGGATCAAATAATACAATTGTATCATACTCTAGCTTCTACAATCTACATAAAATTTACATGTTACTATCGCATTCCTCAAAATCATCACAATGTGAACTTAGTGGTGACTACCCCATTCAAAATGAATCATGAGAGATCACAACACTTCCAACTGCACCTAGAAATGCCTATATAAAAATCTGATAACCCTTATCAATACTTACACATGATCACACCTAACATTTTCCACCAACCTTTGATTCCTTCATATCTATAGTAAACAAGACCTCACAATTCAACATTATTAAGCATATTAACCTATACTTGATGTTAATGCTCGTACACTTTGCTACATCCCATAATATCTTTTTCCCCACATAGGAACCTACTTCCCCCACTTGTTGAAAATAGCTAACTCATACCTCTATCACAACTTATCAATCAAATCATCGTAAACATATACATCAACATTACCCTCAAACCTTATCATTGTCCATAAATAGCAAGGTCTCCATGCAGCAACAAGTTTAACATACTTGTAACCCCAACTAGTTACACTCACCAAAGACCTCACATCTCATTACACTTCTTTAAGGGTTTATCTCATTTTCCTCTTATGTAACCATAGAAAATAACCTTACTAGGGAAAATTCCAAAGAAATTTGTAGTATCCACAAAGGTCTACCCCAATCATAATAACTAAACTCTCAATATCAAATTGGATTTCCATGCCTTACTTAGCCTCAAACACATAATACCATAACTGATCGGACTATATCATCTAAAGTCGCCCTATACATTTCATTCTTCAATCACCACATCTTAGAATTCAATTAATAAATGTAGTTCTAGGCACTAACCTAAGCTAAAAGAGCAAACCAAACCTCTTGAAGATCTCCATAAGTCTAGGTTAGGCAAACTAGGGGTCAACTAATTGTAGTATCAAGAATATCACACACCTATAACACAATAAGACACATATATCATAATAAGGAAAAGCAACTCCCAAACCTCAAACCAACACTCACTCATTGGACATAGAAAGGGACTAAAACTCCTTAAACCAATTCACCATAAATATCTTTAAATAATTGTTTGAAAATATTTTTTGCAATTCATTTCTAATTAAAAATAAGGAATGTTAAAATAAAGTTATGATACTAGTTTGTAACACTCTCATTTTTACAACTAGAATTTTTCATTTTGTTTTAGAAAAGAGTTTATAGGAGCTAAAATGAAATAGGAATGAAACTGCTACATTCAACTTGGAATAAGTACAACCATTGCCTAACATGTGTCATGTACAAGGCTAAAAGTGTTCCAATACCTCAAGATATTAGGTGTGGTTGGCACCTAACCCAAGATGGACATAAGACTTACTTAATGGTAAATCATAGTGGAAGAAAACTATTTAAATGAGATAGATCAAAATAATAGAAAGAGAAATGTCAAAATTTTGAATTTATAATAGAAAAAGTGAAAGAAAAGAAGCATGTATAACCTACGTAATGAATAACATAGCTCTCCTAGGCAAAACTTCACTAGAATGGGAAACCTAAAAAATAAGACTAACCAATCCCTCAATGTGTTAGGGTTAACACGTCACCACGTAAAGTGTTAGTAGAGTTAAGTACTTAGTGAAATCTAACTTCTAAGAACACTTAAAATACAACTCATGCATTAATATGCTTACACATATTATATTTACATATGCTTTCACTTTCAAGCACCTTAGTGAAAATAACATGCAATCTAAGGGAGTACACATGGAATTTGTTGCACCCATCTGAAAGATAATGTTTGAAAGACATTGGAAACCAAGGATTATACAATTTCCGACCAAAGTTATAGCCAAGGTAGCCTATTAAATTAAAACCATAGGTTGTACACATCTGCCAACCAAAGTTATAGTGAAGAAACCTTTTGAAAACCTAAAGATTCACATGTTTAACAACTAACACATAATGGTAATTATATTGTATTTATTTACCAACACATAAAGATATTTATTTGATGGATACTAAAGCTAATAAGCTTTCAAAGGGGATGCCACACCCACCTTATTTAGTTTAGTGTACATATCATACTACACTGGTAACCCTTAATGTTTAATGACCAACATGCAATGGTAATTATGTAGTGATTAACACCCAACATGCAACGATATTTTTTAATAGACAATAGATCTAAAAAAATTTCAAAGGATATAAGCCATTTTTAATTTGTAGTTAAAAATATTCAATATTAGAAAATTTATTATTTTAGTTATATACAACTAATAACTAGAATAAAATGATATTAAAGTGAAATAAAATATTAAAAAACATGGTACTTAAATTAGATTGTTTAAAATATAAGGTATTTAAGAGAAATTATGTGAAATGTTGTGGTAGATAAGTTGAATTTATCCAAATATATAAATTAATTACTACCCTAGAAAAAAAATCTTTTTTAACACCAGAAAGATGGTCTTTATAATATGTCTTATTGAAAAAGTTAAACTACTTAGAAACTAACTTAACAAGAAGAATATTTTTGTTTGGTTTATTTGAAATTAGTCGAGGAAGAAGTTTTAGTAATTTTATTGTTGTTGTTGTTTCATATAAAGGAAAGTTAAATTTGTGTAGTGGAAGTTCTATTATCAAGGAAAGCCCATGTAAGTATATAGATAGTAAAAAGAATGTTGAGTTCTTTTTCCTTTTCAAGCTATTATGTAACAAACAAAACTAAATTCCCACTTATTAGGTAGAAAATTTTATTTTTCATCTCTTAATCTATATGTAATTAACAAAATAAAAATAACTTTCCACCTCAACTAAAAGATGAAGATTAACAAGGCATGAAAGTATCACATCCACCTTAAATTTATTTATTAGGTAACATTATAGATCAAGTAGAGTCCTAAATATGGACTCCACCATTTAACTTTTTTGAGATAAACTATGTGAGGTTTTGTGATCTTGTGGAATAAGATAATGGTTAATATTTTAAATTATCTACTATATCAGCTTGGGCATTGTGTGTAAATTCTATCTATTGTTTGAGAGATCTACAAATAATCATATTGTGTGTAGTAACTAATAATGACATGCAAGATAATGTAAATGCGGTGAACAACTATTTCTTTATTAAGAAGATAGAAACCAACAACCCATAAGATCATTTGAATGCATTCAACAAACTAATCAACTTTATGGTGAGTGTGGATGAGACTTTTAAGGTTGAAGGTCATATTATCTTCCTTCAGGATTTTATTTTGAAAAAGTAAATTTTGGTGATTGTGAGTCAATTTATTGAAAGCATGCACTATTTTTCTTAGATAGCACCATCACGGTATTATTTTGGGGAAAAAGTTGATAAGATAAGGAAGATCTATTAGCAAATGAACTTTGTCTAATTGGATATAGATAACATATGTGGAGAGTAAGAAAAAGGTAAATGATATCAGGTCCTTTTATTTTGATATGGTTGGCCATATTTAGATAAAGTGCCCATATTATAAGGAAGATTTAAAATTGAAGTTGTGTTAGGACTTCAATAGATGGTATGAGAAGATTTTTTTATGGTGATTGAGAAAGTACTAAATGATGACTAAATTTTGGAATCAGGATATTTTCAACACATATATTTTTGGATAATTGATTTAAATACTTGTAAAGGAGTTAAGGTTAAAGTGGAGGGAATCATAGAAAATTATATTAATATTCAAGACATATGATGAGATGCATCAATGGTTAGCTGATGTAAGGTATATTTCAAAATTTTTCCCTTATTATTTTTTTTGGGGAGGTTGGATGACTTTGATTATGTTGCTCCCATGAAATTTAGTATGATGGTTAGAAAATGAAGGAATGTGATCTTACAAGGAATTAAAAAATTATCTCTTTAAGCTTGATGTTCACATCGCTAAAGGAACTTTAGCTCTACAAGATGTGCAAATGGACGAAGGACACCACAATGATTAAGTGGATTGATCATGGATTATATAGTCTGGGGACTCATTCCTATCGAAGAGAAATTCCAAGTGAACACAAATGGATGGGGGTAGTGTTAGATAACATAATCCCTATTGATGTATATGGTCCATTATGTTGGTGAACATAATCTATGTTGAGATACACATGTGAGTTAGTTCTGATTTCATTTATTATTTTGTTATATAACTTATATTTTATCAATTTAAGGATTATATATTAATCTACGGAAGAATAGTCATTTGTATTGATTAGACATCATATATTAGGAGATAATGCTACCCGTGGAACTTCATATACTGTGATGGGATATAAGAGAAGGGTGATAAAGCACTAAAGAGAGTTTATGTTCAATAGATAAATTGAGAATAAAATTCTTAATTTTCTTCAAGAGAAAATATATAACTTGTAGTCTTATATGGAGATAATTGGCTAATTAGTCCTTCAAGTTTCATTCAAGATCTATGCATTAGTATCAAGGTGACAAGGTCCTATCGAAATCATTTGAAATATAAGATTCATTATGTCTCTAGAATTCATTTCTCTTATGACTGGTTGAAAATTGCCTAGTTTAAAGCTAAAATGGGTTCCTTATATGCCTCTTATACCTCCTTGACCAAAAAATAATTTTCTAGATCATTTTCCACCGAGTTAGCTTCACACACATAAAGGGTATCTTAGAATATGAACCTAGCCATTAATTAATAAAACCCAATTTCTTAGGTACCAAGAAACTCTTAGGTCAACAGATTTATAAAAAATATAAGTTATCTCCATTTACTATCCTTGAGTCATTTCTTTATATAAACATGGAGGAAATTTCACTCACATTCATGGAATCTTCTTAAAATTCCCTAAGAAATATTGTTTATGATACATCTCATAGATTCTATTCCTCTAGATATATTGATGCGCTAGATCCACAAGTACATGAACTTGTTGTAGCATGTCAAGGTTGTATCCCGTAGGAACTTCGATGTTAAGTACTAACTTTCACCATTTTCGATCATCTAGACTAAATAATTTGAGAAGATATTATTATGAAACATGAAAATATGTGCTAATATTAACGAAATAAAATCTTTAAATAAATGTTAATAAAACCTAGGATTGAACTTTGGTCTGAACTCCAGCATACACCAACAGATTAATAAAAAATCATAGAGATGGTTCAAATGGCTATGAACGACTAGTCATATGCAACACATTAGCCTCTTTCAGGGGTTAGGGGTATATTTAATTCAACCTAGGGACTACTCTTGCGACTAATAAGTTGAATTAATCCCATTAAGTATTACTAGCTATAAACGTCCCTAAGATTCATATGTCTACTTTCGTAAACATTTTTCTCTCGTTCAAATGTTAAGTTTATGACATTAACTCTAAACTTTAAATTATAATTAGCATCTAAGTGAATCATATTTTTGTTTAATTTGAATCATAACTTTGGAATCTAACATATGAAACAAAAAGTAAGAATTATCTGCATAATACATATATCAATTCATCATTAAAATATTGAAGCAGACTTAATTCAATCATAGAAAAATAATCTACTCACTTATAATTTCTATAAAATGAAATAGATATCATAAAAAAAAACATATAAATCATTAAATATAATAAATAACAAGAGAGGGGTAGAAAGATGAAACTGTAGATAAATGTTGAAATTTGCTATCAAGAGTGCATATAAGATCTAAAACTAACACTTAATCTAAGACTTAATAAGAGTTACACTCATGGAGTTTCTTCTCTAGAAAAAGAGAGAAAAAGGAAAATAAAAAAGATCTAACCCCCCAAATGAAGAACACACCCCTTAAAGAGAGTGTCAATCATGGCTTAAAATGAAGTAACCATAGGTAACACGGTTGTGTATGGCTTGCACGGGGCATACCAACTGATATTTTCTTCTTAGTAGGAGACTAGCATGACTTTGCAGGTATCTTATTCTTGTCACTCCTATATTCTGTACCTCTTG
The DNA here is from genome assembly GCA_030549775.1 of Tamarix chinensis. Lineage (NCBI taxonomy): Eukaryota > Viridiplantae > Streptophyta > Magnoliopsida > Caryophyllales > Tamaricaceae > Tamarix > Tamarix chinensis. The sequence goes on along the minus strand of CM060181.1, from coordinate 17,713,135 downwards.
GTTGGCATATAGTAGGCCAAACCTATGCATAAGCCTGTGCATAGTTAGATTCTTTTCCAAGTAGGCTTTTTTCATCCTCTGTTTGGTTTCATGGTTTTCTTGCTTGCTTCGTATGCACATGGGGTTAGTTCATCTTCCTTAAATGTCTTCCATGAGTAGTCATTACTTCAAAATCGTTCTCTAATTTCTAAGATATGTGCATTTTTTTGTAAATTCCTCAAAACTAAACACAAGAGAACAATAGTGAGAACAAGAGAGCTAAACTACCATATAGTTAATATCATATAGAATAAGTTCCAAATTGAAGGCAAAAAAAGGTGTAAATTTGGAAAGTAGTTGGTTTATCATATGCCCCTCATAGACTCATTTAATCTAAAAAGTTTTTTTCTTCTTTTTTTTTTAGCTTAGCTACCACAAATGTTTACTGCTAGCGATTTTATTTTAGTGTTGTAGTTGTTTTAAGCACAACCTACATTTTTTCTTCAGAAGACAATCTTTACTACATGCTATTAACTCGTTGTTGCTACTAGTATATTGCGTTGCCCAAAGAAAATTTTCACATGCTTTCTTAGTCTATCTAGTTGATAGAGCTGTGAAAAAAAAAATTGGTATTCAAAAATGTGATTTAGTATCCAAAAATTTTGATATGATATTTAAGATATTCGGTTTTTGACCAAATTATTTGATCTGGAAAAATATGAGGTATTTTATTGATTATTTTAACAATATATCATCATATCATAATTTTATATTATAAAGTTCTTAAATTTTATTTATTTTTAATTAAAACATTATTAATAATATTTTAATATTCTTTTTAGATAAAATAAGGCACTCATAAAGATATGAATATTAATGGATATACATTATTTATTTTCAAAAGTTTCTTATAAAAGTTATGAAAATTGCTAAAATAATATTTTTCATATGGATATTGGATATTCGGTCCATATATGATTGTCAATTTTATATATTATGAAATTTAGATATCTGGTCTAAGAGACACGAAGTGAATGTCGGATCTAATGAATATAGATATCCAGTTATGAATACCCCTACTAGTCAGTCAATTCCTTTAACAATAAAAGGAGTTTCCACCATTAGCTTTGGACCCTAAATATAATTGCTTAAATTATTTATAGCTTCCCAATATATGACAAAATCTTAATTATTTTATGAATTATTTTTCAACACTTTTTCATTTGGCGGTAATTGTTACATCAAAAAATTTTCTTTGTCAAGGGGAGAAAATATAGGTGTTTCGAGATAAGAGTACACTTTATAACCTCAAATATAAATTATTTTTCAATTTTATATTGGGTTGGCCCTTGTAAAGAGTTAAAAAGATAATTGTGCTCTTTGTGAGGCTAACTTGAAGGTTTCAAAAAGATACAAAAGAACCAAGAACATACTAACCGTGATTATTCATATTCTAAGGCCTTATGTAATGAGAGGTTATTATATGGCCCTAGATTATATTTGTAAAAAAAATAAAGGTACAATAAGAATGTATATATTTATACACTATAATTATATTAAATGTACAAATGGGGACACCCTAAGTATTTAGGTGTGTGAAGTTCACCTAATAGTTTTTGCTACATAACAATATGATGTAAACATCAAAGAATATGTGAACAATCCTAGTATTTTTACATCCCACGTACTGTGAGAACACCTCCTTTCTTCATAACTTACATTCAATAAAAGGCAATACATACATAACACAACTAGAAAGTGAGAGAGGCCTCAGATGGTCTTAGGAGAGCCTCCTCAAACAAAAGGTGCAGGTAGAATTAAAATGCTATTTCAAACCACCCCTTACTATTATTTGCTTTATTCATGATAGGATAAAAATTTTCTTTATATTAAGGGGACAAGCCAAATGATAATTCTAACCAATAGCTTTGGACCCTAAATCAAATCACTTAAATTAGTTATAGCCTTTCAAAATATGACAAAAGCTTACTTATTTTATGAATATTTTTCAACACTTTTTCATTTTACGGTTGGAATTGTTGCATCGAGATATTTGCTTTGTCAAAGGGAGAAAATATAGGTGTTTTAGGAGGAGAGTACACTTTGTAACCTAAAATATGAATTATTTTTCAATTTTATCTTGGTTTGACCTCCATAAAGAGTCAAAAATAGTGCACTCTTTTCTAGGCTAACTTGAAGGTTTAAAAAATACAAGAGAAATAATAATAGTAGTCGTGATTAGTCAGATTATAAGGTGTCATATAATGAGAGGTTATTATATGGACCTAGAGTATATTTATACAAAATTAAAGGTATGATAAGAATTTATATATTTATACACTATAATTTTACTAAATGTATAAATGGGGACAACCTGAGTAGTTAGCTGCATCAAGTTCACCTAATAATTTTGCCACATAAAAATAGGATGTCAAAATCAAAGACAATGTGAACAAACATCATATTTTAACATCCCATGTACCCTGAGAACACTTCCTTTCTTCATAGCTTACGTTCAATAAAGTCAATAGATACATAACACAAATAGAAAGTGGGAGAAGCCTCAAATGGTCTCAGGAGAGTCTCTTTAACCAAAAGGTGTATGTAGACTTAGAATGTTATTCAAAAGCACCCCTTACTATTATTTGCTTTATTAATGATAGGATCAAAATTTTATTCGTATTAAAGGGATAAGCCAACTGATAATTCTAACGAATAGCCTTGGAACCTAAATCAAATTGCTTAAATTAGTTATAGCCTCCCAATATATGAAAAAAGCTTATTTATTTTATGAATATATTTCAACACTTTTTCATTTTACTGTTGGAAATGTTGCAATGAGAGATTTGCTCCATCAAGGGGAGAGAATATAAGCATTTTAGGATGAGACTACACTATGTAACCTAAAATATGAATAGTTTTTCAATTTTATATTGGTTTGACCTCCATATAGAGTCAAAAAGATGATTGCACTCTTCCCGAGGCTAGCTTGAAGGCTTCAGAAAAAGACTAAATAACCAAGAACATACTAGTCGTGATTAGTCAGATTATAAGGCTCTATGTAATGAGAGGTTATTATATGGACCTAGAGTATATATTTGTACAAAAATAAAGGTATAGTAAGAATTTATATATTTATACACTATAATTATACTAAATGTACAGATGGGGACACCCTAATTATTTATGTGCATCAAGTCCACCTAATAATTTTTGCTACATAACAATAGGATGCTAACATCAAAGAAAATGTGAACAATCCTTGTATTTTTACATCCCATATACCCTAAGAACACCTCGTTTATTTATAGCTTACATTCATTAAAGGCTATACATACATAACACAAATAGAAAGTGGGAGAGGCCTCAAATGGTATTAGGAGAGTCTCCTCAAACAAAAGTTCTATGTAGAGTTAAAATATTATTCCAAACCACCCCATACTATTATTTGCTTTATTAATGGTAGGATCAGATTTTTCTTTTTATTACTGGGATAAGCCAATTGATAATTTTAACCAATAGCTTTAGACCCCAAATCAAATCACTTAAATTAGTTATAGCCTCACAATATATGATAGAATCTTACTTATTTTATGAATATTTTTCAGCACTTTTTGATTTTTATATTTGAATTGTTGCATCATGAGATTTGCTCTGTCAACATAAGAAAATATAGGTGTTCTAGGATGACAGTACACTTTGCAACCTAAAATATGAATTATTTTTCAGTTTTATCTTGGTATGACCTCCGTAAAGAGTTAGAAAGACAATTGCACTCTTTTTTAGGCTAACTTGAAGGTATCAAGAAAAAAAAAAGAACCAAGAACATAATAGCCATGATTAGTTGGACTATAAGACCCTATATAATGAGAGGTTATTATATGGACCTAGAGTATATATTTGCACAAAATAAAGGTATGATAAGAATTTATATATTTATAAACTATAATTATATTAAATGTACAAATGAGAACACCCTAAGTAGTTAGGTATATAAAGTTCAACTAATAATTTTTGCTACATAAAAATAGGATGTCAGAATCAAAGAAAATGTGAACAATCCTCGTATTTTAACATCTTGGGTACCCTAAGAACACCTCCTTTCTTCATAGCTTACATTCAATAAAGGCAAAACATACATAACACAAGTAAAAAGTAGGAGAGGCCTCAAATGGTGTCAAGATAGTCTCCTCAAACAAAAGGTATATGTAGACTTAAAATGTTATTCCAAACTGCCACTTACTATTATTTGCTTTATTAATGATAGGAATAAAGTTTTCTTTGTTCACACAATTATGTGCCCATATTCACCACTTACAAATTTTTCCATAGGATTAATGAAAATAGCTCCAAGTCTTTGACTTATTGCATATTATATTGTGCACACATACTTAGGTAATTCTGGTCAAATAGTATAAATAGGAAGATGGTGTTGATAGTAAGATTGTGGGAAAAAAAAGGTATTCAAAAATTAAATATCAAAATATTTGATCATGACCAAAATGGATACTCAATATGGTTTTTAATCCGATTATCCAAACTATTCATATATACTATTTACTTTGTATTGTATTTATTTGGAATATATTATACTACTTTTTTGTTTACATTTTATATTATATTTTGGATGTAATGTACTGTGATATGGAGCATATAATACTTTTTTTATTCAGAATAAAAGTTAAGCATATACTTTTAAATTTATATAATATTTGATTTGGTTTATATTTTTTAAAAAAATTAGGTTATATTACATAACATAAGTAGAAAATGCCAAAGCAAAAACAAAATCAATAACATTGTCGCTACATAGACCACCTACACCAAAAACTAGTAGTAGAGGAACACAACATGCCAGGCAGCAAAGAATAAATCCCCTCCCCTATCACCTCAAACCACCCACATGAGGTGTAATGCAAAACACTCTAATAGACAAAAAATAGCAAGTTGTAGAGAAAATTAGATGCAATGAGAAAACCTAACCACCAATAACAAGCAACAAAAACAAAGAGAGAGAAAACCAACACCTATCTTACATTAGATGGCTACCAAAAAGTAGCACTTAAAAAAACACAAGACAATGCGACACCAGGACCTTCCAGCATAGGAAATGAGTACTTGTGAGGATCCTTACAAAGAAGCCACAAACTTATCCTCCTTTTTCAATCTTTGCTTAGCAAAGGAGTTTGACACATAATTGAAGTCCTTACATTTATGTGAAATCTGTAGGTCTGTCCACACACACTTAGAATTGGTAAAAAAAATTCATAAAGAAAGAAATACACCATTGACTATTGTTTGGTTTAGATCACTACTCCACCACATTTTTGGAGTTTGGTTCGATCTTCAAATGAAGACTCTTAGTTCATTATTTCTAAAGAGAAATAATAGTTTCCATTTGAATCACAATAACCTTAGAAACATAGATGTCTACCACAACTATAAGGATCAAGAACATGTAGTGAGATATCCCATGCCAATCTCTAAGAACCCCTTACAACTACCTTGTTATCAACAATAGATTAGGCTACATCAACGTTCCATTTGAGCCAACCTACAACATGTCATATCCAATCACAACATATTTGAACTGCCTACCAAGCACATCCACCTTTTTTTTGAGTGATAATGCAACAATTATTTAGCAATAAGAGTAATCTCTGCAATAGAATAGGGGAAGAGAAGTTCCCAAGACTTTATCTACCACCCGAGATGCAAAAGAAACACCTAGAACACAAACTTGGCAGAATATGATGATCCAGTAAAGATTTTAGCATTTCTTTCTTTCCATATAGATGAGAATAAGATGATAAAAGTAGAAAGCCATAGTTTGTTCCAAAAACTTCCTCCTCCAAGGGCACTTCCATTGTCCCAAGCTATCAATAAAATTTGATGAAAAGATCCAGCTTGTGTTCCATAACTAGAGCCAATGCTTCCACATCATACTTGCAAACATGTAGCTCAAAAAGAGACGACAATTATCCTCATTGTTACTATCACACATCACACAAGAAGAGGACAAAAATAATAAAATACCCAAGTTGACCAATCAAACCCTACTTAGTAATTTATCACACACCCGCTAGCCAAAAAGACATCTTAATGTGCTTGGGCACCAACATGGGATCAATTCATATAATAAGCACAATATATGAAGAAACAATGAGCTATGCAAAGTACTCATGACATAATTTGATAGGGAAACAACCGTTCCTACTAAAACTCCAAATGATCATATTTCTTCTCAAAGGAACCACTAACAACTCGGAGAGAGATTAATAAAGCTGTTACACTAAGTGTGTTTCCCAATCAAAAAGATATTCACCAATAAAACAACCATACCCAAGAGCATTCATTTCAAGCACAAGCCTATACAAATGAACAATTAGGCTTGACAATGAGAGAATAGAGCCTTGAGAAAACAACCTTTTGAGTCATCTCACCAAGCCATAAATCTTACTAAAGTTGAATGTTCCAACCATCCCTCAGTCTTCATCTAAAACTAACATCTCACAACTGCTTAGCCATGGGATTATCAATAACAACCTTACAGATATACATCCATGAACTGCATGTGTTAGGTTTGCACCAATCATAAATTCTCAACAAATTACACCTTTTATACTTTATTGTAATGGCATTACTCTATAAAGTAACATCTTCAACTACAAAGCAACATCTTCAACTACAAAGCACTTATAATGCCCTATCTATAAAAAAGTATTTTATACAAGTTTTTAAATAAAAATGAGTTTTAAATTGAGGAACTAATTAATTTTTAAGATAACCAATCGATTGGTAAATTATGGCTTTATTTTGCTGGTTTTGATAAACTAATTGATTGGTATACCAAAATCAGTCAAGTAGTTTTACTAAAACATGTGATCTTTATTCTAGTTATAACTTCAAATCTTTTATAATACTTCTCTTAGCTTTGGGAATATATTATTGTAAGACCCCAAAATAATATTTTAGAAATTAAAAATAAAATAAAAATTATTAGGTAAGGTTTAATTAAATTTACCATTTTTAATAAAATAATGATATTATAATCATAATTATTATAGCTAAAAGGGGATGACAATGATGTAGGGATCAAATTAGTGGAGGCTAGAATTATTTACTAAACTAAAATAAATTTTAAGTAAATAATAATAATAACAATTACTAAATTAATAAAAAAATTATTTATTTATTATTAATAGTTTTATTATTCCTAAAATTCCAAAAAAAATTACCAACCACCTCACTTTTCTTTTTCTTCTCCCTTTCTTCCTTTTCTTTTTCCTTTTCTTCTTACTTTTCTTTCTCCCCCTTCTCTTCTTTCCTTTCTTTACCCCTCTTTACTCCCCTTTCCTTTTCTTTTTCCCTCACGTGGCCCAGCACCCACAACCGCCACTCTCTTCCCACTTTCCCCCTCTTTTTCTTACTTTATGCGCTAATATTCAACCTTCCCCCTCCAATTAGTGCGACGGACATGGCTGCTTCACAACCCTATTTCTCTCTCCCCCCCTCACCCTCTCCACGTCCTGACCTATAGGACGTGCAACTAGCACTACCCTGCACTGGTCCCCTCTCTCCTACGACCACAACACCCCCACCTAACCACCTGCAACCCTGCCAAAATCCCTACCCTATCCCCTAGGTATGCGAGCAACGCCAGCCTACACGCCGGTCGACAGCCAACCACCCCCTTCCTTTGTCTGCTTCCTTCCTTTTTCCACTTTCCACAACCATCTCCCCCTATATATACCCCCCTGTGCCTTAATTCTCCCCTTTTTCTGCCATTCAAAAATCACCCTTAGGGAGAAATTCACCAGCTCAATGAGTTGACCCACTCTGCGAGCTAACCAACCTGGCAAGTTCACTTGCTCAGTGAGTTTAACCCACTTGACAAGACTAGATAATAATGAAGATAACAACACATCTTTTTTGAGAGAGGAAAATGACACAATGATTAAGGTTGTAGGTTAGACAATTGGGCTAAAAATGTTGGTGGTGGCGGCGGCCAATGAAGGCAAACAACGAAGTGGAGTTGTGAAAGGCAAGGATGGCAAAGTCGATCGGTAAAAATATGACAGAGAAGAGGGTCAAAGTTTGGGGAAATGTTTAGAGGAAAAATATAAGAGTTATGGTTTGTTTGTAATAAATGACCATAAGAGAGAGGGGGTTTTACCAGGTCTATTGTGTGAGGGAGAGAAATGATGTAAAGAAGCTAAGGTTATTATGGCAGGTTGGGACGTAGAAAACTAGGGGATGGGATAGTAGTGTACAAATGGATGACGTGAGAATCAGTTGATTGAGGTAAAATGATGGTGATGGATTAAGGCTTTGGTATTAATTGAGGAGGCCTAGTCTAACCAACCAAACTGAGCAATAACTTAGTTGGTAGGGGGAGAAGTCATGAGGGAAGGAAAGGTAGGACCAAGGAAAGATGAAAAGAAAGAAAAGAGGAAAGAGGGATAATGAAAAATGAAAAAATAAGAGAAAGAAGGGTAGGTTTAAGGTTAAAGTTTGGTATAATTTAGGATTAAAGAATTAGGGCAAGACTAAAGAATACCCCTTGGTCATTGTCAAATTCACCATAACCACCCTTTTTTCCCTTTTTCTCCTCCTCACTCAAGTCGTTAGCTATCCTTGTTGCCTTACCTTTTTGATCTCGACTAAACCTTCTCTCTCTCATTTGTGCTAAGCTAAATCCCCAGCAAACCCACCTTAAAAGCCTTTGTTATCCTTTACAAGAAAAACCTCCAAGTGTTCTTCTCCCCTTCCATAGCTTCATCTCTTCTCCCGTTCTTCTCCTCTCCATTTTATTCTATTTTTAATCATAATGAATTTTGCTAAATTTTATATTTGATTCTTGAATAGGTGAGCAAGAGTCATAAGGTTATAGTAGCATTGAGGATGGGTCTTCTTTGCTTGAAGACTTGATAAATAGGTAAATTTGGCTAGATCTTGTAGATGTAGAATGATGTGTTATATGCTGTGTAATTGTTCTTTAGCATGATTTCCATGAATTACATTATGCTACAAGCATGATTTAAGTGGTTAAAAGTATGAAAATGGATTTAGGAGCATGACAAGTTTGGTTATTTTGAATGAGAAGCCATGAAGGTGAGTGAAGCATGATTGTTGTATAATTTGGTGATTTGAGTGTTGATTTATGAAGTATTAACATTATTTTTGGTTTATAGAAACTTTCATAAGTTATGGATGTATTCAATTTTGTTTTAAAGCATGTATTTTTTATTTCTGATTATTCTAGTAAAATTAACTAACTGTTATGGGAGGAAATTAGCCAATTGGTTACTAGTCGGTTGGTTTTGACCTACTAATTATCTGGTTCATTGGAAGTTGTTAAGTGTTTAGCGCAACATTGGTTAGCTATTTAGGATCTTTCCATACAATTCAAGTGGTTTACTTGGATTTTTAGTGTATTTTCTTAGGGTTAACCTTAAGGTTTGAATTCCTTGGTTGGTCTTTAACCTTCTTGAATCAAGAAAAAAGAATAAAAAAATGGCTTAAGTGTGGATGAATGATATAAGATTAAGTGTTGAAATTGAATAAGTTATTCTTGATTAAAGTGGAAGATAGGCTATATGTATTAGGTTAGCTAGTGGTTTTATTCCACCCTATTGTGTGAGATTTGTGGGTTATCTATGTTAGGTTAGTTTGTGGTTTTATTCTACCTTTTATTGAGTTGTGTTGTCTATCTATATTAGATCAATTGGTAGTCTTTGTTCACTCTATTTTGTGAGTTGAGATAACTATCTATATTGGGTTAGTTGGTGGTTTTAGTCCATCCTATTTTGTGCATCGAGCTAGCTAACTATATTAGGCCAGTTTGAGCTTTTAGTTCACCTTATCTTGAGTTATGTTAGCTATCTATATCAGGCTTGTTAGCATTTTTACCCCAGCTTACTTTTGAGTTGTGTTGACTATTTATATTAGATTAGTTGGTGGTATCAATCCATCTTTACTTGATATGTGCTAACTATCTATATTAGATTAGCTTGTGGTAGATAGTTCCCTGGTTTGATCATATCTAATTTGATTTGATCAAGATATTATGAGGTGTTCGATTATTCATGATAGCATTTTATATGAATGCATGATTTACTATTTTTATACCATGCCCTATGTGATGCATAGTGTCTCGATAGGAGTGGTCTTGTTTACTCAATACATTAATGTATTGATATTGCGCTTGCTGGTAACTTGTTATAGGTGCCTAATGAGGATGATATTGACCTATATGCGGATATGCCTTGACAAGAGTGATTCTATTTGGGTTTTGGATTGATATGTGTGGTATTACGACATCAAAACCATTTGAAAAGCATCCCCAGGTTGAAATGTTAGATGTTCTAGATGCCCAAACCTCCCAAGTACTTTGGTGTTGACACCAAGTTCCATTTATTTGCAACTTTTCAATGCCTATTTGAGTTCACCCTACTATGAAGGAAATTTCTAAATATGCCATTTAAAAAATGTTCAACTGCTACCGTCATCCTAATCATCGGAAGGAAATACAATAGCAAACTCATCAGGAGCAACTTGGTTAGGGCAAGACAAACCCCAATAAAAAGAGAACTCCCCTTCCAAGACACGCATCTTTTCTCAACTTTTTCAACCAAAGTATCCTAGTTGACAAATTAATACAATTTTGTGGATCTGGTGCACCCAATTTCGGGTTCACCAACTTATATATTTAATATAATTATGATGTACATGCTTATATAAAAATAAAATTCACAACAAAAATATACACACTTGTACACTATAATTGTATTGAATGTATAAATAGTGCACCATAAATTGAGTGAATCAGATTCACCTAATAATTTCTACTACATAACAATAGGATGCCATCAACAAGGAAACTGTGAATATTCCTCATATTTTTACATCCTAGGTACTTTGAGAACACCTCCAAAGGACATGTCTAAATATGTCATTTAGAAATTTGTCAACAACTGCCAGCATACTAAACATCAAAAGGAAACACACTAACAAACTCGTCAAGACCGACTTGATGAGGGTAAGATGAGACTCAATAGAAAGAGACCTCCCCTTTGAAGATGCATATCTTTGTCGACTTTTTCAACCATAGAGATGCTAGAATCGATTTGATTTGGTTTATCTCATTCACTATAATGAACTAGATATAGATATAAATCCATTTGATTGAATACATATATTAATTAATTTTGTATGTTGATTGACGGATTAATATAGAAACTCGCTTACATTATAAGATATATATCCACTATGTTTTGTTTAATTAATCACACAAAGAGGAGATGGGCATAGAAGGGGGGAGTAGGCAAGACTTGTCCTCCATGGGCTACAAATAATTGATGATGGACGACCATATGTGTTTGTGTATAGTTCTATTATGGAGAGGCATATCTCACTTTAACAAATCTAGGGATGACAATTAATTCTATAGAAAAGGAGGTCTAATTCTATTTCCGAATTCAAAATAAATTTGTATCATTGAATTCATTCGGGAATTCTCTGCACCGATTTTCATAAAAAAATATATTTCTATTCCTGTCTTTATACTCAAAATTGTTCATTAAATTATTTTCTTCTTTATTCTTATTTTACTATTTTTTAGAAAAATATAATATTATAATATATTTATGTTTATATATGTGTATGTGTGTGTGTCTATTTATATAATTATGTATATTTATATTTATATATCAAACAGGTTTGGAGATAGGGACCTAATCCCTGCCCCCGTCCCATCCCAAACATTTCCACCGCACCCGACCCTGAACGAAATTTTTTTTATGGAACCCCGAACGGGTGAAAATTATTGAAATTCCTAAGCGGACCTCTCTAGCCTTTACCTCTGTTTGGTACGCCTGTAGTTCTGTACGAGATTGCGACTTCCCCCGACCCGACAGCACTAAACTTGACGAGGAGAAAACAACCAATTCGTGCATGCTGCTGGTAACATGCCTACAGAGTAAAGGAGCAATTTTGGGTTTATCGGGTAATCAGACCATCAACCCTGAGGGGATAGCACGTGCATATATATATATACACATTAATTTTTTACGAAATATTAATTTATTTTAATTTAAATTATTAGAAAAATAAATAAAAAATATTATTATTTTTTCACACCATACTTCATAAATAAAAATTTATATTGATATATTTTAAATATAAATGTAAAAATATATACATTCAACATTATAAATAAATGTATTATAAGCATTTATATATTTTCATAAGGGAGTGCGCGTGAGTGCTTGTTTATATGTATATTAACAGCTTTTAAGTTAGATTATTAGAAAAATAAAAAATATTATCAATTTTTTTTACATTATAATTTATAAATAAAAATTATGTAGATATATTTTAGATGGAAATATAAAAATACACATATTTGACAATATAAATAAATATATTATAAGCATTTACATTTTTTTAGAAGGGGATGTATATTTTTTGATCAAAAGGCGTGTATTTGTGCCTAACAATATAAGATGTGTACATTTTAATGTAAGTTTTACATTCATAACTATAAAATTTATATTTATAGATAAAAGATGTATTTATAGTTATGAGATTTGTGTCTATATTCGCCCCTTCATGTTTTATAAATGAAATTTATGCATTTATATTTAGAAGATGTTTATTCATAACATTTATATTATATAAAATGTGCATATTTATAAAAATAAATATATGTATTTTTCATTGAAATATGTACATTCTTGACTAAATTTTTTTTTTAATATGTTCATTATTGGCTAAAACTATAAAATAAATATTTTTTTTAATATAAGATGTGCATTCACAACAATAAAGTGTGCATTTGTCCAATATATATATATATATATATAATGTGGGATAATATATATTTTTTGTTAGAAAAGATTTATATTTTTTTAGGTATATATCTAAATATGTATATTTTATTAGATAAGATGTGTATTTTTTTTATAAAAAAGTTCTATAAATTTATAAAATATCATCATGTCAATTATATTTTCAAAAAAAAAAAATATGTGTTTTACCGTAATACATAAAATATATGTATTTATCAACAAAAATATATATAAGGTTATATAATTACTTACTGCTAATAGTTTGATGCAAATTTACCGAAAACGGCATATATTTGCACATTGGGGCTGGGGCATATGGAAGCCACAAAAATAAAAATAAAACAGGAAGAGGAGAAAAGAGAGAGTGCACCTCACACATGTACGTCGGTAAACCTTATCGTTAATTTGTCTAATCTCCCATTATAAATTATATGCGGACAGCCGGACACACACATGATCAAAGAATTAAAAACTTTAATGTGGTAGACTGGTAGTAGTAAGATTGTCGTTGACGATGTGAGAGCGTCATCCCATTGTCGGATATGAAACAAACAACTGGACGCGCGGTACGCGAATCTGTTATACAGTGTAGCTTTAAGGTACATTCGATCTTCAATAGGTACAAATTAGTACTAATATTTAAATAAAAAAATATTTCTCTGTATATTATTTACTATATATAAATGTCTCTATTGATGATTTTTTTCATATTAATATTTAATTAACTTTGTTTGATATATTTTATTATTTAACTTAATATGCTTTTTTAAAATTAATAATTGGTTTATTTTAGACTGATATTTTATTATTATATTTATTATAGTAACGATATATTTAATGATAATAATAATAATAATTATAATAATTTTTGAAATTAAAATAAAACTTTTTATAATTAAATAATATAATTATTATAATGTAAAATTAAAATTATTAAAATCTTATTATATTTATTATATTTTTTTTACTATTTACATGTTGAAAATATTTTGTAATGTATCTTTGGATGCATAATATCAATATTGTGTGCAATAGTCTTTTAGTTTGTTGTAAATGCCTCCACTAAGAGATTTTTTTTTTATGAGTCGAGTTTATGGTGAGTCCTCTTACATAGTAATATAAATAAGCAAAGTCGAACCTAATACTTTCGATCTCGAATTCGGATCTTTTAATAAACGAGTTTAAAATAAAGTTTGAATTTAATCCATTTAACTAAACAAACTAGGTGAACTAAGTTTATGAGCCTAAGTTAAAATTAAGTCAGGCCAAACTTTTTCTAACTAAAGCCCTACTCATTTAATAAACGATTTTGAAAATGAGACTCTAACTCGCCTTATTTAACTAAACGAACCAACCGTTTAACAAGATGGCCTGAATAATTAGTTAGTCGACTCGTCTCATTTACTGCCCTATAATGTCATATATAATATGTGGATCAAATGATATACTGAATTTTAAACTCTATATTGATGTGATTAAGGTTCCACAACTAGATCATCAAGGGGTACTTAGTTAGTAAGCTACTCTTGTTTCGGTCTTCACATCGCTAAAGCAACACACACTAATATGTGATGATCCGATTTAATATTTGAATCAATTAAATTAAAAAAATTAAAAATTAATTTAATCAATAAAAGAGTAAATAAATTAAATATCCTATCCGATAAATATAAATAAATGTTTAATATTATAAATTATATATATGCATACTCTGAACATTATTTATTTTTTATATAATTGTATTGTATATAAGCAGCTATGTGTGCACATAAGATGAAATGAGATTGTTTGTTGTAAGTAAATTTTATACTTTTTAATTATTATTCTGATTAAATATTGAATATTGTCTAAAATTTGATATTGTTAATTGAATATAATGTAATTTAAGACTCAAGTTAAGTTATTAAATCATATTTGATTAATTTATTATTTTTCGATCGAATAATTTTTTATCCGATATATCTCATTTGTGTCTATTCAAAATTTTCATATGTTCGGCATATTATTTATTATTCAATTTAAATGTTTAAATATGCAAATTGTGGTATACCAAAACTTTTTTTTTTTCAGATATCAAATATCTTAAATATTCAATTTCTGATAATCAAATATTGGATCCGTAGACACCCTTTCCTAGGTGCACCATCCAACAGCGAATTAGCCAGCGGAGACGGTAAAATTTGGTGCAAACATCTTTTTCACCATTAACAGCTATTCGAACAAAACTCATGGTGGGAGAATCAAACTACTGAAAACAATTGCTTGCAAAATCCACTACTGACGAATTCGGACAAGTGAAATTTATTACCGCCACTCTCATCCTTTTATATAACGACGTACTACATCACTATCTCGCACCTGTCGTTAACACTAGCAGAAGCTCCTGGCCGCCATCGTTTTGTCCAAACCTTTATATCTAATTCTCTCCTCCTTTCCCTTACCATTCTACTAGGTGATCTCTTCTCCTCTATTTTGTACCGGGTTACCCACACCTTCTCCCTCCCATTCTCTTCTCCCCCGTTGATTCTCTCAACAACACGCATGGTGGTGCTAACAGTGGTTGGAGATGAAGTTTTGGCTTTGGTGGTAGCAATTGACGGCCTGTTTGGTAAATGAGAATGGAAGTTTGGGAATTAAAGATTGGAAATGAGAATGAGAATTAAAAAGTGGAAATTAGTTTATTTACTCTCATTCTCATGTTTAGTATTTGATGGGATTAACTTGGGAATAAAAGTTTCCTGTATTTGGTACGTGGGAATGGAATTGGAAATATAATTATAAACTTACAAAAATATCTTTCTTATATTTATAATATTTATAATTTTGTATATATATATATATATATAACCAATTATTATTATATTTTTCCATTATTCGACCTTGTTTTTCTCATAATAGATCATATAACATCAGATCAGATCCGATCCGATCCGATCAAATCAGATCAGACAATAGTAATAATAATAATAATAATAATAATTTTTATTATTATTATATCAAATAATATTTACAATAATTATTATTATTATAATTATGATTATCTTTATTATAATTATAATTATTATTATATTTTTAATTATAATTAATTATTATAATAATTAGAATAATAATAAAGATAATAATTATAATATAATTATAACTGTTTGTTTGGTAAATGGGAATGGGAGTTTGAAAATTAAAATTATTATAAAGATAATTATCATCATCATCATCATCATTATTATAATTAATATTATTAATATAATTTTATATATAATAATATAAGGTCATTTTGGTAATTTTATCTTCTATTCCATTCCCATCCTTTTAATACCACCTCCCCCTAGGAATAAATTGATGGGAATTGGCACCTCTAAATCCCATTTTAATTCCCATTCCCTCAAAACAAATAATAGAATATTTAAATTACTCCTCAAATTTCCATTCCCACAATTTTATTCCCTCCAACCAAACAAGCCGTGAGTGTAATTTTTAGAAGTTGTTTTGTTTAGAAGTTGTGTATTTTTATTTAAAGAATATACTTACTTATAATATGTTTATTCATCAATTTTTTTTTATAAATTATAGAATGCATATATTTTTGTAGAATATGTATATTTTTATGTCAAAAGACGTGCATTTATAATTATTAGATGTGTGAAGTTGTATATATATATTTTTTTCAATAATATGTATATTTGTATCATGTATTCGTCCCTTGATATTTATATATATATAAGATGTGTATCTATAATAAATGTATTTATTTTTTGTTGTTTTATAAGTAAAATGTATATTTATATTTAAGAAATTGTATACTTTGTTTGATATGATGTGTATTATTGTTAAAAAAATATGTATATTTATTTTTGAACATGTGTATTTAGTTGGGTAATAAATGTATATGATTTTAAAAGAAAGTTCAATAAAGAAAAAAAAATATTACATTATCCACTTTATTTTTAAGAGAATGGATATTTCTATGTACATTTTACAATTTCAAATGAGCATCTATAACTCCGTTCCTTGTCAATAGTAAGATATATTTTATTAATGTATGAAATATACAAAACTACGGCACCTCGTAACTCCTTCATCCTTGAGAGTTTTCATTTATTTAACCCTTTGATGGGAATTATTGTTGTAGCATTTGTCCTATAAAAAATCATATATTTATATAGGTTTTGAAAAGAGTAAAAATTATGATTTACATGCTTATTTTATTTATTTTATTTTATTTGCTACTATGTACTTCATCTGTTTTATAATGTACAACATTAAAAAAATGTTTCATCATATAAGATATTTTAGGAAAAAAATAATAACCAAACATTAAATGTTATATCTCATAATGTTATTGTTTTTTAGTTAATTAGAAGAGTTCGAAGTATTAATATGATTGTATATATTAGTAAAGATAGATGATTTTTTTAATCTAAAATATAATACTTCTTATTATGTGTATAGAAATATTATATGCATTACACTAATAAACAAGAGTACCAATTTCTTTATTTTTTCCAATAAAAGGCACAAAGAAATATTAAAGTTGATTTTATTAGTACATCTTTAAAAAAAAAATGGTCAAGTCATTTTCTTCGGAAGAGAAGACGGAGGAAGGAAGAAATAAAACAAATCACAAAGTACACGTTTATGTAACCACGAATTGACTTATGATAAAAGTTAATTACTAGCTCATGAAAATAGACGGGAAATTGAACAAAAAATCATAGCATGACAAATAAATAAATAAATGATTTTCAAGTATATTTCTTTTCCCAATTACATGCTTTTTTTTTTCTAAAAGAGGTCAACCAAAGTTTTATTATAATTTATATAATTTAATAATACTATCATTCAATTTCTGAAATAATATTACAGATTGACAAAAATACTAATGAGCTCCATGACTTCTATCAAAAAAGGGAAAGAAATTGACCTTTACATTGTTCTATGTAACTTAATATATAATTTTATTTATTTATTCTTTTATAGATACGCGTCAGGTCCAATAGAAAAAACCATAGATGCATTAATCATATAAACTTTTGGGTTGATGTGGAGAAAATAATAATAATGGAAATGATGTAGAATGTTGAACGACTTCATGATTGGCTGGCTTTCGATTTCCTCATACCCTACACACAACTAAATTATTTATTCGAGTCGTCAATTACATGAATTTGAGTTCTTTTGTATCTTATTTGGTAGTGACATTTAGAAAATGACATCTCTATTTTATTCTCAGTTTTTCACCGTGTACTAATTTGCTTTTACCATTGTCAATATCCTCTTCACACACATCGTTAGGTGTTATTGTTTATTTATTTCATATATTAATAATATAAACATAGACTTCATTGACTATATTTGAAACATATATTATATACTATATTTCCATCTATTTAATATATCCAGGTCTAAATGCGGTAGAAAGTAAAAAAAGATAAACTTGGTAACTTGGATGCCCTGCCCTGATAAAACTTGTTAATTCTGTTTTTTTTATTTAAAAAAAAGCACTTTACTTCGGTCGATATATAATTAACCATATAAATAAATGTAACTGTTATTTGAAAAAAAATTACTGTATAGAAAACCTTTTTTCCTAAACTACCCCCAGCCCTCTATTTCTTTCCCTGTCTCTTCTCTCTCTTCTCCGTCTACTCGGTCAATTCAAATTCTTCCTCAACCTCACTCCCTATCCCTCGATCGATCTAAGGTAAGTTATTATTTTTATAATTTTTTATGTTACAAATTATTTGATCTATACATGCATATTTTTTTTTAAGTGTGGTGGATAGACGGACATTTTTTACCGATGAGAGATGGGGGCAACGGCTAGTTTAGTCGGTGATGGATAAAGGAGAACGGTAAAAAATATCGTAAGGAGGTAGGGGGAACAACATACATTATTGTTGGGGGTGGAGGCAACGGCACAAATCACCGGTGGAAGGTAACTAGAAATGGCAAAAGATGTCATTGGAGGTAGCGGGGCAACGGTAGAAATCGTCGGCGGGTTGATACTGGGAACGACAAAAGATGTTGTTTGGGGTGGGGGCAACGGCAAAAAGTGCTGATGTGTATCAATTATACCTATGTTAGTATTATGGTTAATCAGATTTATTAATTATGTCTCATGAATTAGTGTAAAACCTAATAAAATTTTGTGTTAGGTTTGCAATTAGTGTATTTATTAACTATTGTATTTTGTTTAATATGCATGTAATAATTATGTTAGTATTAATTAATTATTTATTGATAATTTTTATTATGTGTGTATGATTTATGGTTTATTAATTAGTAATTATGGTTCATAATGTGAAATATGATTTTGGTTGGATAGATCAGGTTTTTTAATTCGATCTCATTAATTAGTGCAAAACCTAATAAAATTTTGTCCTTGTTTTGTGATTATTTTGTTTATTAATTATTGTGTTTTATTTAATATGTGTGTAATAATATGTTAGTATTAATTAATAATTATTTATTTATTAATAACTTTTATTATGTGTGTATAATTTATAGTTTATTAATTAGTAATTATGGTCCATGATGTGGAATATGGTTTTGGATGGATAGATCAAGTTTTTTAATTCTATCTCATTAATTAGTGCAAAACTTAATATAAAAAATTTCCTTGGTTTGCGATTATTGTGTTTTATTTAATATGTATGTAATAATTATGTTAGTATTAATTAATTATTGATAATTTTTACTATGTGTGTATGATTTATGGTTTATTAATTAGTAATTATGGTTCATGATATAGAATATGATTTTGGTTGGATAGATCGGATTTTTTAATTATGTCTCATTAATTAGTGCAAAATCTAATAAAAATTGTCCTAGGTTTGTGATTATTGTGTTTATTAATTTTTGTGTTCTATTAAATTTGTGTGTAATAATTATGTTTATAGTTAAATGAAAATTTAATTATAATTAATTCGATTAAATTTGTTTATTATGTTTTTAGATCTATTATACTCTATTAATTATGCTTTATTATTATAATTAAATATGAGTTTGTGAAAATCTGTTTAGTTTCTAGGGTTTTCGGTTGTCGTTTGGAGGGGTAGTTATTTTTTTTTAATTATAGTGATTGGATAATATATTTATTTTGTTGTTGAAATTCAGATGAGTCACATACAAGATAAAGTAGTAGATAAAACCGAAGGTCATCCTGTGACAGCATCTTCATGATGTAATAGAACGCATACTGAACAACCTACTCAGTTGTTTCCTCTAAAAAGTATGGGAAACAGTCTTACCAAAGGATGGATAAGAGGTAATAAAAAAAAAAGGGTAGCCAACAAGAACCAGAAGAAGTATCGAAACAATAAGAATATGGAGAAGCTCATGAACAACCAAGGTCTAGTCATGTAGCTTCTACCATTCCAACATTTGTTGAGTATGCAGATCGTCCATAATTTGTGGCTGATACTGGCATTTCGGGGTACAAAGGTTCATGTTTTGGAGATTCAGGGTACAAAGGTTCAGGGGTAAGTGGTGCAGAGGGTTTAGGGTATGGAGGTTTAGAGGTAGGGGTTTGGTGTTTGGAGGTTTAGGGTACGAAGGTTCAGGGTATGGAGATTTGGGGGCAGGGGGTTTGGGGTTTGGAGGTTTAGGGTATGATGGTCCCGAGGGATAAGGTTTGGGGTACAAAGGTTCACGGGTCTGAGGTTTTGAGTACAAAGGTCTTCCATTATCTACAAAATATTTAGATTTTTTTTACCTCGGCTACATAGCCTGATATGGGAGTACCATCATCCTCAAATCGCCCACTTCCTATTGGTGGTTCTAAATCATCATTGGAGTTGGCATCATCATTTCCCCGTATTACTGAGCAACCATCGACATCGACATTTGTGCGTGATGATGGTGTTGTACGTCATGATGATGATCATCATCATCATCACAACGACAAAAATTATAGATATGGTGACAGTGATGATGATAAGGATGTTGGCAAAACCAATGAAGTTGAACGATGTAGACAGTTGAAGGATGAAGAGTATTTGCTGGGGCTATGTCCTAGAGGTCCAATTATCCCTAATTTGATCCAAGCTTCAACAGTTATGCCGCTTTAGATATATAATTAGGAAAGGTATGTCTATCATATGCATTATTAAATATTTGACATTTTATTTATACAGATATCATATATAGTCATGACATATATTGATTTTTTTTTTCAGGATCATGGTCGTCCTAGGATCTATACTAGATAGGAGGTTATGAAACTTTTCTTGGAAGTGTAAATGAAAGGATGTTCGCTTTGACACACCAAACAGGATTGTCACACCTTCCACCTTGTACATTTGAGCATGCCAATGTGCCACTTATTTTAGCGTTTATTGAGAGATGACAACCAAACACGAATAACTTTCATATACCATAGAGTGAGATGACAATCACCCTTTTAGACGTACATCACATATTAAGGCTACGAGTCGATGGTAATCCATTATATTTGGAGATCATTGCTAACATGTGTGGGCAATTGATTGGTGCAATAGGTGCCTTGTTTTAGATGGAGGAAATGCAGTTGAATGAAGTCACTCGAAAGGGTGGGCTTTAATTTAAATGACTACAAGAAGCATGCGAATCATACTGGCTAGGGGATGAAGAAAAATCAATCTGGTATTTATTATGGTTGATCGGCCTATCATTGTTTGTAGATAAGTTGGTTGATAAAGTAAATCCATGCTATATCCTTTTTCTTCAAGATATAAGTCGGGTTGAAGGTTATGCATGGGAAGCAACCGCACTTGTTTTTCTTTATCGACAACTTAGGATGGCTTCCAGAGCTAACGATACTCAAATGTCAAGATGTGTCACTCTATTACAAGTAATTTTGTAATTACCACATATATATTACATACTTGGATACATTAAATGGTAATTAACATAATCAAATATTATAACAGACATGGATTTATGAACATTTCCAGGGTCCGGAGTGGAACGATCTAGGTATGATCCAGACCATCTTCGTTGTACGAGATGGTTTTGTGGACATAAATTTGATAATAAATTAGAGACACTCGAGTAATTTCGAGCAAATATTGATCTTATGCCTGCATCAAAGGTACGCTACTTAAAATCATATTCTCGCTATATTATGTTAGTGATATATGTATTTGGTTTAATTTTTTTGCAACAAGTCATTTGAGATCTGTACGGAGTAGCGAATCTGTATAGGGATTGTCCAATGGTAATATATCACTGTTGTCTACACTATTTGGAGAAATTAGAACCGTATATATCTGATAGAGTCATACACCAATTTGGATATATACAATTAATCCATGAGGAACCTATTAAGCCCACCAATAGCACGTACATAAGTCCTTTCCTCAAGAAGCATAAGGTTGTTTACGCACACATGCTTAGCCAATGGTTCTTGAGTCATGAACACATATTGGGACTGAATGTTTTTAGACCATAGGCTCAATACCCATGGGACATAGCTCGTGACTATATGGGTTGGTACGTTCCTATAACCCAGAGGTATGTGTTGGTAAGGATGGAAGAATATTTTGCTAAACATCTGAATAATGAGCATCAAATTCTAGCTGAAAGACATTTGAACAAAGAATGTAAAAATATCCATCGATTTTATTGGAGGGGAGAGCCAGCTCCAAATTATTAGCAATTGGTTACATGTATTAAAAATCTTGTGCATGATTTAGGAGTTACTCTACCTAGGCGCGGGTGTGGGCATGGGCATGGTAGTGGGCATGAACATGAGAGTTTGTAATGACCTTAATGTGCATTTGTTTAATTATGTACTTTGATTAAAATATATTTGTTGTTTTTATTTTATATGTATTCGTTTAAAGTATAACTCAATCTTCCTTAATTATGTTGAACTCCGAGACCCTACTGAACTAAATAAAGTGCAGATATATCGGATTACCATAGATCAGGTACTTAAACTGACTAAAGTACATATATAGTCCGATGAGATTACCACAACTCAATTAAGGAAAAAATTACAAAAAATCTAGATATAACTTTCGTCTGAAGATAAAGTATGTGGCTCTTAACTTCCATCATTAACTAATGAGCTCCATTGATGCAATATTGCAAAATTTAGTGTATTCCCCATGGAAATACTATTGTCATAGTATCAACTCCAATTTGTATGCAACGGTGAGAGTGGAAAATTATCCAGAAGATATACCTGTTAGACACAGAAAAAAAATTAAGGGGAGTCATAATATTATAATGGAAAATAATTTATAAAACACTTGCATACCACTATATAATGACTCATGTCTTGTAGAAAACATATAGTCACTTCATTTTCAAGACCTTAGATTTTATGTTGCGCCACTAAAGGTAGGAATGAACTGCAAGCATTGAACGAGTAATATGCAAACAAAATACAATAACGAGTTGTAATGGCATGACCAATATCAGGCTTTTCCATTTAGTGTGTCATCGGCGCTGACCCTTCCTAGTAGGCAATAGTATTCAAAACTTGATCAACGCTGTCATATATGAACACATTCTTGTACAAATGTCATCTCACCAATATCTCATGATATAAGTCGGTACAAATTTAAATCCACTGTTCTTCATCTCCTAGTATAGTATACGCCAATGCTTTAAACTGAAATTTTTATCTCCTAACACATTATACCAGGTACTAATATAAGGGACTATATGCCGATTTATCTTATTCATGTACGGAAATTGTAATTGGCCTGAGGACATAAATGTCAATTAACGTCCTCAACCCCAACCACGACATTGTATTGATCTTAAATGAACAGAAAATTATAGTTCTGTGTACTCTCAATTGAATTGTTCCCTTCTGGTGGAATTTTTTGGGCGACCCCTACATTATCGTAATGGTGGCTCTTCAAGAGGTGTTCTTTGTGGAACAACAATATTAAATATCTCTCTCACCAAATGGTTTTAAATTGCTGGTGGCTGGATTAGAACAACTTCCATGAAAAATATGGAGTAAATGAGATGCAACATCTATTGGTTCTTGCAGTGTATGTGGATTTATCTGCCGATCTATGTCTACATTCTTCCATAATGGATGAATAGCCAATAGGGGGATTTCCATGTAGTTAACAATATATGTATTAATCTTGTGCATACATGGTATCTCGTGTGTATGATGTATATAACACCCGCATAAATGATCATCTATACCTATGTAATTACTTCTTTCACACTCTTTGTTCACCAAATCCATTGCGTATATGACAACATGATATCTCAAATTGGCGTAAAGGGAATTTGTAGCAAAATGCACTGTATTACATTGACATCTCTCAAGCGATGCTTTAATCTCGTAATGTTGCAATTTAAGGTACGTGTGTATTTGTTTGAACACAGTGTTGAAGCTGCCTCTTGATGTCTCTAGAAATCCCTTAAAAGATCCGTGAGCACCTTCAACCCTGTTGTCAAAAAAATCAATATATTAAATTATTACCAGAAATATTTAAAAGCAACTATAGCAGGAGATAAAATAACTTTCATACCTATTTGTTATAATCTAATCAATATGAAAAACGTCACCAAAGAAAGCAGAAACAATTTTTTATTTATATGGTTGTAGCCAATTCGTCTTGAGATACGAAATTAGGCTAGACATGTTTATGTAATCTTCATCCCATGACAACAATCGTTCCTCGTATGTTTGTTCATCCAATGACAAAAATGTTGATCACATTTTTTCATCGGGATATAAAATCACATGCGAATGATGAACGGTCATATACTTTCTTGCACATTTCCTCCACATTTTTATTAACATGGAACCTACATAATAAATGTATTGAAGTGGGAAAAATACGTTTCACAACTAAAATTAGAGCCAGTTGTCAGTCAATAATAATGGTGGTTGGAAGCATAGATGGATCCATTAAGATCTTCAACCTCTCAAGTACCTATAAATAATTTTCTCCTTTTCAAATGACATATATGCACATGCAACATTGAAATTCAATTATGTTGGTGTTAATCCAATAATTTTAAGTAAGGACATTCCATATCTATTCTTCTTATACGTGCAATCCATTTGTAAAACAAAAGAAAATGCACGTAAAATATTAACAAATATGGGATGTGCAAATAGTTGTTCGCTTATTACATTTGATTCTGACTTACTTCGATGCCATTGAAAATACTGCCTCTCAACCAATATACTCATAACATGTTGTAACATTGTTTGACAATCTATTTCTTCTGATCTAAACTTCTATCGAGTATTATAAATATGTCTTCTCATACTTACATTCCCTTCAAATTATTTTTGAAAAAGCGGTATGATTTGTTGTAGCTTTTACGTTACTTGTAATAAGCTCATCTATAAATTGAACTTTATTTTCAATCAACTTACCCAAAACAACATGTCATTATTCATAATTTGTCCATTCATGATTATGTGTTCCATTTCTAATTACCGTTTGTCACCCACCATTATTATTTTCAACACTAATAAGAAAAAAGGGATAATAATTATTTTAGAACTTGTAATACATGCACATTCAGTATCTATAGGTCTAGTACGGTTGTATGTTCCACTTATTTCACATGTTATTGAGACTCTGCCTGCCCCTACACTATTTTCTTTTCTAGAACCTTTGATGATCAAAATCATCTTATGAGTTCTACCCATTTGTTTGACCCATGTTACAAGTTCTTCATGATTACAAAATATTTGCTCTATTATGAAAAATCTCTGATAATTTTAGCCGTAAAACATGAATTATCCATGCCCTGAAAAAAATATTTTACCATAATAAAATAAAAAAATATTAATTTCATCATAATAAATTCATGGACATAATTTACAATAAAAAAATATACCTCTTCGTAGAAGTTGTAGTTATAATTTGGAGATTCTATTTGTATTTTTTCTGTGTATCCTTAGCTTATCGGTATTGTAAATTCATCATCGCAGTACGTTGGATTTGTAAATCTATCTTCATAGCTCACTAGATTTCCAAACTCGTCGTAGTTTGTCGGAGTTCCAAATTCATAATAATTTGAAGAGCTTCCAAATTCATTATTCATTATAAGTATTTAAAAATAATAATATATTACTATACCAAAAGATTTAATAAAAACTTCTCTCTTTTGATGAAAATTATAAACCGAAACGTATAATTATAAAGAATGAAAATATAGATTTTTTTTATTATATATATACATGATTTTGACTCATGCAAATTGAAACAATGATGTCAATTATTCAGACAGAAAATTTTTCTTTTCCTTAAACGATGGAGTACCATTCTTTATACATTTCCGTCGTCAGGGTACTAGTGGCGAATAACTCAAATTATTGGGTGTGGGGAACGGTGAAAAATTTTGGTGTAAGGGGAGGGGCAATGACACAAACTGCTGAAGCGGGGTGGGGGGTGACCAAAATTGCTAAAGATGGGGGGGAGGGGCGGGAACAACACAAACAATCAAAATGGGGTGGGAGGAACGACATAAACTGCTGAAGTTTGGGAAGAGGAATGGCAAAAGTTGCAGCTGCTTAGAGAAATAGAACGACAAAAATTGCCAGTGGATTGGGGTATATGTTTTTCCATCGAATAATTTTTTTTTTCCAAATAACAAAATCCTAAATAAATTCAGGCCCATCTGGGATAAATTTCGCTCTAGCAATCATAGTTGTACGGATACAGGGAGATTCATAGGGACATAATAATTTTTTTAATTATAAATTATATTTATGTTTATTTAAAAAAATGGAAATTCAAAAAAATTGAACAAAAAAATATTTTTAGGATTGGAATGAGTTAAATAGAATTGTTGTATATCATTAATGATTACAAATGTATAGAGCATGTATTTGTCATTATTTAAAATAGCTCATAAGTTATTCCATTTTTTTGTATATAAAAGATTTTTTTTAGCAATTTAGGCAATATTTTAAAAAATAAAATATACCTATAATATTACAGTTACGTTATTAATTAAAAAATAATATAATAATTGATGCATAAAAAATGAGGAAAAGAATAGAAAAAGAATATTAATTAATCTAACATGATTTTTTTAAATAAAATTTTTTATCTAACATTTTTCCATAAAACAGATGGAGTAGTTTTTAGATTACTAAAGCTATTTTCTAAGAAAAAAATCAACAAAATTACTAAAAAAAATATTTTAAATAACTTATAATTTATAAAATTTATATCGATTGAAAAAAAATGAAGGTAATTTTACCAAACACACTGCTATTGTCGACCTGATTTGACGTCAGCTTAAGGCAACATACGGACAAGCGTGTGGCAAGCGGGTGATGGGTGCAGCCTAGGGGGGTACTACTGAAACTGCAGCAGTACGCATCGAAAATAACACAAACGCATCTACTTTTGATTGATTGCCCTCAAATAATAGAAGCTGGCGGTTTTACCCCCTTCCCTGCCCCTGATCCAATACATCACGAGTTCACAATCGCGACAGCTCTACATAAATCAGGGGTGCGTTGGGGTAAGCAATCCGAGGTGATTGAATAATTTTAGTAAGTTCTGCATCGAAATCGTTTAAAATTGCTAGACCTTTTAATAATATACTACGTACACAAATAGCCGAAATAGGTATTGCTCCAAAAGTAAGAAAGCCAAAAATGTTAACAATAATTCTAAATGCTAGGTTAAAAAATAAAAATTATATATTATTTAATAATATAGCCTTTTTATTCATTAGATACGCAATTCTAACTTAATACTATTTTACAAATATAATTAAATATTTACTAGTAAACCTAAAAATTGCTGTTAGTAAAATTGTTATAAAATTAATTTAATTAACTAAATTATCCCTTACATAAAGTGCAATTGGAAACGATAATGGTAATTGATTTAAGTAAAAAGTAATTAGAATTAAAAGATAAAATATTAAAATAAAAATAAAAATTACATCATAAATATAAAATAACATTTATTTATAAACAATACTAAATTGTTAAACTATCACTTATTTATGAATGAATGAAATGATTGTTAGATTATTCTTGTCCCATGTTTGCTGAATTTGTTTTTAGGGAAAAAAATATCTCCATATTATAAATTAAACGTAATTCTATTAAAGTATCACACAGATTTAATAATTTCATATAAATGTCAATTATTTTGAATTATTTCATCAGTTGAGAAATCAAGCGTGTGTCCAGTTTCTTTAAATTTATCACCATTGTGTTAATTAAAATCAGTCTTAATTTTGAGAGAGCCCTAGCAAAATAGAAAAATAATAATACTATATCCACACTAGAAACTAAATTACTTTAGTCTTAAATTTTTATATCAAAAAATCAAATCACACTATAAAAGTAAAAAAAAAACTTTATATTTGATAAAAAGTGTATTTATAGATATAAATATTTTCATTTTTTTCATATATAAATAAAAATATTTGTTGATTTTCCATAAAAACACACACATTTAGACTTTATAATATTTAAAAATAAAATAAAATATCATATAATTTTGGTAATTTTTATTTATATTTTAATGATAATAAAGTCTAAATGTTTAATCCTTAATAGAAATAAAGTCTAAATAATATCATATTTTTCATGTTTAAAATATTTATGGCTTAATATGAACCAAGTCTAAACATTTATGTCCTTATAGAAAATACACAAAATATTTATACTTTTATGAGAACAAATATATAATATTTATGCATTTTTTTGTATTTTATATTTCTCCTACTTTTTGACTCCAAGGTATATTAATTATAATTAAACCTTTTCTCGCTACTTTAGAAAATGAAGAAGCAATTGATATACTTGATACATTAAGCTTAAATGTCTTGCTAAACAAGTGTAAAATATATAATGTGACTTGTTTTATTTATGTATTTAAGGAGTAAAAATAATAAATAAATAAATAAATATAAATAAATAAATAAAGGTCACTTAGATATGTGTATATGTGCAATCATTAAAATATTTCCACCATTTCATAATTAAAAAATATAATTTTAATAATCTATTATAAAAGTTACAAATAGGATAATATCAAACTAAAATTTTGATTTAAATACCATGGTAATACCTAGTTAAAATTAGGTCAAATATAATAGCACCTAAATGGGAGTTTATTTTCAAGTAACAAATAGTTTAATTTATTTAAAATTTTGTATTTTTTTTTATAAAATTGAATTTTAATGTATAAATATTTTGAGTTTGTTTTCATAAATACATAAAACAATTTTGAATTTTTTATAAAGATAAAAATATTCAGATTTTAGTCTTATTAAGACACAAATATGTTAAACATAAATAAAAGTTAAGACATAAAAAATTAAACTTTATTTCTATTAAGACACAAAAGTTTTTAAAATGAAAACAATAAGGTTTTAAACTGTTAGACGTTATTTATATTTAAATATAAACATTTAAATATTTTTTTCTATAAGACATAAATGAAAATGACTAAAATTATTAAAATAAATTTATTTTTTAAAGTATTATGCCTTATTAAGAACAAAGTATACATGTTTATACTTTTATGAAAATTCAAAAATGCTTGTATTTTTATGGATACAAGTCCTGAAAGTTTATGAATTTATATGCACTTTTATCTATTTTTTTTAATAGAAGTTATGGTTGAAAAGTTGTATTTTAGAACCAAAATATATTTTTTTCAAATACAAGCTATATATATCTAGGGTTGTGTGTAAAAATCGAAATCTAAAAAATCTGATCCCGTATTCAAAAATTTGATCAAACATTATAAATATCCATTCATTTTTTGTATCAAAAAGATATTCGGCCTAAAGGATATTATGTTTTTTATTGGATGATCCAGTTCAAAAAAATATCAATTATAGTATTGATTATTTTGACAATATATTATAACAGTGTATTTTTGTAGTGTTTAGTTTTAAAATTTTATTTATTTCTGTATTTAAAGTTTAATGAGAGAATTTTCATTAAAATATTGGATAGATTTAATATTTGATTCATATATGATCTGTATTTTTGGACTCCAAAAGTTCCCGTATCCGTTGTAAGAAATCTAGAGTGAATATATATGATTTGGTGGATTCAAATATCCAATTATAAACATTCATATATATGCCATCTAATAATTTATTTATTGATTCAACAATTATAATATATTATTATTCATTTAAGTTTATTTTAACTCATCTAATTTTTTTCTCTTCTATCACTTTCTTGTTAGCAGCCATCAACAATCACCAAGAAAGTAATTATAGGAAACATTTTAGAGAGGAATCTAGCTGTTGTAACTAGAGGTGGCAAAATATATTTAGACTTTATTTTTATTAAAATACAAATATCTTAATAATAATAAAATTTAATACATGACATATTAGACTTTATTTATATTAAAATATAGACATTTAGATTTTTATTGTCATTATGACATAAATAAAAATGACCAAAATTATCTATTTTTTTAAAAAAAATACATGATGTCTTAACATGAACAAAGCATAAATGTTTATACTTTTATGGAAAATTAAAAATAAATTATATTTTTATGAAAACAAATCCTAAAAGTTTATATATTTGAATGCATTTTATCTACTTTTTTTTTTTAATAATAGAGCTTATGGTTGGAAAGTTTTATTTTAGAACCAAAATATTGTTTTCAAATATAAGTTATACATACCTAGGGTTGTTCAAAATTTATGGGATTCGAAAATTCAAACTATGTATCCAACATTTTGATAAGACATTTAGTACATTGAATCAATAATCAGAGTATTTGATTTTTTATTGAATTATCAAATTCAAAAAATGTTTTTTATTTTATTAATTATTTCAATAATATATCAAAATATTTTATTTTTATAGTGTTAAGTTTTTATTTTTTTATATTTAAACTTTGACAGTAGTATTTTCTGAATTTTTTTTATAAATAAATCTAATATCTAAATCATATCTGTTCCATATTTTAAAACATCCCAAAATTCATATATCTGCTCCGATTATGAATACTCTTGTATATATCAAGTCACAATTTACTTACTGATTTAGCAACTATAAATAATTATTATTCATTTCAGTTTATTTTAATCCATTCAATTATTTCTCTTTTATCTCTTCCTCGTCAGCAGCCATGAACAATCACCGCTAAAAATGAAAATAGTTATAGATTTTTTTTAGAGAGGAATCCAGCTGTTTTACTTTTAAGTTTTAACCACTGCTTGGGTAGCCATCCAGATCCAGTGAGCTGAAAACCAGAAAGACTTGACCTTCCTTCCCACGCCATACGGTACTTTTTTTCTCTTACCGCAGGACCGCACCATCTCTGATTCTCACATTCCTCAGTTCACCTACTACCTGACCTGACCGACTCTTTTCAGCTGCATCACCGTGCACCGTTGGTGCTGCTTTGGTACGGACATAGTAGAAAGGAAAAATACGCCATCAAAATTTTGAGTCTATTGAGTAATTTATTTAAAATAAAAATAACCTTTTTAAATAAAAAAAAAAGATTTTTAGCTTTTGTTCGAGCTGACGTAGGTATCTCTTTGGAAATATTTATATTATTTCTAAATATACTATTTAAGTGGCCAAATATCTAAAGATATTTTGTTCCCATCTTATTAATATTGTAGTGTTTTAAATATGTCAAAACTAATTTATTTATTTAAATAAATGAAACTTAAGCTTTAATTTTTAGGTTCATTTATTAACAAATTGACCTATGTTAGAATTATTTAAACGCTTATATAAAAGTACAGTATAACATACAAATAGTATTTACGCATTCATACAACTCAATATATTTAACTTCCTAGAGGAAATTTGGCTCACATAATACATTGTGAGTCGATTTGGTTCGTTATTAAACGAGCCGAACTTTAACACTAATATTTAGGTTCTCTTATAGCTTCACAAGATTTATTTATTTAATGAATTGAACTCTATCACTAATATTTAGATTCTCTTATGGCTTGACTTGATTTGTTTATCAAATGGGATGGGTTTGAAAACAAATTATTAGACCCAACTTATTTACAATCCTACTATTACTCCAAATCAGAAGAACCCTTAATTCAAGTTTAAATTTGCCATTTTTATCAATATTTCATCCAACATTCTCGAGGCTACAAGAAATCTCCCTTTAATTAAATATAAAATTATTTTGTTGTAGCAATGCATTGTCGATCTATAATATTTGATAAAAACTCATACCGCTCATTATTACGCCGAACAAAATATAATACAAAAAAATTTAAATTTAAAATACCTAAAATCACGGGATCAACATTTTATCTGTGTAATGTAGGAGCTCATGAGCTCACTTTCACCTTATCTTAGGAGACGCATATTGTTTAATTTAGTTTGATTGAAAGTTATTTAACCGACAAAAAAACATGGATTCAAGCTATAAATATAAAATACCGACAACCATAGGATGAAAAATCTATCGGTAGGAAGTAGGAGTCCATGAGTTCACTTATCTCGCGAGTCATGTAAATTAGGGTATGCGGTTTTGACAAAATCGAATGAATTAACGGTTTTAAAAATCTCAAGTCAACTTTATTTTTGGGAAAAAAAAGAATCAGATGAACTTCATTGGTTTTCCAAATGCTCTAAGTACGGATATGGAGAGGACTATAAATAGGGTTTAAGCTATTATTTATTTTAAAAAAGAAATAACTAAAAATAGTATGAAATACTTAGAAGATACCAAATTAATTTTTTTCCTTATAATGGTGTACAAAGTTCAATATACTATCTCACTACCTACATACTCCAAATTGATCTACAGTAATTAATTTTTTTTAAATATATACACTCTTTTTGTATCAAAAAAATATATTCTATAATTAAATTTTTATATAAAAAAGAAAGTTATTTAAGAAAAGTTAAAATCAAATTTTTTTTACTCTTACATTTTTTTTATTAATTATGTATTAAAAATTTAATTTTTTTTAATGAAAGATGTAAGTTTAATTTTAAGATTAATTTTATTATTATTTTTTTAAAGTGTCCGAATTAATAATTTTAGAAACTACTTGACACTCAGTCATCATGGTCTTCAACTAACTTTATCTTATATAGTAATCCCATGTGATACGTTCATTATCTCTCAAGGTACCCAATAAAAGCGTTTTCCTTTGTCAAAGGATCCCTTAAATTTGGTCCAAGGAAAAAAAATTCATAAGCCACTACAGCCAGTGAAACAAGTGGGAAAAGGGAAGCGATGTGTAGCGAAGGGATCCTTTTTTTTTTTTTTTTTTTTTCGCCCTCGCAAAATTAGAGTATATTTGAAGAAGGGAGGACGGATATCCAAATTTTTATTTAAACACCGGAGTTCATAATAATAATGCCTCTCTATTTCTCCTCCCCTATTTATTAGTACACCGTAATCAGAAATCATCGCCTTCTTATACACGCCTTCTTCATCTTCATATCCTCCGCTAAAGAAAATTGTCAGACCTACCAAACAAAAAGAAAAGAAAAAAAAAAGAAAAAAGAAAAAAAGAACCTCCGACCAAATTATTTATTCATTATTTATTAATCCAATCGAGTTAACATATTTTTCTCTAATTTTCATACCAATCAAACACCCTATAGCTAGCTAATTAAATCGCCGACATCGTCGTGGTGGTGATGGAATTCGAACATCAAGAGGAACGCTTAGGAGAAGAAGAAGAGGAAGAAGAAGAAGCAGCAGCAGCTCCCCTACCTCCTCCTCACGACCTAGGTCTACGACCACCGAGTTACGACCCGGAGACGGCTCAACCCAACCCTTTCTCTCGAACCCTCTACAAAATGAACAGCAACAAAGACGACGACGACTCACCATCACCCATCGCAACTGTTCCATCCCCGACCCCCGGGACAATCAGCGGCAAGAAAGCAAGGGTACGGTACCGAGAGTGTCTGAAGAACCACGCGGTGGGAATAGGAGGTCAGGCTGTTGACGGTTGCGGTGAGTTTATGGCAGCTGGCCCCGAGGGTTCGCTAGATGGATTTAAATGCGCTGCTTGTAACTGTCACCGCAACTTCCACCGCAAAGAGTTGGAGGTCCCGAGGAATCAGACGACCCAGCAGCAGGAGGCGGTGCTTTATCAGTACCCAGTACTAGTACCGCAAAGCCAGCACCCACATTATAATCATCCCAACAACGCTTCTGCGCCCCACCAAAACCCTCACCTGTACCAATTCTACCCTCACGACCACCGGACGGGCACCGCAGCCCCACCTGGGAGCTGGGGGTACCACCACCACCTCGAGTTCGGAGGAGTAGGAGGGAGGCCGCATCCGGCTTTGCCGTCTGTATCTGGGGGGGGAGGTGGTACTGGGGCCCAGAGTAGGGGCGGGGAGGATGAGGAGGACGTGTCGAACCAGGAGACGCCTGGGGGTACGGGAGGAGGAGGTGGGGCAATCAGGGGCGGCAGCAGTGGTGGTGGTGGGTATACGACGGTGGGGCCGTCGTCAAAGAAGAGGTTTAGGACAAAGTTTAGCCAGGAGCAGAAAGATAAGATGTTGGAATTAGCGGAACAGCTCGGTTGGAAGATTCAAAAACAAGACGAAGGCTTGATTCAAAGCTTCTGCGAGGAAACAGGAGTGAAGCGTCAGGTGCTCAAGGTGTGGATGCATAATAACAAACATACTCTCGGTAAGAAGAAAGCCCTAAATTAATTAAGTGAGCAGCTGCTGCCTCCCCTCCTCCTGCCAGTTAATTACCCCGCTCCTAGCTAGAAAGCAATTTAATACCATTTGTGTCATGGTATTAATTAATTAACTACATACAGATCGATCTATCTAGTAACTGAAGTAAGTAGCAAGCTAGGTAGGTAGGTGGTGGTTGTAGCTAGTTACTATTTGTAGTAGTAATAGTAGGCGTATTAGATTAATGTCGGCACTATTAATCTAAGTACTAAAGTTTGTCTTGCTGGCTAGCTACTACTATGCTGCTGTGCTGGTGGAGAAGGAAACAAGTTAACTTTCTTAATGGAGTATGTTAGTAATTTTTTATATTATTATTTTTAAACATAAAATTTCCCGATGGAGGAGGGGGGGGGGGAGTGAGTGAAATGTCCTAATTAATTAATATCGTTGCTCTTCCTGACGAAGCTTTAGGTCCTCGCTCATGATGAGTTCCAAAATGGAGGAGTTTCTGGTTTTTTTGATTCAGAAGAATCGATCATCATAATCTCCTGAGGAACGAAAAGGATGTTGGGGGTGGGGGACAATGATTGTTAAAATTAGCAAAGGCTGGGGATACAGCTGCCTCTCTGGCGTAACGTTGATGGCATGGACGGATGTCGCCTGCCTGGTATTTATTAATGGCAGCTAAGGAATTCAGTTGAAATACTGTCCGATATTACTCGCTCTATGATCTATATGTACTTGTCCTCTCATCTCTAGCAGAAATTGTTGTACGAGTCCGGCTCACGTGAGCTCCCCCCCTCCCTCTCCCTCCCCTCGCTTTTACATAAATGTGGGAGCGAGTTCTCGTAGACCTAATTTATGACCCTCCTATTCATGTGAGAGATAGGAGAAGGTTTACGGTGGGATTCATGTTCTCGGAATGAAGGTTTTTTTTTTTTTTTTTAACTTTTTCTTATACTTGGCATTTAGTTACGGATATTGATTAGGATCTTAGCACATCATAATTGCAGTCTCAACCGACTATGAAATAAGAAACAGGACGAAAGATAGACACCTCCTTTCTTATATATATATTAAATTTTTTTATATCACTATATTTTCATTAAAAAAAAGTATTATTTTAAAAAGTTAAAGTCTTTTTTTTTTATCCTATATTTTTTCATTATTTATATAATACATTTTTTTTTTAGTAAAGGGTTTAAGCATAATTTTAAGATCATTTTTATTAGTTTCTTTTATTATAAAAAAGTACAGATTGATGGAGTTTTTATTTTTTGTATACGGAAATAGGTTAATTAATTTTAGTACTCCGAACTCTTTGTGGTACGATTAATACAGTGTGCGAAGTAAAGATGCCAGTGTGGTCCTCCCACCTCTCTTTAGTTCAAAGTGTTCACAAATGGCAATGCTAATTTATTTATTTATTTTTATACATATTTTTGTTTTCTTATTCTTATATGCATCAAGTATTATATATATTATTTATTAATAAAACATTCTATCATTAATTAATCTGTAAGTTCCCGGATGATTAACGCCTCCTTTTCGTCTAAAAATAAAATAAAAAAAGTAAGCATAGTCTTGCAATTTGATAAATAAATACGTAAAAACTTAATAATCGCTTAAAAGAAGAAGGTGCTAGGTATATAGCAGATGGAAGATGAGCACTATCGACTTGCCTGCGTTTGATTCTTTTTGAGAAATTCATGCAATTTTGATACACGATACAGCTCTGATAGAATTCATATATGCATTATATACACGCAAACGTTGTACGTACGTATATGGATGGAAGGCCCTATTTTACACCGAGGGCTTAGGCGGGAAACCGATAGATAGGGATTGGAATGGATGGACACGCCACTGTCTCTCTATTAACCTCCCTTATCCTCTCATACCTTCTAATTTATGGGGATCTTCTAGTTAATTAACCCAATTTTTATGACGGAAAAATTGCTCTCTTTAATAATTTTCATCTTTTCTTACAGCTTTTGCTTTCTTTGTTGAGGCTTTGTACTTGGAATCCTTTTTTTTTTGGTGATATTATCTATCCAGTTTTGGTGGTATGGGTTTGTTTTGTTTTAAATTTTCAGCCTTTTGTATAGTAAAAGACACTTCTAGGTTACGAATGACGGTAATATCCCATTTTTCTAAAATTTTATTAGCTTTCCAATTTTGCAATGTTTTGAAAATGAAAATTTTTATTAATGAAAAATGGGAGTGTTATAGGATGAGAACAGTGGCCAAAGACAATGACTTAGGGTAGTACTTTTTCATTCCGCTCAACAAAAATAGAGTCGGGAGCGTTTGATCTTAATGTTGTATATTATTGATACCATTCTACTTCTTAACAATAGTGAGATTCTTGAACTAAATATAAATAAGAATATGATCTTAATTATACAATATTATGAGACCTAAAATTAATCTTCATCTTGCACCATCATATAGATGGGAGTATTTTACCCTAGGGCCGTATATTATTGACATAGTTCCACCGGTTAAGAATAATAGGGTTCTTGACCTCAATATAAAATTAATAATTGGAATAATCGTAATTATTAATAAGATATTAATAGTTAAAATGAAAAACCAATGTTGGTTGTATCATTTTCTTTAGGGGAGGGGGCATTCACTTGCAACTCAAAATACGTTTCTTTGCAATGACATGATACGTATTAGTATATACCTTTAGTTCGGGAATATGTATACACTTATGTTTCTTTGCTCACTTCATTATATTATATAGTATATTATTTTATGAAATAATAGTGGGTTTAATTATCTTTAAGAGTAACAAATAGAGTTATGCCATATATAAACAAATTCATATATATGTATATATATTACTTCTGTAATATAAAATATATTACTATAAATTTATAATGTTAAGATTTTTTTTTTGTAAAAAAATGAAGCAAGTAAATATTTCAAATGATTTGAATTAGTTTCTAAAACGGTACATTAATTTCTAAAATGATTTTTTGAAAGAGTGTTTTATATAATTCATCAAATCGGGAACAAATTTCTAGTCTTAAACACTGTAGCAACTTTGGGTGATCATTAATATCTTGCTTGGGAGTGTTAATTATAAATAATTAGCTAAAATAATTGTTTATTTAAAACTTTTATTAGCCTAAAAAATGTTTAAAATAATAATTATGTTGGATAATTACTAGTAGTTAACTCCAAGGGAGCCTCAAATTTACAAATTTGGCTGAGAAGTTATTAGCCTCAGTTACTGGGTTTTTTTTTTTTTTTTTTTGACATGGATTTTTATGCTATTTTATTAATTAAAGAAAAATAAGCTGGTCCATGTCCAATTTCCCTTCCCTTCTTAACCCACTGTAATTGGGGCG